>JAGPOW010003648.1:91230283-91249188 GCA_030014935.1 Caiman crocodilus
CCAGCTTCCTAGGGAAGTTGTTCTTGCTCCTACCTTGGGCGTCTTTAAGAGTAGATTAGATAGGTACTTGGCTGGGGTCCTGTGACCCTGGCTCTCGTTTCCTGCCATTGGCAGGGGGTCAGACTAGATGGCCTGCTCTAGGCCCCTTCTGACCCTAGGTACTATGATACTATGATACTATGATGTATATAAAATAAATCAAATGAAGCTTTTCTCTTCCCAGTTTGAGAGAAGTGAAGAAGTGAAAAGGGCGAGTTGCACAACTTCACTGTGTTGTAATCCCATCATCTGTGCAATGGGAAAAATACTTATTGGTAAATTGGGGTTTTCAAGAAACTGGCCTAGCTCACCCACAAACTGTGTGTGATCTCCAGTCAGTCACAGGCCATAGTTTCTGAAGAGGCCACCAATCATCTTGTAGCTTTTAAAGTCCTGATCAGCCTCTTGAAGGCTCAGATCAAGTGTACAGGCAGTCCTTGACTTACAACATTTTGAGTTACGTTTCACACTTACAACATTTATAAATTGACACTCTATTTCAGCTTCATGATGTCAGTTTTGACTTTACAATGCTTGATCCAATGCAATGCCATGCCAGCAAACAAGTTCGCTGAGTCGCCCATCTCCGTGGAGAACATCTGTCCAAACTTCCTTGGACACTTTCTTTAAGAAAGCAGACAAGACTCCAGAGAAAACCTGCAGCCAAGACTCCTGAGAAGCCTCCAGCCAAACCCTTCAAAAAGTCCAACCAAGAGCCTTTCAACAAGTCCAGCAAAGTCACTTTAAAGAAGTCCTTCTGTCATGTAAACAGAGAAGCGACGGGAGAGCAATGGGAGAGCCAGCAGAGACAGGAAGAAGATGGAAGGAAGCTGCACTTCTGGAGTAGCTGCTCGATGCAGCTAGGAGGTTTAAAAAGGCAGAATGAAGTGAGAAGAGGCCTGGATGCTGAGGAGGGTGGAGACGGGATGGCAGGGGCAGATTAGCACGAGGAATCGGCTGTCAGCGACAAGCACAGAGTGTCTGTGGGTGTGTCGAGGATGGGAGACCACATCTGCCTGAAGGAAAAAGAATAAGGAAGAAGAGAGAGAGAGGTTCTGCCAGAGTGGAGTGCTAGAGCCAGCATAGCTTTGGAGGCGTGGCGAAACAGACAGACGGAGACCTAGGACAACAAGTACAATTTTCTTGAATCTTTGATTTAAAAAATAGATAAATAAATACAGGAAAACTGAGAGAAGCAACAAGCTCATCTCCTTTTAAAACATTCAAAGGTGAAATCAACCTGTTTTCTTAGAAAGATTCTTATTTTTAAAAGGAAAAGATAAAAACTTATTCTTATTGCATACTGTTTGAGTTTGTGTTCAAGATTTAAAGATTACAAGAGACCTCATACTTACCCTTACTGGAGAAGACATCAAGCAGTCACCTAAGATAAATAAATAAACAAATAGACTTCTGTTGAGACAGCGAATAAAAGAAACACTTAGATAGATAGATAGATAGATAGATAGAGTTACATCTATCTATTTATATAAATACATTAGATTGACAATTAATAAAGAAAGAATTTGAGTTCAAAGTACACCCTGTGAGCAGGGGTGTTTTGGTTTAAAAACAAGCAAACAAAAAAAAAGAAAATAAATATGTCCATGTTGTGAGAACAGATAAAACCTCAATATTATTGATATTTTATTACTCAGTGGTGTTTACGTTACATCCTCCCAAATAAAACTTTTATTTCCATCAAGATGTGGCAGGCGGGACTCGGGGTCACCACTGAAAAAAATAAAATGAAGAATAATCAGTTTAGTTGTCATCTAAATTAGTTAGTTGAGATTTGTATACTCCACAGGATTAGTGTGACCCCTCCACACCTTCCAAATCAATATGATTTCTGTTTACCATATACATACATTAATGTAGCTATATTACTCAATGTTGCAGAGCACCGAGGTGCTTTGCTCCTAGGCAGGGGAAACTGCTGGAGAAAAGAGCCCCTGCAGGGAATAAGAGCCCACCTGTGGGTTGCCAGGACAACTGGAGGCAGCAAATGACCCACACCTGACAGCAGGCAGCTGGCTGTAAGGGGCAGGGCCTGGCTCCCACGCTGAGGCCAGGGCAGTTCCCTGCCAGCAGCCCGAGAGGCAGGAGCTTCTGGAGTAGGGATGCGAGAAGCAGCAAGACCCACAGGTATGGCTTGAGCAGAGTTATGGATGGCAGCTCTAAGGCATTTGTGCTACATGGTTTAGCCAGGTGGCTTTACATTATGTTGTAGCCAGGAGGCTCGAGTTTCTGTATCATTTTGTTGTTTATTACATTGGTGGTTTGGGTGAGGCTATTAGGGGTTGGAGGAGGCCTCATAGGGACCCACAGTGATGTGGGAGCCCCAGCGCCAGCGAGGGCACAGTGTACTCAGGGGGAACCCACCGCAGCGTGGGGACCCCGGCACCAGTGAGGGCGCAGTATCCTCAAAGGGGCCTCACAGCGGAGTGTGAGGACCCCAGTGCCCAGGCGGGTGTGGCGAGCCCCGGAGAGGGGGCACTATTGAGAAGCCCTCGTACGGGTGTGGCGAGCCCCAGGGAAGGGGGGCAGCCTGTTTTAGAAGCCCAAGGGTGGGCATGAAGAGGCCCAGAGAGGGGAGCGCACTTCTGGGAAGCCCTAGTGTGGGAGTAGCAAGCCCCACGAAGGGGCAGCACTTAGAGAAGACCTCAGAGGAGGGCAATCGTACAAAGGCTCCAGAGAGAGGGCAGCACTGCGGAGAAGGCCCAGACTGGGCACAGAGCCCCAGAGGGGAGTGTTATTGAGCAGCCCAGTGTGGGTGTGGCAAGCCTCAGGAGGGGGCACTATTGAGAAGGCCCCGGGAGAGGGCAGGGAGAGCCCCAGGAGGGGGCAGCAGCGTATGTTAGAGAGAGAGTTAGTGACAGTCCAATGTCCATTCCAACTGCGAGGCTTGGGGCGTGGTATAAGGGGTGGTTGGAGCCACGCATTGCCCATGAGGCTAGGGTGCTCTGAAGCGCCCATTTGCAGAACAAGGCCCATGAGGAGTCTGGGAAACCACAGGGTCTGAGTCAACACAAAGACATGTCCGAGAGGGCGTAAGGCAGCCTCATAACTGATTTATGTGGCGGGCCAGTAGGGGGCGCTCCTGCATTGAGCCTCCCACCTCCCTGCGCCTGGCCACCTTCCAGGCTCTGAGTGCCTCCCTGGTGTGCCTCTCATCTGGCCGACCTCTTCTCTGGAGCACACCCGCTAGCCTGGGGTTCCCGCTGCCTCCATCCAAGGCTTTGGACTTAATTCTGGCTCTGTGCACCTTGGAGAACGCAGGCCTGATCGTCCAATGGGTCGTAGACCCAGTACAGGCACTTGGGACACTTCCCCAAGTCAGGGGCTTATTAGGAAAGTCTCCCTTAGTCTGCAGACCTAAGGGCCCTCCTCAGCATAATTTAGACCCACCCCTCAATAAGTCTCCCACACCGGTCACAAAGGAGAACTTTATTGATTACAGGGGGTAGGACAGAAACAGGGTAAAAGGTAAAACAATATCAGAGGAATCCCATAGAGCAAACCAGCATAGCTGAGGTAGCCGTTTAAATGTGCATCTGAGTTACTGTAAGCTAAATATCTAATCGGATCTCAAGTAGCTTACTCGCATCATCCAGAGGTGGTTGGAGTTTTCCTCTGGAGGCAGGTCGCTCTTGGAGCATGCAGTGATGAAGAGAGAGCCAGTTTCAGATTCACCTGGATGACTGCATGGCTAATGACTGCCTTCTTCCTGGCCTGGGCCCTTTTATCCCCTCTCTGACCTCAGCAGCCCGGTCCAATCGAAGCTGCCAATACTGGCCACACGCCAACCAATCTGCCAAGCATCCCTGGCTGGCTGGGCTTTCCCCCCCTGCCCAGGTGACCAGAGCATCCGCCTCCCAGGCCCCAGGCTTTCCTCATGCAGACAGGGGAGGAAGATCCCCGCCCTGAGGGATTCAACACCAGCCTCTTGGGCTGGCAGAGACAGGTCTCTGGAGAGGGGAACCAACAGTGGCATTTCTGCCACGATTTAAACCATCAAAGATGTGGTGGGTGAGAAACAGATGGTGCCCTTGGGCCAACTAGGCATGGAGAGGGGGCCTTAAGGAGATCACGGCCCTCCTGTAGGACCCTGCCGTGACAGCCATCTATAATTGAGTCTAAAATTATGGGGTATTTTTGGTTAGAATAGGGTATCTAGCCTTGGCTCAGGAACCAATCCCCCGTTATAACATTGCTTATGAGAAATTGGCTCTCATTTGCAGCGTTTTGACTTAAGACACGGTTTTCAGGCGTGTCATAAGTCTGAGGACTGCCTGCAGTGGCTTCTTACCCCAGCAGGGGAATACCATGCATCTGTGTCTGTGAAGGCAGTTTTCCTGAACCATTTTTCAGAAGAACTGCTCTTCTGGCATGATTCAGTACCCACCAAGGTGCAGCGGCGTTAAGCCCAGTTTATGAAAATGGGAGTCTCCTACCTTGCTTGCTCTGAGCGCCTTATAGCTAAGGGCAAGCACAATTTGGGGGAATCCAAAGCCCTGCAAGTAGGATGCCCACCAAAGGTTTTGGAAACACCTGAAGCCCCAGGTGGGGGTGGAGGATGTTTGCCAGTAGTAGAGCCACTTATGGTTCTGGACTCTTGGATTTGGAATTAGTTTTGGCTAATTTGGCCTCGGATACAAATTATATATAAAAATATGTTTACTGTCTGGTCTTCCTACTTGCAAACTGAGTCAGGAATACTGACAGGTTTTATTTGGAGTTACCTGGGACAAGTCATTCCAAACGACAGACAAACTTATTATGTAGGTAGTTCCATTCTCTCTGTAGCACAGCATGCTTTTGGTGGTTACCTTTAAGTCTTTGTCTCCACTGCAGTTGGAGTGTGATTACAGTATGCATGTGCTCACTAGCTTAAAATTTATTCAGCCTGCACACCTCTAGCAATGAAGCCCAGCATTGACTTCAGTACAAGCTATGCACCAGAATGAACATCCAGGGGCTGAGTTAGGTTTGTACATCCCGTACTGCCATAGCTACACTACTGTTGGTATGAAGCTAGCTCAGAGATGTCCGTGTACTGCAGGTATGCCTTTGATGGTCATTAAAATGATAGCATCAATTTCGTGTGCCAAGGATCCTAAGCTTTGTCTACAGTCCCCTGCCTCTGCCATCAGCAGTTCTGCCAAGCACATACCACCCAAGAATGACTCTGCACAAGCCCACTACAGTAGTTGTGCTGCCAGTCTGAAGTTCACCATGAGATGCACCAGTTGTCAAAGGGACTGTGGCAGCCAGCTGGAGGCACAAGATTGCCCATGTGTGCCTTCTGCTGTGGTTGCCAGAGGATGGCTTCAAGCCTTAATTCATTGGGCAGGGGTAGAGTAGCACTACAAGTGGAGAGGAGGGTTCTGCCATTATGAAAAAGATATGAATTTTTCTGGCAAAACTTTATAATATATTGTAAGCTAATTCTTTGTCTTCATCTTGACTTTCTTCTTTTTGTTTTTGGTTAGACTCAGCATTTTTTCTCTTCTTTTATCCTAATATCATGCAGTGTGAAAAATGTTTGGTTCCTTCATGTTAACTATATATTGTAGCTGTAAGGTCATTATCAGAGATACATGTGTGTGAACATGCACTGTATTTAAGTATACAAAACATTCTTAGTGTATATGGGTGAAATTTGCTGTCTGAATAATGAGACTTCCTGGAAAAAGACAGCACATGCTGTGAATTGAGCTGCCTCCCAGAAAGATTTAACTCTCAAGTGATTAGCTTTTAATTATTATGCTATAAATTACTTAATAAGTGAGTATTTTTCATAGCAACTATTGTGTCACATGGCATCTGCTAAGTTCTGTGAAATACACATAATTACTGTAACAGAAATGTAATTATGCATTTTACTTGGAAAGGGAATTCTTGCATTCCCAAAGAACCCATGGGGGAAGCAGTGTGATCTAAAGGTTACAGCAGGGGTCTGAAAGTAACAAGACCTCACTTCTTTTTTCAGCCCTGCCAAAGACTTCCTGTGTGACATTGTATAAATCTCTTTATATGGGCATGATTCTTCACTGTTGCTGTTGGGGGTTTTTTTTGTTTGTTTGTTTTTTTAATCCTTTGCTATCCCCTAGAACAAAATCCGTGTAAGATACTAACAAATCTGTATCTACTCACTTTACACAGGTATAAACTGACCCAAATGCATGGCAGTGGAGAACTGGGCCCTTTATGCCTTGGGTCACTCCAAGCCCTTTGTCAAGCAGAGCGTACTTTTCAAAAGCTCTCAGAGATCCTGCAGTGGTATCAAAGACAACATTAAATCATTCTGTATATGTTGGTTTGCTGTTGTATACAAATAGACATATGTTTGAAGCGTAGATAGAGCCCTTTTTCCAAGGAAAATTAAGATGTTGTTTCTGTAGGTAATACGTGCTGCCAGGTTGTCAGTACTGAACCTTCATGGAAACCTTGTCTCTCTTGTGCCGTTAGTTCCCAGGTTGCCTCCTGTACTTCAAGCATTTCTTTTCTTGTGGAAAAGGCTGCTGGCTCAATTGTTTTGACCCATTAATTTTGTCAGAGGTGCCATCTGCAAAGAAGCAAAAAGTGAATTTGCAACATTTTCTGTCAAGTTGGATGAAGTGATTCCAAGCACCTGCTCGCCTAACATCATTAACTGTAACCTTTTTCTGGACATCAAGCTCTGTCATACACTGCTGCTTGTTCCCTATGCTGGGAAAACTTTAAATTTAACTATCTTCTCAACTTCTTCCTCAGCTGCTACTGATTCAACCAATCCATTTGGAATAGGCTTCCAAGGGAGGCGGTGCGGTCCTCTACCTTGCGGGTCTTCAAGAAGAGACTGCACAAGCACCTAGCTGGGGTCATCTGACCCCAGTGCTCTTTCCTGCCCAGGGCAGGGGGTCAGAATTGATGACCTACTGAGGTCCCTTCTGAGCCTAACATCTATGAATCGAAGTGAGGTAATAAAGGGCCAGATCTGGCCTGGCATGGGGTGCCATTAGTGGCCATGAAATCCCAAAAGACTCCAGTTTTGCAAATGTTTCATGATCAGGCACTGGGGCTTTTTGAGCCAAATGCTGTGACAAATTCTATCCTTGCTAACAAAATTCTATAAAATGTAATGTTAAAAAATTGAGGATGAGTTGTTTTGGGTTGTTTTTTTTTTGTTTTTTTTAAGAATTGTTTCTCTCTCCCTTTTCAAGAAATACAACAGTGTATGGTATAGAACCATATTATTCTCATTCCAGTTACATCTTAAAGATTTTTTTCTATGACTAGAGCAGGAAAGAAGAATTTCTTTTTTTTTTTTTTTTTTGACTAGGCACTTCAGTTCAGAATATTTTTCCACTGACCTAACTTTGTTTGTGGCTCTGAAAAAGCAGAGGTGGAGTTTCTTCACTGAGATCATCAAAATATCTGTGCTGGTATATGCTTTTCTAGACCTGCCCTTGAAATTACTCACATTTAACTGTGGCTGGCTGGCTTTGAGCAATTTTTTTGTTTCTTGCTCAGGTGACTCATAGTAATTGGCTATGAGACTGTTCATGATCACTGGTTTGGATTTTTTCCTACTTCTTTTATACCATGCAATAATCCCTCTTGTTTACAAATGAAGAGGGATAGTGAGAGTAAGGAAATATATTTGAGATATGCCATAGTGTTATGTAAATGCAGCAGCTCAAACTTGCTTTTGGGGTTTTCTTAACATAACAAGCTGAAGACTAAAAAAATGGCCTGTTGTATGTGCTTAAAATTAACACTATAAAGACACTCTGCAATGATAGCCTGGTAACATTTCTTGGTTTTGTAACAATTAAACATACAATTCCACATTGTTGCTGTGTTGCTTTATTTGAGGCTTTTTGTTCCTTGTGCGCCTCTGAAATAGTACAACATACTCTTTTTCTCTGGTTAAGTTATAGTGCAGTAAGATTACAATAGCAACATTTATTTTAACTCTGACCTAGATTTTTGAAAAGTGATTAGTGGGTTTTTGGATGCAAAATGGAGCATCTTCCAGGGAGTTTGTCCAGAAAGTGGGTGTTACTGTTCAATGCTTTCTGAAAATAAGACTGGTCATCTTTCAAAATCTAGGTCACTCTATGTACTGCATCTCACTCATGAAGGAGAGAAGAGTGCTATTCTGTTAAGTTCTGAGTGAAGTTGGTCTCCTACTTGAGATGTAAATTGGAAAGTTTTTTTTTTTTTTAAGTTTCTTGTGGGTATCTCAAATTGCCAGAGAGAGCCAGATTAGCATTAAACTTTATCTAAAATCAGATCTCCCTGCTTTTAATTTTTCCAGATGGATAGAAAAATAAACATGTGCTTTCCTTCAGATGTCTCTCAGTAACTTATACTAACTCTTCAAATATTGCCTTATTTCCAGCTTGTGACACAGTGACATAATATTCACTCATATAGTCACTTTGATCAGAGAAAATATTTTTAAAGGGGATGATTCTCACTTTACATAAAGGGAAGATGAAGTACAGAAGGGCCTCGGAGACTTTAAAATGCCAGGGGAAACTAAAATCCAGATCACTTGATGGCTACTCTCCTGCTCTTACTGCTGGTGACCTATGGCCTTCTTGTTTGTATTCTGATATATCAGAAATCAACTCAGCCTTAAAACAGAGTTGAAAATCCTTGATTCTCAACCAAAAGTCTTTACATTGCTAGCAAAAGAAAGCTCCAGCCTGATTATCAGCTGGCAGCTGACACAAAAGCTACTCAGAGTATCTTAAAATGCTTGCAATAGAAGGGTATCTCTAGAAAGCTTGACTTCTAATGCCGCCGCAGGCAATAGGATTGCTGTTAAATATTTCTGACCTCATCCCCTTTTATGTAAGTGAATGCCCTGTGGAATTACCACTGATGTTTCTTGCATTCTTATATCATTTCAAACTAATTTGCATGGCACTGAAGCAAATAATCCTAGACACTAGGGCTAGAAGGGACTTTGGAAGATCAATGAGTCCAACCACCTGCCACAGGGGCAGGAAGTCAGTAGGGATCATAGGATCCTAGCAAGATAAACATGCAAATGTCTCTTGAAGGTGTTCAACGCAGATGCTTGAACCACCTCCAGTGACAGGCTATTCCAAACCTTGGCGACTCAGACAGTAAAGAAATTCGTCCTTATGTCCAGCCTGAATCAGTCGCGACGGAGTTTGTGACTGTTCAACCTTATCATCCCTTGGGGTGCTCATTCCCCCAGATCCTGGTGAACACCCCTGATAAACTTACAGGTGGCCACCAGATCAGAAGCTTCTCATGCAAATCCCGGGACATCATTCTCCCCTTGTACTCGGGGTCGTAAAAGGAAGTAAGATTGCTCAAACAAGACCTACCTGCCAGAAACCTGTGCTGGCTATCCCTCAGATGTTGCCATCTGGGCCAGTCTGTTAAGAGTGGCCTCTTTGATAATCTTGTCTAAGACCTTCCCTGGGATTGAGGTCAGGCTGATGGGTCTGTAGTTTGGATCCACTTTCCTCCCTTTCTTGAAGATAGACACTGCATTGGCCTTCCTCTAGTCTTTGAGCACTTCACCAGAGTACCAGGAGCTCTTGAAGATCCATGTCAGGGGCTGAGCTCTGATGCTTGCCAGCTTCTTGAGTACCCTGGGGTGTAAACTGTCAGGGCTGGCTGACTTGAAGGTATCCAGCCTCCCAAGGTGTTCCTTCATGAGGTCAGCATTGATGGAGGGTAAATAATCTCCTTTATCTGGGCCTTCCTGTCCCATAATGGGACTGGTGAAAAACCGATGCAAAGTACCCATTTAGCAAATAGGCTTTTTCCTGGGTGTCAGTTGTCACTTGTCCCATCCTAGAAGCATTCAGAATATGCCACAATGGCTGTATTTTGCACTGTCATTTATCACGTCTAACATGTTCAAAATAGGATCTAACTAAGATCAGGATTTAGGTGTTACAGTGACCCATAGTTAGACGAGTACAGTACACAAAAGAGATTGCCAGGGTATCCAGCTCTATAATATTACATGAATTCTTAAATTGTACAATAAAATTTGCATGTCAACAATGTAATCAAAATGGAGGATGAAATGCTGACCCCACTGAAATCAAAACTCCCCACCCTCTGAAAGATAAAGGGCTTAGAATAACTACAGCTGACCTAAAAAAAAAAATCCTAAAAATGTTTTTATTAACATTTCATCACGTTTGCAGAAGTTGGAAGATATTGACCAGCTCTAACAGATGTCCTTCAGTAAGACCATCATAGCTTTTAAATAGCAGAGTATTTTTAAAAATACATTAAGGCATCTTTTTAATTGGGAAATGGAGCTGAAAAATTGGTTAACCTTGACTATGGACAAAGTGATGATTTTGAAGTCTGTCTCTCAACTGAAAAAAAAAAAAAAAGAGTTCATATATATTTTTGTAATTTTTTTGTTTGAAATATGTTAGTATGCATTTCTCGGTTTCTGGGATTTAAAATAAAAACAACCCAAGTTTATTTTTAGACTCAGGAGGCTGATGTTTATCTAATTTCAAGCTGATTTTATATGGAAGTTTGTAATTTCTCCAAGTAACTAAAAAAAATTTCAACTTATTTGTCTCTCAAGGGAATTCACAAGCGTCATCTATTGGATCATTAATGCCTGCTCCATTTTTGTTCAGGGTTTACATTAGTTTTTAATTATTACGTATAACACAGTGTTGAAGGAGGCCACTGGCTCAGGCAAACCCTTTAGCATTAAAGTCTATAAAGGACTTTAATGTTAGCAACTGGCTGACAGCAAGTATTGAAAATTTAAGCCAGTGGCTTTCTGATTAACCACTAGCAGTATAACAGCAACAGAAAGCAGCATAAATAAAATGGCAGCAATCCATGGGGTAAAATTAAAAAAAATTAATTCAGATTCCTAGGTTTAATCTTGAAAATGTATATTTGTCATAAGTTTTAATAACACAAATACCTTGATCCTGGGGGTGATCACCCTTGACCAGGGGGATAGCTGCTAATGTTGATTTTATGTATTAGAGTCCTATCTTCTTGGTTATGCAGATATTTTTATTCTACTGACTGCAGTGCAACAATTGTATATACAAGATTCAGGGGATGTATATAAGAACCTGGCATGCTGTTGATCTTCCTCAGGATGCTGTAGGAAGGAAAGGGCTGTGTGTATAGTGGGCCAATGGATCAGCAGAAAGTGGTGTGGCAGCCTGGCAGCTCTAACTCGGATGTCATGGAAGGCAAATTTTGGGAAGGAGATATTAGACACTTACTAACATGGACCCTGTAACTGGGAAAAGAAGGGCAGCAGTGAGTTTTAACCCCATCAGGAAACTGGAATAGTAATAGTGGAAGAGCCGTATTACAGCCTTCTCACCTGCTCTTGCCCAGGGTATAAGTTCAGTCTTTCCCTTCATTTGTGGAGTTCAAGACACAGTCTATAATTTGGGTTTTGCGCAGTGTGAGTCAGGGGAATTTTATCCTTAATTTCCCTGAGTCAAAAGTAAACCACTTTTTCTTGCTTGCTTTTGGGAAAATGTGATGAACCACTGTCTTTAAAGTACAAATGAGCCACTCTCTCAAATGAAAAACATTAGTGAGTATAACTAATGAACATCAAGTACAAGCACATGTATGTATCTTATCCATTGTCCTACAGAAGTTCTAGCTCTTTTCCTCCGTACATAAAACATTATTCTCTCCACCATGTTCATAAGGTAAGCAGCCCCATTCTCATCATCATTTGCCTTCAGCGCTCAGTCGCTATGCATAATCTTTGGTCAATTTCCTTTTTGAGATGCTTAGGATAGAACCAAAATATTCTTTCAGAACATTTTAAACAATCCCTTAAAGTCTTCTTTTTCTTTGTTGTGTTTCCAGTCTTAGCTTATCACTATAACATTTCATGCTTTATGCTTCTGAAAAAAAAAATCAATATTCAAAAACAAAGTAATCCAGAGCTTTCCTTCATTTCAGCCTTTTATATCCTAGGGCTGTCCCAACTCAATAACCCTTTTTTTTTTTTTATTGCATCACATTTCACTGTTGCTGACTGCTACCAGTTTGGCTAATCCTTCTCCTGCTGCCTTATCAATTTTTGTGTAATTCAGATTTTTTTTTTTTTTATTCTGTCCCTCCTTTCACAAATTTTAGTTTTTCCCCTCTAGGAAACTTGCTGATGCCCTTCGTGTTCACACAATCTGATAGCTGATCAGAAACGCACAGGCAGGTAGCTGATACATGGAGTCTGGTTTAGGCAGTTAGCATTTTCTTCAAAGGTGGCAAAAAATTAATACTGTCCAAAACTGACACGTGAGAAAGATAAGCAGTGCTAATACAGGTGTAAAAAGGGAAGGAGACCTGTGGGTATTTGAGTTGGATATGCTAAGTGATCCTTTATGTTCCTAGGCTTCCCCACACGCAACACAGATTAACCAACTTAAATTGCCTTGTATAGACTGATGACTACGGAACACAGTGAGGGTGCATCTACACAAGATTCTTGACCATGCAGCAGACTTATTTGCTGCACAGTAAAGCATCACCATCTACATATATGTGACCATTAGGGCACAGTAGACTAATTTACTGCACAGCTGGATAGTTCTATCAGATACAAATGATATCTGGCTGTGCAGTAAATTATGCACTTAAACACACATGTAGATGGTCATGTCAGGATTAGTTTACTCCAGCTGAAATTAAGCCAGAGTATATTCAGTCATATTAATTGAATGTGTAGATGCACCGTGACTGGAAAACAATACAAATGATCTGTGTGAAGGGGAAGAGAGAGGAAAAGGCCTGTAGTGGCAGTTTAAGTTTATTAGCCTGAAATGTGGAAACTGTTCACTTTGGGGTATGAAATACAGCAGTAATATTGCAGCGAATGCTCCATATATTCCACAATTTGACAGGCATGGAATTTGTTGGGAAAATGTATCCAGTATCCAAGAACTATGTTCTTGGCTGGTAATTCTCATCTGTGGTGCTGCAGCGCCTTGAGATTATTTTAAGAGTGCCATGGGGTGCCATGCAATATTAGCACAGGTAGATGTGCAAATACCTACATGATTCATAAAATAAACCTAGAGATTTCAAATAGGAATCCAGACTGCCAAAAACATTATGATCTGCTGACCTGTTTAAAAATTGTTTCCAATCTTTTTTTGTTGTTTATGTACTATAATAAATTAGTTTTTGAAATAGGATGCCGCTAAATTCAGAAAAGTTATGGAGGGGTGCTATGATGAGAGTGTGCTCCGTGGTCAGACCCAGAGTGTGGTAATTGATGGAAGTCAATTGTCATTGTGCCCTGTGACCAGTGGGTTCCCCCAAGGCTCTGTCCTTGAACCGGTATTGTTCAACATAGAATCATAGAAGTAGGGTCGGAAGGGACCTTGTTGATCTTCAAGTCCAGCCCCCTGTCTGGGCAGGAGGAAAACTGGGGTCAAATGACCCCAGTCAGGTAGGCATCCAGCCTCCTCTTAAAGACCCCCAGGGTAGGAGCCAGCACCACTTCCCTTGGAAGTTGGTTCCAAATCCTAGCCTCCCTAACTGTGCAGTAGTTCTTACGGATGTCTAATCTAAACCTACTCTCCAACAACTTGTGACCATTATTCCTTGTTATCCTGGAGGGCGCTAGGGAAAACAAGGTGTCCCCCCCACCCCCTTGAGTTTATAGATGTTCTGTCTACTCCGGTGGTTTTTGGATTTCCTAAAATCACAAAACCCTTTCATGTCACTTCTGCCACAGGACTCCTACCCCTATCCTAAAGACAGATGCAGAGCCAAGTGACTCAGCCTGGCAGTGGCAGCATACTGCTTCCTAGCCTACTCCATCATTACCCTCAGGAATCCCTGAAGACTAGTTTGAAAACTACTGGTCTACTTCATTGTAGCCTTATAGCTGCTGGGACACATCCTGTGATTCATGGTGCTTGAGTAAACTACAGTGCTCTGTGAATGCTTTTGTAGCACATTGGGATAACTTATGTGTATCTTTTGGAGGTTCTGTGCAACAAATGAATGAGCCTGGAAATTCATTAAAGTAAACTGGTTCTAACTTAGCTGGCTCCACTTTGGCAAGAAGTTTGGTTCTTTCAATTCATCTTGGCAAGAAGAAGAACCTACCAGTGACAGTGGCTGGTTGGCAGGAGAAAGCTGCTATGTGCTGTTGATTACTAGTTATGTAGGAAGCTTTAATAGATTTACAAATCAGTACCATACCAATATAAAAAACATGAATGACTCATGCCTCCTGAGGCTGGGGGGGCACAGTGACTGGTGGCTGTGTTGGCAGTGGGGGCATGGTGACAGTGAGCAGGGACTGCCTGTAGGCGGCCACAGTGATATTGACAGTGAGGGCAGGCTGAACAGGGACTGCTTGCAGGAAGCCGTGGTGGTGTTGGCAGTGGGGAGTAACAAGCAGTGACTGTTTGCAGATGCTAGCAGCAGGGTTGGCAGTGGCCAGTCTTGCGGGGGGGGCAATGACGTGCTACCTTATGAGAATGAACCTCCTCAGCTAGGGACAGAAAAAAAAAGGCTACAAAAAGCCTGAGCCTGAATATTTTCAATCTTTGCAAGTTAGTCTAACCTGGCTAAGCTAAAATAGTTTTGTAACCAGACAGACGTCCCAGAAATGCAGGCACATGCCTCCAGTGGCTCAGGCTAGAAGGCAGGGGGTGCTAGAGCAGCCCTCCCATCCTTCCACAGCACTGAGCAAAAGGAGGGCCTGGTAAGATGTGCTGATTATCCCAGCAGGGAATTGATAAATGTTTATCACCCCATTAAGAAAACAACAGAGGGACATTAACAGCTACCTGTTGATTCTTCTACCTGATAATTCAGCATGGACCATAGCCAGCATGTGGTCTGCTAGCTAATAGACAGACACCTCTCCACAAGGCAAAAGGGAGGGGGGAATTCCTGCTTAGTGGTGAGGGGCGGCGTGAGCAGCCTGCAGTCTCTGGAGCTGCAGCCAAGGAGCAAGGGGGAGGGGGCAGACCTGCTATGGAGCAGAGAGCCCCACCCAGCCCAGAGAGCATGCTGGGATACTGGGGGTTTCTGATTTACCTTAAACTAAGAAGGGGTCTTAGACAGAAATTGCATAAATTGGTTTGAGTCAAATCGGTTAAGTTTGACACTACATTAAACCAGGTTTATCTCAGACTGATTTCAGCCATTTTCAAACTGGTTTATGTGCACTAAATATCTGTTCTGTTACAGGTTTAAGCCAGTTTCTGATCACTTAAACCGGTTTATGTGTAATATCTGTCCCTAGCCCTTATGCCCAGAAGCATGTGGTGTTTCTGTGGACTTTTTTATTTTTAACTGAATTGAAAAAATCTAATCGGTGCTCCCCAAGCCTTGGAGGTGCATCAGGGTCAAGGGCTCCAGTGTGCTCCCAAGGCTAGGTATGGCAGTCATTTGATCAAAGGCCCCACTAGATCACTTGATTCTGATGTATTCCTGGAGCTAGGAGCCCTGATCAGCTAACTGCTTGCTACTTATTGGTGAAGGGGGAGCTTGGAATCATGATCCTGAGCTTCCCCTGCACTAGCAATATGGAGTGATTTGGTATCTGATCCCACAATCACACCTCCTTCCATGCACATGTAGCATGGCAGGAATGATTGTTGGGGTCATGGATCCCATTTCTTCCTACCTTTAATTGAACATTTGCCCATTTGGAGGCAATTCAAGCTTCTCAATATTGGCTAATCAAGTTCTGCATGTGCAGGGAGATGTTTGGTAGTTCTATATTCATCCTAACTCCCTCCTAGGTTATTTCTAGTTGTGACTGCCACATTTTTATTTGTGTGGCTCTCAGCATTTCATTCAATGCCTGCACTGTAGAGAGGAAACTTTTCTGTGGTTTTAGACTCATGCAATGGGGCCATATAGTGGATGCCTCATCTTCAGTCTCCTGGGTGTGTTCTATTTTGCTTGCTAATGCTTTCCTGATGTCTGATGGGGCAATTCCAGTGAGTAAATGGAGACTATTGACACTAATTGGTTGAAGACATCTAGTAATGCACCTGCAACTCATGTTTACCGCAGTGTCTAACTTCTTTGCATGTGTCAATTTTTCACAAACTGGACTTGTATATTCAGCTGTTGAATAACAAAGTGCAAGTGCAGTACTTTATAACATTGTTGGATGCACCTCCTCCTCCCTCCCATTTGGAGTAGATGAGTTTCTTTAATATGTTGTTCTTATGAAAGTGTACGGTTGAATATCACTCCTTAGCAGATAAGGATTTGAGCAGTAGGTGAGAGCTATTCCATTCCAGGTTGGGTTGAATTGCTTACTAGTGTCTCAGTTCTAAAGGTGGAAAAGACTGTCTTATTTGAATTGGCACATAGTTGATTTTTGATGTAATAGTCTGGCACCCTGTTAAGTGCTGATGCCAATGTGGCCTCAATCTGGTTGAAGCTCTTACTGATGTAACTGAGGACCAGTTTCAAACGGGACAGAACTTTCTGTTAAATATTCCACTCTGTTCTAGCAAAAGTTTTTTATTTCTGCAAAGTGACAACAAAATGACTGCAGATATTCTTCTATTTTTAATTAACCTACTTTTAGTCCTGGTTTATATGAAGTGAGAGCATGGTCTGCATTTAGTCAGCTAGTATTTTTACTAAAATCTTTGATTCAAAAGCAATGTAGGTCTGTAAGAGCTGTATAAAGTAAGATCTTTTCCAAACTTACAGAGAGTAACAGTAAGTTCTTTCATAAATTGTGGCAGTCTCTCTCCTGACAAATGGCATTAAAAATACCCCTCAAGGGAATGCCTCTTTAAATACCTTGTAAATTTCAGTTGAAAAATGATTAAATCCTCAAGTTTTATAATTTCATGCTTCCTGTTGCCTCTAAGATATCTTGCTGTTTCTCACTCAAATAGGCAAGCCTGCTAATTCCAGATTTGTTTTTATTAAATTCCAAAACTTTGGAGCGTCTTAAGTGTGGAGGTATGTTTATAAGTAACAAATATAACACCTAGTTCATAAGGGTATGCAACTGATCCACCCATTTAAAAAAACAAAAACAGGGAAGAATGTGTTGCTTTTGAATCCCTTGAATATTTAAAACCAATAGCTTATTTTTATTTCCTTTTTCATAAAATATTTGCTTTGTATACCTAAGGGCTCTTTCACTGGCATCTGTAATCAACATATGCAGTTTTCCCTTAATATTAATTATACTTTTTTAATCTATATTTTAATGAGCCTGTAAGCTTTTGCCTTTTTCTTTGTTTTTAATTTTCATTGAACTCTCTATTCCACCCCCACAAAGGCAGCTCTCCTTATCAACTAACCCCTGTGTTCTGGGAAGGCTTGCAGAAGACCTCTCTATCTTTGTAATTTATTTGAAGTATTGAACAAAGTTCTTTTTAATTGTTGCAATCTGAACTTTGTCCTGGAAAACACTTTTTTGGAAAGAGAATCATTTGATCTTTGGGTCTCTTCCCAGCTATCAAATATTACTTCTATGGGGGTCATGATCTGTGCATGTAATGCCAGTTTCCTTGGTGTTTTTTATATTATTATGAATGTAGAGGTTTAGTATTAATCTATTTTAGCAGATAAATGATAAGGGTGTAAATGATCTTTTACTCCCCTTGGGCACAGTTCTCTGCAGCAATGTGAAAGATTGAATTGTTGGTATAGAAAGGTTAATATTACACCTGGTTTCTCATCTATTGTCTGCTTTATTAGAGGTGTCCTTATCTACTCTGGTTATCAGATTTGTCTTGGGGGGGGGAATTAAGTTACCAATTCTTCCTCAGTGTTGCAATATTTTAAAGATTTTCTTAAAAAAAAAAAAAAATGTTTTCGTTTGGGAACCTACACAGTATTTAATTATGCAGCAACTGAGTCCCTTTTAAGATTTGTTCTTCCCTATCATCAGATTGATCTTTAACCTAAAAAGATAGATGCTTAGTCAATATGCTTATACCTCTTGTTTTTTCCTTCAGGAGGAGCAAAACATGTCTGTCAATTACGTATATTCTCTGACTTTAGCACCTCAGCCCTAGAAATAGCCCTCAGCCCTTATCTCTTCTCCAATATCCCCCATCTCTTGGGCCAAGCAAGCAACTCACTCCCCGATTCTTTTGTAAAAATATAGAACAGAGCTATCAGAATTATGCCAACTTCATTTACACCTCATTTCCTCCTATTTTCTTCACAATAGTAATGTGGTACTGTTTAACAGTTTGTCCTTGATAACTCCAAAGATGTTTTTGGGCAGTTCCTCTTATCTATGAATCTTCTTCAGCTTTACTTCTGTCATTGTCAATGTTCAACAAACTTCTTTGCGTTACCCAGCCAGCCAAGATTTTTTCAGTAGTTTATGAAAAGTGTCCATCTCTGCAGTATCTACTTGTGTGTCTGAGATCCAGCTTTCTACTCAAAGTAACTAAACTAGAGGAAAATGCACTCTAAAGTCATATTGTACATTATCATCATGGATCCTGGTTTTCTCTGATTAAAAAAATCCCAAATTTTCAGATTCAAAAAAGTAACCCAAAATCCACATTTTTCCATGATTAAAATGAAGCACCACTATCTGTACATACCTATCTGTATATCAAAATGAAACACATATATAACTACAGCAGTAGTATTACAGCCAAAGCTCCATATATTCCACAACTTGGCAGGCATGGAATTTGTTGGTAAAATATATCCAGAGTCATATGGTAGAGGAACGGGATCTTGGCGTTATTGTTGATGCCAAGATGAACATGAGCCGCCAATGTCAGACGGTGGTTGGAAAGGCCAACTGAACCCTCGCATGCATCCGACGATGCATTTCGAGCCGGTCCAAGGCGGTGATCCTCCCCCTTTATGCGGCGTTGGTCAGGCCGCAGATG
>JAGPOW010003648.1:91249288-91259604 GCA_030014935.1 Caiman crocodilus
TTGCTCCTACCTTGGGTGTCTTCAAGAGTAGATTAGATAGGTACTTGGCTGGGGTCCTGTGACCCCAGCACTTGTTTCCTGCCATTGGCAGGGGGTCAAGGCCCCTTCTGACCCTAGTTACTATGAAACTATGAGAGTCTGTCTCTGGTATTTCATTTTGATGATAGAACTGTAGATTTTGCGTTTGATTTTTTTTTTTTTTTTTTTAATCCAAAAATTGGGGATTCTTTTTTAATTGGAGAAAACCAGAATCCCCAATTACCAGTGCTGAAAATTTTAAATGGATATCCCTGTCACTGGGGGCTGCTGTGATTTCCTCAACCTGTCGTCTTATTTTTAAATTAGGGCAGAAAGGTCTTAGAAAAAAATTGAATATAAGCTCTGGATGCCCTCTGGCTTTTTTTGTAATTAAATCTTTCTGCTGATAACGATTTCATCATGAGACCTGTTACTTATGAGGCCTGAATGGAAAGACTGGCACCCTAGTACTCTTAACTTCTTACCTTTCAGGAATATCCCAATTCGAGAATGCTGTAATTAAAGCTTTTTACATGCAGACTAGGCTTCCACCTTCAGAATTTCCAGGTAACCTCTTAGTTCTGATAATGTTTGTCCCTAATTCAGTTTTTCTAGCTATAGCATTATGCTTCAGGAGGGCCATGAGGCACAGTTGCTTTTGTTTCACTTATTTTCCCTGAGGCCAGTTTCTAGCTAAGTAATTTAGTCTTCTAAGCCAGTGACTCCCTTCTTTACCACTAAAATCTCAGATTTAAGAACATCTCACGGGCTTAAACTCAAGAGATAAGATCTTTGGTGTCCGTATTGGTATCCAGTTAATTTCTTCTGTCCTTTGTTCTGGTCTGGCATGTTTTCCATTGGCGTTGGAGACCTTCCTAACATAACCTGAATCTAAAATACTCTTAGCAGAGTCATCCTATGGACAAACTGTGCAGGTGCAAAATTCAAGAGCAGCATTTCTAGAGTATTGGTGGCTAGCTATATGAATGCAGGGCAAGACATAGAAAGATTAATTTTACGCAGGGCAGTGAAATAGCTGGGGCTGGCACTCTTTCCTGTTGAGCATTTTTAACTGTATTTTTTTCTTCTGAAACTTTCTGTTTTGTTTCTAGGAATGTTGAGTAAGTTTAGTGAAGAGGGGTTGATGAAAGCATACTCCTTTTTCTGTCCTTTCTGGGCTTGTGCCAGATGTATAGGGGACCTGCTCCAGTGGAGGGTTATTAATAAGGAGAGCATGCAAGCTACATGCAGAGCTGTAGGAATGAAATAACTGATGCAGTTTTCAATGGTTACTGTATCCCCTTTGTGCTGCCCCCTGCGGTGGTCCTACACTCACAAGCACTCTAGATTATACCACCATGCAGTCATAAATAAAAACACTTGTGAATTTATTGTAAACAAAACATTTCATTGCAAAATGGTCATGAAAATAGAAATCTTTTGTATACAAGTAAAAGAAATTTCATACTTACTAAAGTATAAAATCTACAAACTCCATAATGACATGCGTGCAAATTGAAGTCCACCATGTAACTGATAACAAAGAATGGAGATCATATCTCCTGGGTTAAATACTGCCTGCTGCATAAGAACTACTTTTAATGTCTGATAAGCAAGAAGGCTGAGGCTAATCCAAAACAGCAAGGGACACTCATCCCCAGACTCTACCTTGGTAGCTTGTCAAGCCTTAAGCGCAGAACCCCAGCCAATGGTTGTTGGACGAGCTGCTTCCAAGTGTGATCCAGCCATCCAGGGAGCCTGTACTCTCTTCTTCTCCCAGGCTGGATAATCAGGTGCAGAATGTATATCCAGCTGGTCAAATTCATGAAGGTGAAAGCGAGTTGCCAATTGGTTCACCATTCTTTTCAAGGCAAGAAAAGCTGCAATGACCTGAAAGGTGAGGAAGAAGGCAAAGATGATGTGGACTGCACGCTCCAGTGGCTGGATCTTCAGACCCTCATTAAAGAGCAAGAAGAGAATTAGGGGAAACTGAAGGAGAAGACTCAAGAGCCAGAAACCAGCCAGCTCGGGGACCTACAACAGAAAAACATAACAGGAAAGGTTAATAATTATAAAAGCTGCCAGCTTTTAAAAGTCAAGCATTGTGTTATACTATTAAAAAGGACTTTTCTAAATCTTCTGTTATAAATTTAATTTTTCATCTCCTTAAAGCCTACATATACTGTGGGATCACTAAGAAATGGGGCTGTTTGCAAATATTCTATGGAAAAACAGTTTAGATAGAAAAAATGGGGTTTAGATTCTACAGACTTTCTGAGGAAATGCCTTTTTGGGGAAAAAGGTTGCTTGGCAAGAACCAGAATGCCTGAAACACCACATTTTTGCTTTGAATGGCATTACAGTACGGTGGTACATTGTATACTAATTGTTCTGTTGCCATTCTCTACTGTGTGGACTCCCTTCCCATAGTACACTTGTGGCCATGACTTTAATACACATGATAATAAAATGTATCATGGGTCAGGTAGCCTGACCCGTGAGCCCAGCTTATGGAGAAAAATGGGAGCATAAGATACTGGAACTGCAATTAATATGAAGCAGTATGGCATCATTTTAGTGTCAGAAATTTTTTTGGCTTTCAGGGGTTTTTTTGGTGGTGGTGGTGTTGTTGTTGACAAATCACAAGTAGGGGGGAATCCCATTTCTGACCAGCTCTTCTAAGAATAGAGCACAAATACCCAAGGTTGTAATGATGCACTGATGTTTCAGTATAGTGGCAGAAGGATTCTTGTTGCAGGGAGTGTTTAGAACAAGATCAGGGGCTTCTCAGGTTTTCTTTTCACTGATACAACTGGCTCTGCAGGGAAGTCCTAATCGCTGATGCATCTATGGGTTTCAAAACCGTCTAGTAACAGAAGAAACCAAGTGACATGTGATTGCTGGTCTTTTCACTCTGTTACTAGACTTCCAACCAAGTATGCCATTTTCATCCCACAATGATGTGAAAAAAGTGGACATAATCAAGAAGGTGAAGGAATTTGTGACCGTCTGCATATAAAATGGCTTCACCAGCAGTTAAGCCAGCTCAGTTGCTGGACACCAGTAGCATAACTAAGGGTGGTGAGAAGGCAGAGATCTGATCTCTGAGAGGCACCAGCCCTCAATAACTGATTTTAAAGGCGGTTCCCATGTAGTGGCAGCAACATCCTACCAGTGGGGAACCCCGTGACAGCAGTAGCATCACCACTTTATGTGCGGGAAGGTAAGGCTCTGGATTGTTGGACACCTCTTTCCCCTCCTGGGCAGGGAGACAAAAAATTTAGTTACACCTCTGCTGGACACTTTGAGGTGTTCTGGAACAGTGGTGCTGGTGTGAACAGCATTATTCTCAGCCATTTCATTTTATCAATGTAATTAAGAAAATGTTAAGACCTGGAACAGTCAGGATGATCTTCCAGTCCTCTGAGGAGAGGTAAGAAGGAAATTAAAAGTATAAAGGAGTAAGCAGGAACAAAAATAACAGTAAGTGGAAAGAGACCTGTACCACAGTATAGTGGCAGTATGCTAGTTGGAATCACTATCTAGCCAGTTCCAAAGGAATCATGCTGTGCTCTAGAGAGTACCTCCATAATTCTGAATGCAAACCCATCCTGTCATGCCTGCAATGTTAATGGCTTTTAGAAACTTGTATGCAGATGGAGAGAGAGGTTTTAGTCATGTGGAGTTTCATGTAGGAGAGGTTTTGAGAAGAGAGGGGAGGCAGAGAGAAAGGTCCTCAGAAGAACAAACAAAGCAAGGGGGTGGTTTAAGGAATTGAAAGGACACAGAGCACAGTTAGAACAAATGCAGTCAACTTTTAATTCAACTGGAAGCATTTTTGCCTGGGGTATTGAACCTACAATGAAATCTAACAAGTAAGTTTTTTTTTCTTTTGATTCAGGATTGCATTAACTGCTAAACTGCTCTGGGAGATGATGGGGACCTACCTTCTCTTGCAGATTGCCTATGTATCCCAGATACAGTCGGATAGCCTCAATTAGAGAGGCAAGGATGATTATTGTGACCAGGATGAACTTGTAGTAATCTGGCAAGACTGAGTACTAGAGAGAGGGAAAAAGAATAATAATTTTGTGAGAACAGAACTATCCCTAGTTTACACGACTCCTACAGCAGCCAGGATATTGTGTAAGAGATCTGTGCAACACTGTCAATGTTTCTGACATCTGACAGGCAATAGTCCCTGCTGTTCAGTCAGCTCTCTATCAAACTTGCTGTTAACTCTGTCAAGACACATTCCTCCCCATACCCCAGTACTTATACACTCCTGCTTGAGATCCTTTAATCTATTAACTTTCCAAATCTGGATTGGAATTACTGACTGGAAAAGGTAATTCTATAAAATGGGACAAGGAAATAAGACTGACAAAAGAAAACTGCACCCTTCAACATTCATTCTATCTAAGGACTCACCTTCAGCTGAAGCATGACAACACTGCTCACCCACCAGAATGGGAAAAAGTAGAGGTTGAAATAGAGGGACATCTGCAATGGCAAACTTGAAACTATTTCGTTATCTGGAGAGAGAAAAGGGAGCTCTCATCATCCTGTTTGTCAGACATTCTCTTTCCAAACACAGTGGAGAAAGACACCACTACCCCAAAAAGAGTAACTTTCAACCAACATGTTAATGACTGAATTTCAAACTTGGACAAATCAGTATAAAGTGTTAAATTGTCCAAGGTTTGCCTAAAACTGTAGGGCCAGATAAATTTGACATTTGTATGCTAAATTATTGCCTATAACAGGGTGTCAAAGATGCCTGCAGAGCCCTATCATCCAATGTGCAGTGCTGTCCAGAACTTGGACTGGACCCACACACCACATGAAGCATGCCTCACACACTGGGTCCAGCTGGGCCAGTCTGTGGAGCTGATCTCGCCCTGTGCCACTCATCCGGCCCGTGGAGCCAGACAAGTTTGATACTCCTGGCCTATGGCATTCTACAACACCTATCATAAATTGCAGCTTTTCACTAGTCAGTAGATAGTATAATTCTGATGCCTAATGAAAAAGGACTGAGAAGCATCATCTAGTAACTCTTCAGCAGTCTCTGTAAGCTGAGCTAATGGGCTCAGCCCAAGTCTTACTGGATAGATATGCTGCAGGAACCACAAGCGATCCCTTCTGTCGACAGTTCAGCAAAACAACTCACAATTAGCTAAGCACAAATTAGATTATGCTCATATTCATTACTGATCCCTGGAGGCCAGGATCTCTATCCCTGCATGCTGGTAGGGAAACTTGTACTGTTTCCTCACAATGCCATTAATGCTTCTTGAATCTGACAGGCAGTAGCTCCTACTTCTTAAAAACAGCTACCAACCAAACCAGCTACCAACTGTCATAACCTCAATCCGTCCTCATGATGTATCACTGGCCTTTAGCAATGTCAATTAAATGTAATTTGTGCATAGCTGGTTTGAGGGAAAGGAGGTGGTGCAACTGCAACGTCCATCAAACAAAATGGAATTGCAAACCAAACACTGTAGTGAGGAGGAAGTTAGCTGATAAAACCTGAAAAACCAGAACTCTTGAGCCCCATGATAATATGCAGATAGTAGAGTTCCACAACAGCTCAAATTCATCCACAGGGTCAAAAGATTAGACTTGGTGTTAAAAAAAAAAAAAAAAAGTCTATATTTTAAAAAGAACACAAGAGAACAGTTTTGTTTTTAATTAGACAAGCTTATTCGCATTACCTCATATTTAATATGATATCAATAAATACCTGAGTGAATTACTAATGATCTGTTTCTCTTATGTCCCAAAGAGCAGCTCAGAAGAACTGGCACTTGCTACCATTGGTGGGCAGGTATAAAGTTCTTCTTGTGATCTCATTTCCATTTCCTGTTAAACATCTCTTGTTTCCGCAGGTGCAACCCAAAAGTTCTGTATCTTTTTTTTCTTTAATGCTTGTGACCTGATACGTAATAACACTATATCATTGAACCCATCTTCAGGTATTGGCTAGTTTCTCTTTGACTTCCAGTCTCCTACCTGTTCTTGCTCTATCTCGGAAAGCATCATCATTGTTTCCAGTTCAGCCTCATGCAGTCATGGTACCTTCAATTCTCGGACATATCCCAGAAATCTTTTTGTCAGATGCTGAAGTATTCATGATAATTAATTAGCTAGGTGGAAGGGCAGGAGGATATAGTAAAGGAACTGGGACAAGGCTTTAAGGTAATAGTGTAAAGAGGAGGAACTGTCTACACTAAAAACAGAAGGTGCAAGATGGCTGACATATGTTTAATAATCCAACATTTTTATGTATCAAAACTATTCCAACTAGGACGAATGGGAGATGACCTACAGACCTTCAAAAAATTTTCATTACTTAGCTATAACATGCTTTCTTAGTTGCAACCTGTCCTGATGAATGCAGGACAGTTAATTTCCAGATATTAGAAAAGGAACTGCTTTTGGAGAGCCGTTCAGAACTGGAACAACATATCAGCTGATATCAGCAGCCTACCCTTCAATGGATAAGTAACAACTAATTACAAGGAGGCATTTTAAACTGTTGCAAGTTTACTTATGGATAATGATAATGGTTTTGATTAATGATAGAAGCCAAGATTTTTAATTTTCTATGCGACTATCTTGTGATGCTATGCTACACTGGGTTGGTCTATTATTCCAATGGGTACATTTCTGAAATACCTGTCCTAATATCTCAATATTAGGCCAAATGCTAATACTTGGATTAGGATTTAAGATTGAGTTTCAGGTAAATAGTTGATAAAAGTAGCCAAAAATGTCAACTTCTTCCCCCCACTCTTGAACTAATTTAATTGCTGCTTACTGTAGGGCGCACTAGGACACACCAGAGTAAGAAACTGAGTGTATTTGTCTGTCTTATACTTTGTTGTTTGTAATACAAGGAATTTCTTCATTTGTCATTTTTTATGTAAAAAAAATCCTATTTGATACTAAAGGTGGGGGAGAAGCCACAGGTATCGAACCAGGCTTTATAACGTATGCTGCTTGCTATTATAAAGAGGGGACTGAGAGAATTTAAGCACTGGGTAAATCCATTGCCTGTGACTCCGTGTTATTTTAGCACCTGAAAACCCCCAAACTCAGGAACAGCAGAAGTACAGGGGGTTCAGAAATGGAATGGTGCTGTTTACTGAAGGACCTGAGCCCATACTACTAGTTCAATTACCTCTGGTGCTTTTTCTACAGTCCTGGAAGCCCTGGAGCCAGGCTGCTTTGGTATTTAAAAAAAGTTAAAAAGACAGGCGTAAGGCAGGGTAGTTACTTAGCCTGTGAGGTACATACCTATGATTCTATATGTGTGTATATCTATACAGAGAGAGAACAAGCTTTCTTGAAATCCACCCCACTTTAGCAGATGTTGCAAAAAGAAGAGCCTAGACCAGCAGTTCCCAAACTCTGATAAATTGCGCATCAGTTTAAAACAATACAACCTTAAGTACCACCAGCAAATTTTTCAGTTCGACCTTAAGTATCACCACTAAATTTTTGTCATATATAATAATAAATCTGTTAATGCGTACCACTGCCAGGGTGTCTGTGCAGCACTGGTGGTACTACAGATTGGGAACCGCTGACCTAGACCTTTCACTGCCGCTGATGAAGAGAGCTTGAATTCAGGAAATTTAGTGGTGTGAATGTACACCTGTGTGTGTGCCTGTTTGCATGTGTGTAAACACCCCCCCCCCCATGTGAACCTCTATCCAATTCAGAATTTGCAGTAGGGGTGATTATCTTTTATTTAACCAACTAGATTTTTTTTGGGGAAAAAAAAAGCTTCATAGATTTCATGGACATTAGGGCTGATCGACTCCAGCCCCCTGCCCCACTGGTAGGAAGTCAACTAGGGTCAAAGGATCCCTCACTTGGAAGCTATCTTTAATTGCAATTAAAGACTTTTTTTTCTTTTTTGCAAAAATCTAGTTGGTCTAATAACAGATGTCACCTCTACCACGAGTCCTGATTCCTTTTGCCTCATGTTGCTACAACCTGGGTAGCTAACTCATTACGGAGAAAAAAGCCGCCCCCCCCCTTGGCACGACCCGCCGACAAGCAAAGGCAGTACAGCTCAAGCGGGACCATCGCGCATGCGCTCACCGTACCTAGAGGGTGGAGGCGCGCCCCTTCTATCGGGCTAGCCCGTTCCCGCTCCGCTTTCAGCGCCCCGCCCCGCCCCGCCCCCTTATGTGCTGGCGCCGCTGTTGCAGTCCGAGGCATTGAACAGCCGCGGGGACTGCTCGCTCTTAGGGTGGGAGGGAATGAATGAGTGCAGGAAGGGCTACGCTGTTGGTTCAATGACCGAGCGAAGTAGAGGCGGCGGCTGGGCCGCCATCTTGGTTCCTGGCAGCGGTCCGCGAGGGTGCCGCCACCGCCGCCATCTTTGCTGCTGGCACGGGAGCCAGGCCTTACCCGGGCTACAGCCGCCGTCGGGGTACTCCGGGCCAGTGCGGTTGCTGTCGCTGAATACAGTCCGGCTGAAGTTGCTGAGCCGCCTCCGGACTGGCTCCGGCAGCGCCATGTCTGACCGGGAGCGTCTAGGCCGCCAACGTCCCGGTTGCTATGGGAACCATGAAAGCGAGTCGGAACGGGCGCCCCGCCCCCATTGCGTGGCTCAGTTAGCGCCTCTGCTCCGCCTGGGGGGGGGCTGGACGGCCTGCGCATGCGCTGTAGTTCTACCTAGTTTTGCAGCCACGCCCTCTCTGCTGGTTGTCCTGGGGAGTGGGGCTGCAGGCGGGTTTTGTCCCGGTTTGGGGTGGGGCCGTGGGGCTCCCTCCTGGCCTCCGTTTGGGGCTGTGTTGCCAGGTTATCATAGTTGCAGGATAATTTCAACCCTTGTACGAGGTACAATCAATAATAGTAGAAGTGTTCAAAATGTAGGACATACAAATAACTAGAACTCTTGGTTCCAAAATGATACCTTTTATTAGACCAAATGGAAAATGACAAGAAAATTGTCCTTTCCTGCAGCCTTTCAGATCAAAGTCCCTTTGTTAGGCTCTGGGAAAAATGTAGATAGTACAAGATGGTAAAAAGTCCCCATAGGTAGGAAATAAATGTCATTTTTGCACAAGGATTATTTTGGATGATTTTTGAGTTTTTGCATGATTTTTTGAGGCAGCTCATTGCAAAACCCAAGTCACTCAGGGAGTCTTCACTGACTTCTGTGTTTGCTGTTAGCACTTTCTTGCAATTTCTAGCTTCGAAATGAAGAGGGCCTTCAAAACTGGCAACCCAGTTCTCACTCAATGGTAGGTTATACTGAGCAATGTAAAGTCAATAAGAAGAAGAACACTGCATATTTCCCAGTGTAGGATATTTTTTCAGCAAATGAGATAATTTTGAGCTTCCAGGATGATCATTTACTATTTAAGACCTGGCAATGGTGGCTTAAGGCAGTGCAGCAGCTTTTCTCATTACCAGTGCTTCCCACTAGTGCTAGGGGCCTTCCTCCTTGAGTCTAGGGTCAGGCCCATCCTTTTAAAATGATCCCTGAACCAGGCAGGAGCCCTGCTGAGTGCAGCACAAAAGCGCAAGACTGACAGGCCTGCAAGCACAGCACCTAGGGCTCCCAGGGACCAGCTTCCCCTGGGCTGCGGCAGGGTGTATCCTGCCCCAAGGGCCACGGAAATTGCAGGTCTGTTCTCAGTGTCCTGTTCCTGTTCCCTCAGTGTGCTGAACTTAAAAACTACAAAATACATGTTAAGGAGGCATGGCTGCACTGAACAAGGTTTGTCCTTTGCCCATTAGGAAAAGTCCAATGGAAGAAGGAGAGAAAGAAGCCAGGTCAATAAGTGTCCACACTTTCCCAACTTTTCTTTTGCTCAGAGGGAAATTGACACTTGTTTCATGAATAACATCGTGTTGTGAATGACTGCATTAGAAACACAGGTTGAGAAACTCGCCTGTATTGGGGCAAGTTAGAGTCTGATGATACCATCCCATGTTATTTTTGAGTGCCCTTTTTTCTTCTATCTGAGTATTTCCTGGCCCTAAAATTGCCAGAAAGTCTCTCTTTCTTTTATTTAAAACATTTGGTCACCTTACTAACCACACATGGAGCCCCAGGAGGAATGGATCAGTTTGCTAAGGCTTATTAAAATGTTATAGGGTCTGATTTTTTCAGAGAACCAGGGTGAAGTCCTTCAGTACAACTAATTGAGTATGGAAAAAATGAGCACGCTAGAAGGGAGGAATAGGCTGCAATCAGACCTAGACAGGTTACAGGGGTGGGCAGATGAGAACAGGATGGGTTTCAACACTGACAAGTGCAAGGTGCT
>JAGPOW010003648.1:91259704-91270767 GCA_030014935.1 Caiman crocodilus
ACAGGGGTGGGCAGATGAGAACAGGATGGGTTTCAACACTGACAAGTGCAAGGTGCTGCACTTGGGGAGGAAGAACCAGCAGCATGCCTACAGGCTGGGCAGGTGGGCATACCTTCTCGTCAGTGCAGAGGCAGAAAAGGATCATGGAACCATCTTTGATGCCAAAAAGAAAATGGGCCGACAGTGTGGAGACGTGGTCAGGAAGGCTAACCACACCTTGTTATGCATCCACACATGCTTCTCAAGCAGGTCCAAGGAGGTGATCCTCCCCCTCTATGCGACATTGGTCAGGCCACAGTTGGAGTACTGCGTCCAGGTCTGGGGGCTGCACTTCAGGAGGGATGTGGCCAGCGTTGAAAGGGTCCACAGGAGGGTCACCCGCATGATCAGGGGGCAGCAGGGCAGGCCCTATGAGGAGAGGCTAAGGGACCTGAACCTCTACAGCCTCCACAAGAGAAGGCTGAGGGGGATCTGGTGGCCTGTTACAAACTAGTCAGAGAGGACCAGCAGGCACTGGGGGAGTCCCTGTTCCCCTGAGCACTACCAGGAGTGACTAGAAATAACGGTCACAAGCTGGCAGAGGGTAGATTCAGGCTAGATGTCAGGGCGGCTAGGATCTGGAACCAACTCCCAAGCTAAGTGGTGCTGGTTTTTACCCTGGGGGGTCTTTAAGAGGAGGCTGGATGAACACCTAGCCAGGGTCATTTGACCCCAGTGCTCTTTCTTGCAATGGCAGGGGGTCGGACTTGATGATCTGCTCAGGTTCCTTCTGACCCTACCAACTACGAAACTATGAAATTGTTTCCCCCTTAGACCACAGCTGAAGATCAGTTTACAGCCTTCAGCGTGAATAGTGATAACACTTGTAATTTTAGCCTAGCTAATGTAACTACAGAATATAGTCATATAAATGTCAAATCCATTTCCTTTCTTCACCCCTCCCCCTTCTACAACAACAACAAAAAATCTTACCAAGCTATTTCCCTTGGTAATATTGGCTGGTAGTGAATTTCACAGATTAATTATCTGTGACTGAGAAGAATGTTTTAATCCATTTTAAGTTTAATTCCCCCTATCCCACTAGGTCAACCACACAGAAAAACCATAAACATCACTTTTGAAAAATTTGTTTGATTTTGAGCTGTTGAAAGCAGCTGGATCGACACCAGATTTGCCTCAAAGGGCTTCCCGTGGAGGCAGGGATCTTACTGCTTGAATTCTTCAGAAGGCAGTAAGGGAGGAAGGGTTTATGGAGAGCCACAGGCAGGTTTAGGGAAACTAGAGGGTCCAGTTGTTTCTGGAGAGGTTGGGTTCCCAGCTCAGGAGTAAATACTTTATTGAGTAGATGGATTTGCCAAAATTATGATGCTGGCAAGTGTAGTACAACTTACAAGGTTGGTCAAGTGTTGTTATCCCTATTTTACAGATGAGGAAATGCAGCAAGGGTCTAATTCTGTAGAATGCTGAAAGCTCTGATTCAGTACAAGTCCTGGGAATGAGAAGAAAGGTAAGCCAATTAACCTTAAAGCTTTAAGATGAAAGACAAATAATACAGCTTTATTCTAAGAAAGGTAGGTCTATCCTGGTATCAAAGGTGCAGTTCATAGCACATGTAGACTAGTCTTTCCTCAATTTTTGATACTTGGGATGCTTTTTTTAATGGATTAAAATTGGTGGAACACCAAATGGGTGCATGCATGTACATATATTTATATATCTGTTATTCAAAACAAAAAATTCAGGAAGAAATTATACCAGTGTTAAATGTACTGTTAACAAATGACACCAAATATATCTTTCTTTAAGCAAAGATACATTTCTATACCAGTGCTTCTCAATCTTTTTAGCCTCCAGGTACCTCTGTAACTTTTCTGAATTTCATGGCACCCCAGTTGAAAATCACTGAGAGATCTGAACTCCGAAAGAGAGTGTGTATGTGGGGGGAGCTTGTAGTTAAAAAAGTTGAGAATCATTAATTTAGCTTGTGCCACTTAAGCAGTGGGGGCAGATGTTCACCTGGCTGAGCCCTGTGCTTTCCACTGGCTGCTCCTTCCCAACCTCTGGCTTGTACCTCAAGGCAAGGGCAGGCCATCCTGGTGAGGCTGTCCCTAGGCTGCCCTTAAAAGGTCTGCATGCCAGTGACCACCCTTGCAGGTCCACTTGACACTAAGAACATAGGAGGAGTGAAAGGGATGAGCCAGGTTGCAAACTGCTGCTCTGTGTGCGCCTACTCATCTGCAGACCTTTTTGCTGGGAGCAATGGAGGTGGGCAGGGAGGTGGCTGGCTAGAGTGATCACCTTTTCAAAAGGGGAAGACAGGACACATGTCCACCTTCCCCCTGTTCTGCTGCTGCCACCACCATGGCTAGCTGAAAGCCGAAAGGAGCAGAGTGGATGCAGGCTGCCTGCTGTGGGCTCAGGGCATCCTGCTCTTCTGCCTTTCCCCTGGGAGCCCGATGCTGGCCACTTGACCCCTTCCCACCCAGCAGCAGCGGGGGACACAACTCCATGCTGCTACCGCCCCTGCTCTGCTACTGCCAGGTGGGCAGGGGGCACCTTACCATGGTGGCACGGCCAGCACAAGCCCCTCTGCAGCAGGGTAGGGACCCCTGAGACTGTAGTAGGCAGCCCACATCTGTCTGCCCTGTGAACAAAGCTGGTGGGGCGTGTGCTCTGCATTCCCCCCGCTCCCTGGAGGAGCCTTCTATGGTTCTGTCCTGCTTCTTGTCCTGGCCCCATGCACCACCTTGGCTGGGCAGCATGCCCAGCCCTTGCCCTGCTCGCTTCCTCATCCATGGGGACATTGATCTGTATCCCACCACACCATTGACTTACCTGAAGGGAGCTGCTCTCTATGCTGCCTGGCTGTATCTCCCAGCCACGTGCATTTGTGCAGGCGCACAGATGAACTTAGCACCCTGCTGCCAGCCTGCAAAGGGAAACCAGCTATTTCCTGATCCCTGCAGGTGCTGCGAATCCAGGACAAATGCTGTCCTGTAGTCATGAGGCCCAGAACTGGGACTTGAGGTTCTCATTGCAGGACTGTCCCACCTAGTTAGGGATGGGTAGTTACCCTAGGGCTGGTACAAGGCTGCCTGGGTGCAGGGAAGGGTGGGAGAAGGCAGCAGCAATGGCAGCACTCCTCAGAAGAGTAGTTGCAGGTGCTGCTGGAGTAACTGGGATAGGTGCAGGGTGCTAGGTTGGGGAGAAGAGCATTTGCTTCTGCACACAGAGATCTTGAGGCATACCCTTTGGGAATCATGGGTGTTAACTTACTCACCCAAGCTTTAAACTACACGGCTCACGTACTCTTAGCAGTGTAGCTACAACAACCTAAAACTTAGTACACGTTAAGTGCCTAAGTGTGTAACCATGCTGTTTCAGACAGATTTTTCAGCCTGCCTGGGTTATGTGCTTCCATAGCTATTCTGCTAGCAATATTCAAATTGAGCTAGTTTAAACTGAGGGCACATATGCCTATGCAAGATGCAGTCTAGACATATTCTTATCAATGTTTTTAGGTAGATATAGAACCCAGGGTCATTTGTAGACATGCTCACCATTTTCTAAACTGGGTTAACTGATTCACACCACACAGATCAAATTAAATTTCAATTTGAATTAAGGGTTAAGAAAGATTTAGGGGGTTAGCCCCCTTCTTCACAGACCAGGTGTGCTTCAGTAGGACTGGGGGCTTAGTCAGGATACTGATACTTAGGATAAGGTGTTGTTGGCACATTTGACTTTGTAAAGGTGTTGTTTTCTGCCTGATAGCCTCTTTTGTGGTGCAAAATGCTTATCTACTAAGGTATGCTTATTTGAGTTCCTAAGGACAGTTTTTCCTAAAAGCAATAGTTTTTCCTAAAAGCATCTGGCATACACCTGCTAACTAATACAGTTTAAATTACCTAATTCAGGCTGCCCTAGTCTGCATTAACTTTTATCTTCATTTCATGAGGATTAGTTAATTTGGATTGGGGCCAGTTTTAATTTGGACTACAGATGTCCAAGTGTATGTAGTGATGGCTGTAGTCTGGATTAAACCTAGAAAAATGTAACGTCTGTACTCCTAATTCTGAGCTCTAAAGGATAAAAAATTTATCTAAAAATATAAAGGGGTATGGGGTGTTTTAAATATCTTTTTGTCATTTGAGGAATTACTATAAAAAAGGCATTGGGTATTAGGTGGATCTCATAACATTAATACTTATTTTAAATTGAATTGCCTGAAACCTCATTTTATTGTTGCTATCTTAGTCTTGGTCAATTTAATGCATTTTAAATTATGGGTGCAATATCCCTTCTGTTTTGAGTTAACTGAACACAGAGAGGGAGCAGGTTTATGTGAATTAAAACATGTGGATGTGAATTGATTAAGCTAGCTTTTCATGAAAGTTACAGTTCTTTTCTCAGCATGAGCTGATAGGTGAGGGTCCCTGTTAATATCTTTTAGTCTTTTAGGATTTTCCTATTGATTGCTTTTTCAGAATTGAAAGAAGCATTTTTCCTTAAGTTATGCAATGTTACTCTTCCTTAGCTAGTCATTCTGCATGGAGGCTCTGACCTCCTTTGCACTCTTGTTCTCATGTTTTATTGGCCCAGTTCTGTAAACCTATCAAATGTGAAGTCAACAGACAGCAGGACATTGCAAAATTAGTCTCTTTGTTCTAAGAAATAGGTGATACAGTCATTCAGGTACAACTAAGTAGAGGAAAGCATGGTGGAATTCAGGCACACTTACAAATTAATGGATTTGCTGTGTGAACTTGATTTCCAAACTCAAGGTGCGAATCTGTGATATTTGGCAGGCATGTGTGTTCAGCAGATGGCAAGCATCCTACATGCCCCCATAAAATTTTTGCACACTTTTGTTTTTTATTTAATTTTCTATGTAGATGCCTAAAATATTCCCCAAAGATAAAATATGCTTCCATTCAAGATAATCCTTTTTAATTTTGTTCTGGCTCCTACAGTCATCTTTTGTGAATTTAATGAACAGCAGATTTCCTCTGATTTTCTGTAGTGTGTTTTTAGGGAGCAGGTATTTCAACTTCAAGCAGAAGGAGATCTTAAAATGTTAAGAAATAGAGCCCCAGGGCTGCCTGAACTGGCAATTCAGAGCTTTATATAAAAGGCATATAAAGCTGGGCCTAAGGGGCAAGGGATGGAAAAATCTTAAAGTGCACATGACTGAACCAGTTACAATATTTATACAGATGGTCATTGTAAGTGTCCAACTTTTATAGAAGCCCTGAATATTAGTCTTTTTCTATTTTGATAGAAAGGAATTACAGTGCTGCATCTCTATGTATATGTTCATATATGAATGGATAAGACAGAATTGCTCAGAGCCTCCAATTCTTTGGGCTTTGAAATAGGCTACTGGAATGAGAAATTATGTGGAAAAAATGCACTCTTAATTGCACAGCATATTAAATGACTGGTTTATTTCAATTCACACATGCTAGCTATAAATAAAACAAAACTGAAAATATGCCAGAGAGCTTTAAATCAGAGGAATATTGGATCTCTGTGTATCCACAGTGGTCCAACTAAGTTGGTAGACACTGGCTGTGCTCCCAGACTGATGCTCCTGGGGCTCTCTGGCAACAGCGCTAAGCCATAAACACCAAATGCGGTATATCTAACAAAACGAAATATCAGCAGTTTTTCCATTTGGCTTTTCAGACACAGAGTTCATTTAAATGGTGCCAGTTGTTTATTTCTCCACCTAAATTGTCATTGCTGTCTCCCTAAATTTGTTGATTTGGGTCTTATTAGTGTGTTTTCCGGCATGCAAGTGTTATAATACATCTCAGTCCTGAGTGTGAGAGCCCAGACATATCTGTGTGTGTGTCTATAAATCATTCCCATCTCAGCTTTTCCATTAATATGTTCCTGCTTTTTGAAGATAAAGGCTGTAAAATTTATACAAAGAGTTGGTCTGTACAGGTGCATATAGTTAAGACTGGAGTACAGGGTTTTTTTGTTTTTTACTGTTGGGAATAAGTGACAGATTAAGAGTTTCAACGAATTACAAATGCCACAAAGACTATAATGTGCATGTTTGAAAAGATTGTGTTGTTGGCTTGGACAGTCTCTGCCAGAGCAACCTCACAGCTGTGCTTAAGGCTTTGTGTACCCTCCAACCATCTTTTCTCTGTGTCAATAGCATGCTTTTCCCTAGTTCTCATTTAACATCTACAGGATTTTTTATCTGGTAAACAATTATTACTACTGATGAGAGCTACTGGAAGCCCCTGGTTTTGATATTGCGTGTGTGTACCACACACGAGCGCGTGCACATGTATGCACTATTTCTCTGCATTACATATACTACGTCTATATTACCTTCCTTTTAAAAGCATCAGAAGCGTGGTATGTAAGGCTCTATTTTGTTTCCATTGAAGCCCATATCACTGAGCATTATCATTGATTTTGCTACTGCTGTCTTCAGGGTTTAGTTAGAATTACTTCAGGGCTTACTTAACTATTCATGGATTTAAGCTTTGTTAAGTCTGTTGGGAAACTGTTAAAACAGGCACTGCCATTATTGCTGCAAATATGATGACAGGAGCTCAGAAAGAGCTATTGGAATTGTACAGATTTCAAGCCAGAATCTTTTTTACACAAAGAGATGTTCAAGGCATCTTTATTCAAAGCCAGGAGGGTGCAAAGGGGCATCTTTAAGAAAGGGAGGAAGGAAGATCCAGAGACTTACCAATGGATCAGTCTGACCTCCATACCTGGAAGGATCATAAAGCTTCTGTTGTGAAGCACCTAAAGAGAACAAGACAGGAATAGCCAGCGTGGATTCACCAAGAGCAAAACCTGATTAGACAGGAATTATGGTCCATGTTCGACCGGAAACAATTCGACAAGGACAAGTGCAAAGCCCTGCACTTGGGATGAATAATTGCATGCACGTGTACAGACTGGGGAATGACTTGCTAAGCTGCAGTACTGCAGAGGTGGACCTGGGTGTTACAGTAGACCATAAGATGAATATAAGTCAACGGTGTGCTCCTGTTGTAAAAAAGGCCAACAGTATGTAGAGTTGTATTAACAGGAGTGTCACTTGCAAATCAGTGGAAGGGATTTTTTTGCTCTGTTCAGCACTGTGAAGCCTCACTTGGAGTACTGTGTCCAGTTTTGGGCCCCATGCTTCAAGAAGGATATGGACAGATTGGAAAGTGTCCAGCACAGAGCAGCACAAATGATTAGGAGCCTGGACAGTATTACTTTCAAGAAGAAACTGAAGGAACTAGAGTTATTTAGTCTGGAGAAGAGAAGAGAGGTGCAATTTGATTACAGCCTTCAAATAGCTGAAGGGTAATTATAAAGAGGTTGAGATGGGCTTTTCTCTGTGGCTGTAGGGAATAAGAGTAGGAACAATAGCCTCAAGCTACAACAGAGGAAATTTAGTTTGGAGATTAGGAGGAGCTTCCTGACTTTGAGGGTGTTCAAGCACTGGGACAAGCTACCTGGAAAAGTTGTAGAATCTTCAATCCCTGGACATTTTCAAGAGCATGTAAGACAGACAGACCCTTGTCTGGGATGATTTAGTTAGAGGTAATTCTGCCTTGGGCAGGGGTTTGGACTAGATGACCTTGTGAGGCCCCTTCCGTTCCTACTTTCCTATGATGTTGTGATCCTAATATAAATGGCTTTAAGGCCCTGTAACAGGACTGGTGCTTCAGGGGTGGCCAGTGTTCCCCTTGGTGGCATGCACCTCCTGCTTCTCTGGTTCTAGGTTACCCTCTTTTTTCTCCTGTCTGCCATGCCTTGATGTTCTTTAATTCTGGAAGGGACCTGCTCTGTCTTTCTGCCAGCCATCCCTCTCAGGCCTGGTTAGTCCTCAAACTAGTCTTTCCACAAGATGGGCCTTCCTGCCTTGTACATGCTCTCAGGGCACCTGTTGCCTTGTGAGATATTCACAGCCTCTGACTTCTCCTATAGCCATGCTCATGCCTCATAGATAATGCCAGTTCGTTATTTTAGTGGCCACTTAGCCCCAGTCCAATATCTGGACCTCCTCAGGCCTCTGTGCTTTTGTCAGTCTCTGCCCCTCTTAGGCTGCAGGCTTGCTGACCCTCTCTCTGCCCCTCTTGGGCTGTGGGCTAATTAACCTCCTATAGTTCTTGCCCCTCTGGCACTGTCCCTCTCCCCCCGCCCCCAGTGCCTCAGTCTACATTAAGCTTTCGCTTGTCTCTCTCTCTCAACTTTAATCAAGTCCCTGCCCTCTGGCAAGGTTCAGGACACTCACATGTCCGTCAGGCATAGACAATGCTTAAGTGTTGATAGTGGTGGGGCACAACTCTGTGCTGCTGACCTTGCCTCCACTGCTGCAGGGCACTGGCTATGGCTAGGCTATCCCTTTGACATAGAATCATATAGAATATAGGCTATCCCTTTGACATAGGTAGATAGGAAGCTCCACACCACATAGAAGTTTGTGCATCAATACATCTTGCCCCTAGTACAGAAGAACCACACAGGTCATGTGTGTGGGGACAAGTGAAGCATTAGTCCCTTGGTGTAGGAAGACTCACAAAAGTTTACTTGGGTTCTATATAGCTTACACAGTAGGGCTTTGCAAACTTTTTCTGTCTGTTTCATTTTGACTCATTTTGAGTTCCAACAGCAAAATGAAGGGCTTCAAAATAGCGTTAAAACGAAACAAGGGCAGTCGAAACATTTTGAAAGTTTTGAAATGTTTTGAAGCTCAAGCTGGGCTTGCCTGCAGGGAAACAGAAAGTAAGGAGAGGGAGTGGGAAGAGGGGAGAAGGACTGCTGTCATATTGACTGTGTAGCTGGCCAGTGATTATGATCCTTTCCTGAGATCCCTTCCAATCCCAGTGCTCTGGGGCAAGAATGGAAAAACAACATTAAAGGCAGCATTGTTTGAACTGGACTGCTTTCTGCCTTGTGGTCTGACAGTTACTAAGCTATCTTCCAGCAGCTCAGGAGCATTAGACAATGAAGGCTACTACTACTGTTGATTTGAATGATTTTCTACTTGCTTGCCTAGCAAGTGGGATTCCACAATACCTTTTGCTTTCTTCTAGACCCTTTTATTTTATTATTACTTTCATTGATTTATTTTTTTTCCATTTTGTAATTATATTGGATATTGCACTATAGAATTTATATAGGAAGAGAGATGCATTTATATTCTTTTCTATAACTTTATACCTTGCGGCATATTACATACCTAATAGAATTTATATAGGAAGGGAGATGCATTTATATTTTATTTCTATACATTTATACCTTGCAGTATACCTTATCTTCAAGGACAAAATCATGCAAGATATGGAGACTCGGTGGACCTCCACATACCTGATGCTCGGGAGGCTGGTGGAGCAGCAGAATGCCATCCATGAGATGGCCTTGCTGAGGGAAATTGGGAACAGTAGCCCCATTAACAGAGCTGAGTGGGATACCATCTCCCAGTTCTTAGTGGTCCTCAAGCCCTTCCTTGATATATAGAATCATATAGAATAGAAGTCAGTAAGTGCTTTTGAATTGGGACTACAGAGCTTAAAAGCAAGGGATCACTTCCTGGACCAACTGAATTATTCCAATCTATGGATGTGGAGGCAGGATAGGAAGATGTAATGCAGAGCAGTATGTTCTATTGCTGGTCTCTGAATCTATATACTACAGAACTCTGAAAATCCTCTTTTACTTAATGAGGGCTTGCTTGCATTTATAAATTATTGAATTCACATTTGCAGGATTTATGTTATATATTTGGTTCATAAACATTAGGCATTAGTATAGGAACTCTGCTTAGAAACATACACTGTATTCTTGCACAGTGCATCTTACCCCAAAATGAAATGCTATTATAGAATGGTTTGTGAACCACACTATTAGATCAAGAAGCAAATACTTGAACCGTTTTAAAAAAATGATACTGAGAAAGTACTACTGGGAAAGCTTAAGACCAGGGGGTGACCAAGATATGAGCCATTCCAGATTTGGTCCATGGATCTCTGTTATCCAGTCTGCTGGGGCTCCCCTTTGATTTGGAAATTTGGCAGTGGGGGAGCCATGGCAATGTTGTCACCTGGCAGCTAAATTACTGGACCCATGGGGAGTCCCACAGGCCAAGTGATGTGGTTTCACGGGCCACATCTGGTCTATGAACTGACCCCCACACATTGGATCTGGCCCAGGGACTATCCCAACACTGCTAAGACTGTATGGAAGTTACATTGACTGTTTCTACCTTAATCCTAGTTAATACATGTTTAGCTAGACTCTCCCCCATTATGCAAATGAAGCTCTGCTGAAGGTGGGAAGGGGAACACGTCCTCATATGTTTAAAATTTGTTTTGCAGCCTGTCAAATACATGCCTCTCAGCAGAGCTCAGACAAAGGCAATAAAAAGGCAAGTGGATGTCAATAATGGCAATTAGCAATTGCCTTCTGTTTGGATGCACTGATTTGATGGTACTCGTTTGTATTAAAATATGTATGCAGTATATCACCTGGGCACTTGGGCAGCATTCTTATCTGGGGTAAATTGGTGTAAGTCTGTTGACTTCAATGAGGCCATGTCTATTTACACAAAATAATGATCTGATACTACAGCACTAGTGCTTTCCTGGTTTCTTAAAGATACAGAAATCTTTAACGGTCAGAATGGGAAAGACAGGAGAGTAATAAAATAGATGGCATAAATATATGGTGCAAATTTCCCATCCCAGTACCAGACTTCATTGATCACACCTAAAGGACTCCATTATTTATTCTTTCTTTAAGTATTAAGCATGGCAACCTGCTGTACTAGAACTCACGACTGATGTACCTGTTCAGCAAGAATAATTAGAAACTTACCAGCCTCAGCTTTATAGAAGCTTTGAGAGATCTGAGTGTGATTAGCTTCATAAATACATAATATGGAATCATGGGAAGTGTTCTAGCTGTAAAGTATTTTCTCTAAAGGACGATATGCACTGTGACCCCTATGGGCCCCTGGGTCGTGGGTAGTTCCCGAGACGTTCCTTTACCCCTTTTTCTCGCCCGCCACGACTTTGATGGTTTTGAAATAT
>JAGPOW010003648.1:91270867-91295110 GCA_030014935.1 Caiman crocodilus
CACCGTCTGGTTCTCCCGTCCCCGGTGAGTCTGCTGCCTCTTCCTTCGCCCCCTGGGGTCCCTCTCGGGTCCCTAGGGACGGCCCGGCGCCGTCACATGCACTAAAGCAAGAATAGAAGAGAACACATTGCCAAACAGATAGTCATTCAGAAACAGTAAATGGAAATCCTTTAAGCCCAGGGTCTACTCTAAAAAAATATTGAATAATAACTCCTCTTTAAGAATTAGACCATGAGGTTTTATTTTCTCTTCATATTCTTTGAGTCCCAAGTTTCATCATGTTCCTAAAATGAATCAAAATGTACCAGTTTCTTTCTTTACATTGTATACATTTGTGACGTGTAGGGGATGCACACAGGTGCACGTGTACCCCCTGAGATTGGCAGTGCCCCCCCATGATTGGCCGCTTCTGCTACCGCCTGTAGGCAGTCGTCACTCATCACCCTTCCCTTGGTGGCTGCCGACACCACTGGCTGTGTCTGCATTTGGTTGGCGCTTGCCAACAGCGCTATGGCTGCCTGTAGGAGCTCACCACCACCCCACCCCTGCCACCACTACCACCACCTGTGGGCAGTTAATGTGCTCCCCCCAGCCTCTGGGGACACGTGTCGTTCATGATTGTATAGATGGATTCATTTATATCAAGGCATCAAACTGCTTGAAGGAATAGCATTCAGTGGCCCCTGCCTTAATGAAAATAGGAAGCAAATTAAGAACAGTAAAAATAAGATAACCATAAATTTAATAAGACACGATGAAACTGTGAAACCAAGGGGATACTGAACATTGTCATTATAAGTGCTTTTTGCAGGTACTCATGTAGATTCAGTTTTCAAATATGGTCAAAATGGAATCCAGGTGATGTACCTGAATGAGCAAATCATGTCTAAGGTTTCTAGGTCTTGCTAATTGAGGCTTGCCTGTGCAAAGAAGAATTCTAACGTATTATAAAATTGACTGAATGGTTCCTTCATTGTTCCCTCTCAGCATCTCAGTAGTGTACAGTAACAGCTCTGCTATCTGGCATCTTGCAAGCTGGCATGCTCCACTAATCAGCATTCCAGCTTGTAAGATAAAGTGAAACCGGAAGTGCCCACTGTGGCACTTCTGGTTTCTCCAAGCTCCCACAGCCTGGGGACATAAAAGGCCGTGCAGGGCCATGTGGGGCCTGCCTCCCTGTCCCACAGGGCCCTCAAGACCCATGGGACAGGTGGTGATGCCACGGGAGGGGCAGAGGGACGCCAAAGGCGCGGCAGGAGAAGTAGTGGCTGGGGCCGCTCATTTAACCGGCATATTTTGTTATCCCCCATTTCCAGGAGTGCTGGATAACAGGGCTTTTGCTGTATGTGGATAATGGGACTTGATGTGCCTAGAATGGTCCTGCATCCTGCTGTTCCTTGTTTGCTGGAATAATTGGCAGCAGCTGACTAGTTAACTTTATTTTACTTTCGTCTCTCAGGCCAAATTAACCAAATCAGTTTCATATTCTATCAATGAGTAGAGCTCAATTGGTGAAGTCTATGTGGTGCTACTACTGACAAGTGTCCTGTCTCCTGGACTTTTCAGTTTCAGATACTCCCAAATCTATGGCAGGCATCCAGCATCCAGGCCCCTGGGGTTCAGATATCCCCTAGTCTCACTTTGCCCTAGCCAAAAGGCCATAGCAGCAAATTAGAGGGAGAGACCCAGAGCAATCTTCTTGCAGGATGCTCCAGATTTCATAGAGGGCTTGGCCTAGTGCCTGGCAACATTATAATCTTAGCTTGCTCACTTGCTGAACTGTGCCCTATGCAACCTACAAGTCTAGAAAATCCAGTCAGCGAGTCTGGAAAATACTAGTCCCTGACTCTCTTATTGCTGTTTTACTCTAGATGTAAAATCACATTTGCCATTAGTTCACAGTGATGGACTGAATTAGCCCATGTTGTCAGCAGTTTGGACCAAATGACTTGCACATATATTCTCTTTTGGTGTGCTCATTGCTTTTGCAGTACTCCTTCTTAATATTGCAGCAGTGAGCCTATATCAGAGAAATATTTTAGAGCAGCTCTTTGCTATTTACACAGCAAGATTTTAAGAAGTTTAAAGAGGAGAAGAGGAGTTTAGTAACTCATGATGGAAGTGGAGCATATCTTTCTTCAAGTTTGATTTTAAGGAGATAAGCATGAGATTAAGAGTTCTGCTGAGTCAGGGCTAAGAGTATAAGCATCTAATATTATAAAAGCCTAAGTCTGTCTGTTGGTCCATAACACTTTATTCACACTCTGATTAGCTGATAAACAGCCAATCAGACTGCGAACAAGCATTCCAACAATAGCTGGTGGGGAGGCAGGAGGCTGGAGACAGCAGGGGAATGTCTCCAGCATGACTCCAGGGGCTGTCTCCAGCCTCCTGCTCATTCTTCTGTTCATCTCCATCCTCCTGCTAGTTCTCCTGCTCATATCCAGCCTCCCAAGCTTGGAGACAAATAGGAGAAGGAGCAGGGGTGGAGACGAGCAGGAGGTTGGAGACAAGCCCCTGGAGAGAAGATGGAGACCTCCCTTGCTCTCTCCAGCCTCCTGCTCATTCTCTGCTACTGTCGGTGGAGGGAGGGGGGCTGGGAGAGCAAGCAGGGATCTGGGAGAATGAATGGGGGCTGGGGGGAATGAACAGAAGATGGGGGAATAAACAGGGGGTGAGGGGATGAATGGGGGTAGGGGGAAAAAATGAGGTTGGGGGAACAAGGCTCCTCCTCATTCTCCTATTCTCTCCAGCCTCCTGCTTTTTCTCCTGTTCTTCTCCAGCTTCTGGAGGCTGGAGAGGAGCCAGGCAAGGAGAATGAGCAGCAGACTGGATACCAGTGAGGAGCAGGTCTGGGGGGGAGCTGTAGCCCCTGGGGAGGGATGGGGCCCTGCAGACGGGGTAGTCCATGTGCTCTGTGGGGGGCTCTGCCCTGTGGGGGGCAGGGGACCATTGGCAACACGGGGGTGCATGCAGGTGCATGTGCACCCCCTCAAAAAATGCTGCTTGCCACAAACACTGCTTGCCCCTCCCCTCCCCGCATCAGCAAGGGCATCTGCAGGCAGTCAATGATTGCCGCTGGTGGCCACTGACACTGCCAGTGGCATCAGCAGCTGGTTGCTGACCCCTGGTCAGCGATTGCCACCCTTCCACCCCTGCTGCTGACAGTGCCAGTGGCATCTGTGGGAACTCCCATTGCTGCCAGTGCCACCATGCCCCCCAGTCACTGGGGAAACATGGCATTCATGCAGCAGACCCACTTCTCCTAAGCAGCCGCACACCCACAGTCCCCCCACACCTACCTACACACTGACTCACATCCCCCACCCCTCTCCCCACCCTCCCCCATATCACACACCTACCATGTGATAAGGAAACCAAAAGCAAACATTAAAACATATAGATTTTGAGGATTTTTTTTATGATGATGCTAGAGACACTGGTAGGCTTCCAAATTTCTTTAACATTGTAAATATAGCAACAAAACATTGCCCATCTGATTAATCCCTCTCTCTGTCACTCTCTCTTTTGTTCTAATTGTGGAAGAATGTGGATTTGGGGGTATTTTAAAAAGTGAATTTGGGATGCTATTTCAGCAGTCTAGCTGACACAATAGTCCCTAGATACCAAGTAGCTGGGCTCAGAAGCTCATGAGGGCTGAACTGCTGGCCAGGGCAGGTTTTTATACTGCTGGGGCCAGCACAGGTGCTGGCCCAAGGCTCTACCTCCCCCTGGCTGCAGATCTGGGAGGAGCCTGGCAGGTTTATTTTGCCCCAAGTAACACAATTTGCCCCACACTAAAGTGCATATCCAGGGATGTGCACTGAGGCAAAAAGCCCCAGCTCAAATTTGCACCATTTCTATTTGAGCTGCTGCAAGTGAACGTGTGTGCATGTGTGGACTCACCCAAGGGGTCCCATTGTTGTCAAAACAATTACTCACCTGGTTCTGGTTTACCAGCATGGCTGTTTTCATAAGTTCTTGCCCTCAGTTATCACTTACTACTAAAACTGTCAAGCAATGTTCAGTTACTCTGTGCTGATGTGTTCTGAAGGTTGTACAGTAGAAAGTGAAAGATCCACAAACATATTTTCATGGCTTGACTTCCTGCAGGGAGTTTGTTCTTGCACCTCTAAGGAATAAGCTCAGTAATTCCAAGTAGTCCCAAGAAACTCTTCTAGTAAATGTCAAGATTGAATGGCATGAAACAGGAAAGCTGAAATATTTGGGCTTTAAAAGAAAAAAAAAAGAGAGAAAAATAGTTGCTTAGAATTGCATCTTTTGAGAGAGCTGGATCATTCTGCATTCTGAGTATGTAAACGATGACAGGAAAGGGAAATAAAAACTGCCTATTAAACATTTTAATGTCAAAATTACTTAACACACACAAATTATCCTCAGGTTTCGCTGAGACTGGAACCAGAAATGTCTGGTGAACTTGTCCTGTAAATGTACAATAAGGCCAAAAGTCATCAGAGAAAAGCAGCAGACTTAGTAGGTCCTTATCCAATAAGTTACATGTTATCTGTCCATACTTGTGTTGAACAAATCTTTCTATACATTCCCATGTTCAGCACTTTTTGTTATAACAGTAATATTCAATCCAAAGTTGTTGTCTACTGAGACATGTCTATGCATGCTTAATAGTGTTGTCCTGTTTGTTTTTCCAGATCAAGTTGGCAGCCTGTCAAAACAGACAGGATAGCAGCATTCCCAAGGTAATAAAAAATTATTCTGAGCTAGCTCATCAGTTGATATAAAATGGCATAGTTCAGTTGATTGCAGTGGAACTATACCATTTTATACCCAGGGACGATGTGGCCTTATACCTTGCAGTTTGGTCCTGTCACATCCTTGTTGCAGAACAAACTGAGGCAATATTTAAGAGTAAAACAGAGGCCCCTCTTTCCATTTGCAAAATTGGAGTAGAATTTATAATGGATTTGTTAAAACAAATTTGATCTCTTCTGTGAATGTTTTTATTTAATTGAGGCAACTGCAAAGTCTTAAATAGCGTTCAGTTCCAACAGTTTCTAGCATTTCACAGTCTGTCACTAAAGCCCAAAACTTTGATCTATGTAACATCACTTTAATAATATTTTGTTTCACTTTAAAGGTGACAGAAAGTTGTTTAATAGTTCTTATACCCCAAACAAGAGAAGCTGGCAGAAAACACTTTATTAAGTGCTTACGTGTGAGAGAAGACAGACTATCTTCATATTTTAAGATCAAATTCTGGTTGCACTGAAATCAGTGGGAGTTTGAGCATTTAGTTTTATGGGGATTGGAATTTGTTCCCAAGTATCTGAGTTTGATTTGCATGCGATTAGCTAGTGGCAAGCATTTCTGTCAGTGCTACATGAGTTAGAGCACGACTAGGCAGAAAATGTACTGGTAGCTCTAGAAGTTAGCCTGTCTAAGATTATCCAGACCTGAGAGTCTGGGGCTGGGACTTCACCCTCTTCTGCACACTCCTGTGTGTTCAGCTTAGTGAGTAAACAGGGTCTGTCATGACAGAGAATAAGTGAGAATGAACTGAAAGCATGGTTGAAATATATCGGTGCAAATTAAACTTTTAGACTCAGTCCAAGAAACAGAGGTTATCTCCCTTTACACTCTCCCACTAAATATTACTCTGATTTTAAGAATATGTGGATTTTAGGCCAATCTCTTGGTTAACTGGTTTCTTGTGGTTTCCATGTATATGGAATTGCATCCTCAGCTGATGCCAATGGAGCTATGATTATTTCTGGTCCTTAGATTTCCCAGGTTTTGATAGTTTTGTAGATCACTGTGGCGGAGCACCATTGGGGTGCCCACCACTTAGTGGGCTGTTGCAGGCTACAGAGGAGCCTGTCTGTTGAGCATCAGAAAGAGCTCTTCCCCTTCCCCTCCCCACTCTTGGCAGCCACTTAAGGGAGAAGGTGTGTGACGAGCACCTTCAGTATCTGCTACTTTAAGGGCAAGAGCAGACAGCAGGGCAACTGACAGGTGTGGGCCAGCCTTGATGAAAAGGTCACGTGCCTGCAGGCCAGGCCATATGATTGGTGGAGAGAACTGAGCTGCTGTCATTTTAGCTCAGGCATCAGGGCTGAGCCAGTAGTCTGCTGCTGGCAGCTGTAGAAACATCACCCAGCTGAGCTACTGCTCACAACACCTTGGAGGTAAGGGAGGAACTGTGGGGATGACAGGAGGGTCCTATGGGCCCAGTGGGGTCCAGAGCCCCAGGAAGAAGGCTAGCAAGAACAAGGCTCACCTTAGCAAGGGGGACTAACAGCTTGTGAGCCTACAAAAAGAGCTAGGCAAGCCCCTGATTAGAGCAGGGAAGGGTGAGACTGAGGGCTCAGGTGAGTCTAGTTGAGAAAAGAGCTGCTCCATTAAGATCTGCAGTGCTGTAAGCAAGCTCAAGGGGAGATGGCTGAATGGTGGGACCCAGAAAGGGATCCCTGTTGTCCATGGAGGGCAGCAGTTGCTAGACTAACTCTCTGATCCGTCAACTGATGAATGTAAGGGGGCCAGGGCTGAAAGGCTGAAGGGCAATTGCGCCTACCACGAGGGGTGGGGTAGGGCAGGGCTGTGAAGAACTGTCTGGCACCCTGACGGGCCTGGAGTGGGGCCAGGGCCTTAAACAGGCCAAAGGTCCTTTTGAGGGGGAGGACATCACAGCCAAAAGAGAGTAGGGGTTAGTCAGCATGTATGCTGCCATGAAGGTGGCAGCCAGCAGAAGGAGGCTGCCATAGAAGGCCAAAGAGTGCAAGAAGTGAGAGCAGGTAGTGTGAAGGAAGCCCTTTGGGGTGGAGAGAAAGGATAAATGTGCAAGGCCTAGCAAGGGGCTGTGTTTGGCCCAGCTTCAAGCCAGAGCATAGAGCAACTTAAGGATGCCATCTGCAAGGCATGGGACACAATAAGGGTAGGTTGAAGTCATATGAAAAGACCCATAGTCATCGGGGTCTTAAATGGGCAGCCTTCCCCTTATTGTAACACTGTTTTACATTACATCAAAGACGTGGCAGGACGGGACAAGTCAGACTGCCCTAGAGAGGCGGGCAGATTGGAAGTTGTCCCTCTGTCAGTCACCAAGAATGACCAGCATCTACACCAGCAGTTCCTAACCTTGGGTCACAGCCCAAATAAGAGGTGTGGGGACAATGCAAAAAAGATGAGCTGGAGTGCATTTGCTGGGAGCTCCCCTGCTGCCACCACCACTGCACTCCACTCCCAGCAGTGGGGCATGGAAAAAAAAGGTTGGGAACCACTGATCTAAACTGATTTATTCCAGTGCAAAACCAGCATGAATTCACTGGATTCAAGAGAGCTATTTCAGGTTCATTCTGCTATAATTGATGGTGTTTTGTACCTTGATTGACTGTAGTTTTACTCGGCTCTTTGTACCTTGATTTGATACTTTATAATTCTTGGACTATACTGTGTGTTCTCCTCTTTTTAAAAGATGGATATAATTATCATCTCTCTGCCATAATAGCTGTTTAATGATGATTTTTTTTAGTAGCTCAGCTGTTTTTTGTTTAGTTTCTTTACAATCTGCTATCTGGTCCTGCTGATTCAATACAATTGGAAGCTTGGATTTTTCTACCACCTCTTCTTTTATCACTTTTTGTATTCTTGTAGCTCTGGCAATGTCTTAATGTAAATAGTGACCTCCAGAATAGCTAGCTTTTCTTCCTACCTCTAACCCCAATCATCCACCATGGTGAAAACTGATTGCAAAGAAGTAATTTAACTTGGCTGCAATCTTCTTATTTGATTGCTCCTTCTGCACTCTGGGACTGCAGCATACCTGCTGATTCTCCATAGGCAGCTGCTTTCTGATATGCTTAAAGTATTTTTTTATTATTTCACTTTGGCAATTTATTCTTCCTGTTTCTTTTTTATCTCTTTCACTTCATGTGTCAAATTTTATGTTGCATGTATTGGTAACACTTGGACTGAATTTACATTGTATGAAAGGATACTTTTTTGGCCTGAATACCTCACTCCCTTGCCAGACAGCTGCAAATTATTATAGCTTTCAAGGATGAGTTTTACTGTATGAATTCTATTGTACTTTGCCTGGGAGATGCGACATTTCTCTAGCAGCAGAATGTTGATTTAGTTTTATTTAAGAGAGAGACAGGAGGGCAAATCCTCAACCCATTACAATCAGTGGATGTTTTTTCCATTGACTTCAGTGGAGCTAGGATTTCATACCAAACCTCTGCTTTACAGTCAGCATGCCAGACTGAATGAAATAAGAAACAGAAAAAAATATTTTCTCTCTCTTATATTGGGGAAGCAGTGTTACCTAATGGATAAGGCAGTGGATTTGAAGTGAAAGGACCTGAGTTTCTTTCTGTTCTGTCCCTGACCAGCTGTGCGCTGGCAAGTGAAATGCATTTTAGTGCTTTAGTTGCCCAGCTGCAAAATAAGATGGCTCACCACTGTGATACTCTTTGAGATTGGCGTTTTGGTGATATCCTGCATTTAGGAATCCTGCACATGCTTATCAACAATAATTCTTCAAAGCAATGGAACACTTCAGTATGAAAGGAGTCTCAGTGGGACTACTAACATGCTTAAAATTATGCCGTTAAACTGCCTTGTTGGATTCAGGCCTAATTACTGCCTTCACATAGGGTTGGTTTGTTATCTATATTGTGTACCAACAAAAATAATCTCATTCAGCAACAAGAACCAGGCTATTCTTGTAGCAGAGAAGTCTACTGTAATACAGGCTCCAGGTGGTTTGACTCACTGTCCCAAGTTATCATTCCCAATTGGAGAGCAGTTTAACGTGTAAACTGTCAATGATTATTCAGAAAAGCAGCATTGGGAAGCCTAAGATAAGAGTGTTTATCTTTACTTCAATATTGCTTACTGTCTTTGATGGACTCAGAGCTCATTTCAGCAAGCTACTTAAGCAGCCAAAGCTGGGATGCAAGTAGTCTGTGGTGGTGTTTACCCTGCTAAAGCATAGCATGCATCAGCTCAATTACACAGTGAAAGCATTTTTTATCACATCACCAGCGAGCAGACTGAAACAAAACATGTTCTCCTGTGGGCTAGTAGTGCCCCCACATTAAAGATGCTGATTTAATTTAATATATGGATTTAAAAAAAAACAAACCTGAATCTCTTACATTTTGCAGCAGGGCTGCAAATCAATCTTGTCATTAAGGCAACCACAGCAGGACCTAAGGTTAAGAGGGACACTGTCTCTGTCATGAATTGGTAGCCCTGGATAAATAAATAAAAAGGTCCCATTACACCAGGGGTGGGCATTTATTTTGGGCAGAGGGCTGCTTACTGAGTTCAGGTAAGCCATCAAGGGCTGCATGACAGGCAGCCAGGGACAAATAAAAATTAATTTTCTAAATTTTTTAGGGGCCCCACAGGCCAGATAGAATGGCCTGGTGAGCTGCATCTGGTCCATGGGTCACATTTTGTCCACCCCTGGATTACACTGTTAAAAACAATGTGAGAAGGACCAAAGTCACACTATTCAGAGCAAGCCTATTTTGAAACAGAAGGGTCTTCATTTCTAGAGCTCCAGATTAGATTCACCTTTCACAGAAATGGAAATGAACTATGCTGTCACTTCACTGCTGCTTTATTAAATGGATGATGGGTCTGGGGTAGGTTAAGAACAGCAAATCCTGTATTTGTGGAAGGGTTCACCTTTGGGCTAGGGATACACATTCAAAATGCCTGAGCCTGAATTGATTCAATCTTTGCAGGTTAGTTTAACCTGGCTAGGCTGAACTGGTTTGTAACCACACAGACTCTGGACTGAAGAAATGCAGGCACATGCCTGCAGTAGCTCCTAGAAACTAGGGGATGCTAAAGCAGCCCTCCTGTAACAGGTATCTGCTCTGGGCTGAGCTAAAGTGTGGCCCGCACACCTGTTCTTGGGGCAACCACCCGCCTTCTTACCTGCCACACCTAGCTGTTAATTAAGTAATTAATTAATGTTACTTAGCGGGAGGCTACCCTTGTACTGCCCCGCTGCCATGGGGCACGATCTGCAGCTGTTTCCTCCCCTACACTGCAGTCCACACCTCGATGATGGAATAGCCATTATGTCTCGGCATTATCACAATTTGGCCCCTCTTCGTCCTCTCTGGGCCTTCCTTCTTTTGATCAAGAATGCTACCCCCTCTCTGGGGCCTCCGCATCCACGCTAGGACTTCTCAGCCACCACTTCTTCTCTGGGGTCTTTCAGCAATGCTGCCCCGCCTCTTCGGGGTTCATCATGCCCTCACTGGGCCTCTCACTAATGCTGCCCCTCTCTGGGGCAGCATTTGCCCACACTGGGCTCCTCAGTAAGGTTGTCCCTCTCTCTAGGGCTCCTCAGTAAGGCTGGCCCCGCTCTGGGGCCTTCAATAAAGCTGGCCTCGCTCTGGGGCCTTCTCTGCAATGCCGCCCTCTCTGGTACTGGGGTCCTCACACTCTGCTGTGAGTCCCCTAAGAGGCCTCCTCCAACCCCTGATAGCCTCACCCAAACCACTGGTGTTGTAACAACGACAAAACACAAGCCCCTGGGCTGTAACATGAATTAAAGCCTCCCGGCTAAAACATCAGTCTGGCCTACCGGAGAATACTCCTTCTCTCATCAGCGTCAAAACACTGCCCCTGTAGTCAGGCCTCTCTCTTCTTCCCTGAGAAAGTTCCTTCCTCTTGAGCTGTGGACAGGGAATGGACTCTGGCCCCAGGGAGCTAGGCCCTGCGCCTTCTGGTCAGCTGACCTTCCCTGGTTGCCCCAGCAACTCACAGGTGGGCTCCTTATTCCCTACGAGGGAGGAGGCCCTAGCAGTTTCCCTTCTTTGGGAGCAGGGCACCTCAGTGCTCTGTGACCCCTCCCTTCCCTTTGAAAGTGCTGAGCTAAGAGGGGGTATGACCGGGCCCCAGCAGGATGCTCTGATTAGGAAGGGATCCCCTGTCGTGTTCCTCCCATCCCCCACTGCTCCTGATCATTGAGAGCCAGCAGGAAGTTGATAATAGTATTTAGCACTCCATCAAGAAAACAAAAGCCTCTATTATTAATTCAAGCTCTTCTTAAATAACTTTTTCCAAGGAAGGAACAGAGGACATTACCAGCTACCTGTTGATTAGCTCTAAAAAGCCCAAAGTGGACATTGTCCTGTCTGCCTTGCACAGACACCTCTCAGCATTAGCTAGCATTGTACATGCTGGCTATGGTCCATGTTGTGGGAGAAGGGATGGAGGAAGCCCTGCTTGAGCAGTGGGGAAGCCAGGCAGACCCTGCTGTGCCTGTAGTCTCTGCCAGAGCTTCAGCTAGTGAGCAGAGAGATCCACCCAAGGCTGCAAGGCATCTGAGATGCTGAGGGACTCTGATTTAAGTTAAACCAGAAAGGGGTGTGGGACAGACATCACATAAACCAGTTTGACTCAAATCAATTAAGTCTGATACTACATTCAACCAGATTTATCTCAAACTGTTTACAGCCATCTTCCAACTGGTTTATGTGCACTGAACGTCTGTTCTTTTACAGGTTTAAACCAGTTTCTGGTCACTTAAACCAATTTATGTGTAATATCTGTCCCTAGCCTTGAGGTTTCTTCCAACCCTGTGTTTCAGTAGCAGAACTGGGGGTACAAAAGAAAGCGACACAGGCAGTCACAAAAATATCTGATGCTGACAGTTGACTGCTGTCTTAGAGGTGCCTTGTTATGCCATTCTATAGTAAGTGATTTCATGCAGGTAAGCTCCCAAGACTGACAGCATTTGGTGTCTGAAATAAACTACCATTTTAATGTGTTTTATTAAATACTGTTATTTTTTAATTATAATTTGTGTTTCCATAGGAAATAGGCATTCTCTAAAAGGGAATGCCAGCTCTTCCTGTTTCTCTGTGGTTGTTCACACTTGCTCTGTGTTGTTGTCTGCCAGTCCTGTTTCATCATTCTTGCCATCTAAATGCCACCTTCTGTAAGCTTTCTTCTTGCTATTCTTGACTGTGTGCTAGATTCTGGAAAGCAAAGATGTTTGCTGTACAAGTTGTTCCAGATTTTTAATTCAATTGGTAACAGCCAGAGGAAAGCTAAGGAGAGCATGACCTAATTCTGAAGGGAATTGGCTGACTAAGGCCTGATATCTACTTTAAAATTTTACTAGCATAGTAGGGTAAGAAGGATGAAAAAACTCCATATCCTTAACCAGCAGATCTATGCCACCAAAAGCTGTATATTCAATGACAAAAAAATTCTTTGGCTGGTGTGTTTATTTTGTTCAAGAGACTGATACAAACTTTGCAGTAGCCTAACTTGGGATGGGTGAGCTGAGCAACTCCCCCTTCCTTCCCTGTTTTTAGAATCCCTGCCCAACACGTTCCCACAGGGTTGGCCCAGTATGCAAGCCCTGCTTACTGCATTACACCACCATCAAAAATAGTTCTGCTAGATAGGTTTGCAAACCAGGACCAAAAGAACTATCTTCCCTGCTGGACCAGCTCTCTGTTCCTATAGAAAGGAAACACATGCTCCTGGATAAAAGGATATGGAAGACAAACTAAACACAGTAACTACCATGTTCTTTCAGATGCCTGGGGGGAAGGTGTTTTGGGTGTACTTCGCAGGTTTGTTGCTTTCCAGTCTTGGCTGCTGGAGAAGGGGTTCATATTCAAGAAGTTTGAACTAACGCTTTTTCTTGGTTCTTTGATAGGTTCACTTCCATATGTCAGTCAAAAAAGGTTGTACCCGTTCCAACTTGTAGGTACTTACTCCCCTAGCTAACTGGACAGGTTGTATGTCTTTGAGAGATATATAGGGAACAGACCACTTTGCCTATGGCAGGGTGGAAGGTGGGGAGAGAGGTCTCTTTGATCTGAAGGTTTTAAAAAGATGGGTTTGTGCAAACTAACATTACTGCCTTCTGATTAAACCTTCTGCCATGTCATCATTACCAATATCACAAGCTACCCTGACTCTACTAAATCATTACAAGCTAGATTGGTAAGTAGTCCTCCATCCCTTCCCCTAATGAACTGATAATAGCTGATTAACACAGTGTATGTCTTAGAAGAGAGACAAGGGTGGTGTGAACACTCAGCTTGTTTCCATAATATTCTCATGTATTCTACTAAAGAGAACATTTAATTCTTTCATTGTTTAATATTTAAGCAGTACTTAATTTTTCAGGTTTTTTTATGACTGAATCATTATTAAACAGAGTGGAAATGGATGTACGCTCTCTTCTTTTCATGTGAAAGTGCCACAAGCTCTGTGCCACTCTCCAGTCCATCCCCTCAAAGAGAAGAGTTCAAACTGTGCTGATTCCTGCTGTGCTGGGGATGCAGAGGAACAGGGAATGCCAGTGGTACTGCTGGCTTTCTCCTCAGCCCTGCTGACACTTTTCTTTGGATGTGAAGTGTTTTGTTGGACGGTGCTGTGACATCATCCCCTGAGGCTGGTTGTAACTGTTATACCAGGACATTTGCTGGCTAAACGAGGGTTTCATCATTTTCCTGTGTACTAGTTTGTTCACATTTTCAGTAAAACATTCCAGTTTTTCAGTGAAAAGGAACAAAACAATATCAGTTTTCTTTTCTTTTTGCAAAAAACGTATTTTTTTTGCAGCATTCAGCTTTCCCCCCATCTCCCCACCACCTTTGTTTTATTTTCTTGCCTCAAAGTGCAGTAAACTGGATGGTGCATAGGGAAAATGCATCCCACCCTGCTCCCACACACCTTTGTCTTTTTCTCCCTTTTCTGTTTTGTAACTTATCTTCCCTTGGCAAAGCAAAGGAAAAAAAATGAAAATGTAAAGAGACAATCTAAAACCTGGACATCGTTAATCAGTCTGTATTGCAATCAGTCACAAACATGAAATAAGGGGAGGAAATGGAAAAATGAAATGTTGAATGTACAGAATTCTAGTCACTTGAAACAACTGTGAAACTTAAAAAAATCACTTGTCCATCTTTTTGCTTCACTGATTCCTCTCACTCAGCTGCAGGTGGGAGTGCAAGAAAAAGAAGCTGAAGGGAAACGAGGAGAAGGTGGCTCTGGAGGAGCGTTCCCAAGGGGACAAAGTGAAGGCACAAGACCAGCTGAGCAGGCACCAGGTTATCTAGGGCTTGAGAGACTGTCACTTCTTTAGGGACAAATCCTTCCTGCATAGGGAAACATATATTTGCATTTGGAATTTCTCTTATTCTTACAAGTTAGTGATCCATGTAAGAATTATAATTTATGATAATGTGATAAGGTCATAATTTACCAACAAGATGGCTGCCTCTGGCTCAGGAGTATTAACCTTTAGCAATAACTTTACAGGAAGCATCTGTTGAGATTTTATCGTTCTTCTTTTTTTTACCTGACAATGTCCCACTGTCCCATGAAAGTAAATCTTTTGAGCTTGAAAAAAGCCTATACAAAAGAGTCCTGAAATGAAGAAAAATAATAATTCACGTTAGAAAGTGGAACAAACCTTAAACAAAAAAAGTAGGTATTCAGGTTGTGTCCCAGGGTTAAGCTGTGGGTAGTCAGACATCAGAATCAATTTAGATGATTCACTTCTTATTCTGCAGTACTGGTGGTGAAACTTCTAACTGGAGTCTGAACTGCCTGGCTAGTAGATATTATGTTTCCTAATACTGCAAATATTTTGTAACAAACATGACAATTCTAAGCACCAGCAAAATCTTCACTTCACACGTGTCCAGATTCAGTAGTGAGCCAATTCTCACTTGTTATAGCTTTGGAGTTTCACTTACATATGTAGTTAGCACAGGTTTGAATTGTAAACTGCTGCATTAAAATTAAGAGTTCTCCACCATGGTTGTGATTGGCGGATAGGACTGTATGTAGTGACAGAGGGTTTTTTGCATTCACATAGGTAAGGAACATGATATTAATCACAGTGTAGTAGGATCTATATTACTCTAGAGTTTAGGAAAATTTACACCTCAAGCAAGCATAATAATGTGTAGCAGTGCTAAATATGAGGAATACAGAGAAGTGTGGAAGACCATATGCTCCCCATAAACAGAAGCAAAGTTTATGAAGATGGTTCAAAGCTTTGCATATTGTAGGAGACAAAATAAATGGATTTTTAAATTAGTTTTTAAGATAGAGCACATCTGGTACCAAGATCCTTTAGGAATTTCAAATGTTACTGCTTATTAGTGCTTTAAGTAGTGATGCTTTTTATTACATGTAAAACTATGGTTTGATCTAGCTCTTTACAAACATATGGTTTGCACTGAAAGTCAGCTATTTCTTGGAATACCTTGAATACTTTGTTATTTTATTAATGGTAACTTTTAAACTAGATCTTACTCTTGGTCATTTCAGTCTTGAAAGAAATGGATGGTAGATGGGACAAGACAGACTGTAATATCCCAGTGATCATATCCTGATAAAAATCCCAAGTTGTAAAAAGTAACACAGGTTATTTAACCATTTATCTTTCTACCTGCTTAGAGAACTGGAAAAATAGTGGGTTTGATGGGCATGCCTAATATGCCATCCAGTGCCATCTTTCTTTAATCATTGTTTTCAGTGGCAAGAACTTATTCTGAATGAGATAGGTACCATTCTTTTCAGTCGCTTCTTGTTTTGTATCTTTTGCAAGAAGAAAAAAAAGTCAGCTACAGTGAAGTTAATTGGCTCTTCCTCCTTGCTTCAGGATTGCTCATGGAAAAAAGAAAGATCAGTGATTATCTAGCACACATGTATTTCATAGTTCTTGGCACAAGGCACTGTGTAAGATGAAAGCATGTCCTCTGACAGTAAGCCAGGCTTCTATTGGCAGCTTTTCCTCCAGCCAGCAAGTTAATCTACTCAACTCTGTTCTGCTTAGTTGCTGAAACAATGTTAAATTGGTACCAGACATTTCTCTAAGTTGGTGTAAGACTTCATCTTCCCTCTTTTCTGACTTTGACACCTGCTATGAGATGTGCAGATATGTTTAGTACTTAAGTTTGTAATGTGTCCATCATGTTAATGTCTGGGTATAATGCATACAGCCATTTTCCCCAGATCAGAAGTAACCTGATCATACTGTAACCCCCAGCACAAATTTACTTTTCCCATAAGAGTTTTGGGCAAGAAATGCAATTTATGGTCAGGGAAGGTATCAGAGTTCTAATTAGGGTGTAGTGCCTGACTCATTGAAGTCAGTGGCCACTTGTACACATGATGGGAGCTTAGTCCCCTAAAGTGAAACGGTAGGTTTTTAATTATGACACTTAAAAACACACTTTTTCAATATAGGAGCTTCTGTCACTGTTCAGGTGACTGTTATTGTGAAAGGCCTGATCATTTTTCTTTTTATGACCTGTGGAGCCTGCCCATCTATGCTGCAGCCAAGGGGTGAGTTGCTGGTGAGCCAAGTGGCCTCGGAGCTGCTGAGGGCCCCTGTCCTTCCCTGAGTGATGGTGCTCCCCAGGGCCGCCTGGGTGGGCTGCTTGTGGGTAGTTACTGTCCAGGGGGTGCTGCTGCCATGGAGGGAAGTTCTGGGGCCCTCCACAGCTCAAGGCTCACTGGCAGCTTGCGCCTTGGGGCCACCCAGGCAAGGTGCTAGCTGTGCATGTGCTGCCCCAGTTCACAGGCAGCACCTGCTGGATCCAACTGTTCCCTGAGCCCATGCATGGGAAGCCCACCAGGCTTCTCCCTACATGGGCTCAGGGAAGAGTTGGATCTGGTGGGTGCTGTCTGTGAGCTAGGGCAGCACCTGCACAGCTAGCACCCTGCCCAGGAGGTCTGACCGGGCCTCACAGCTCAGGGGATGCACAGCCTGGCAGAGCTGAGGGGGGGAAAAAAAAGTGGTGAGGAGCCCTATCTTTTTTTTTATTATTATTTCCTTTGCAGCCTGCACACCTACCTCTCTTGAAGCCAGGGGGTGAGCTGCCAACTGAGCTGTGGGGGGCCCTGGATCTTCTTTCCATGGTGATGGCACCCCCGGGGCCACTTGGGCTGGTGGCTAGCGGATGGGTGCTGCCCTAGTGTTCCCTAAGCCCAGGCAGCACCCACTCACTAGCCCCCAACCTGGGAGGCTGCAAGGGGTGCTGCTGCTACAGAAGGAAAGACTTGGGCCCTCCGCAGGTCAGGGGCTGCTCAGCCTACCAGCAGCTCACCCCCTGGCTGTGGGAGATGTGGGCAGGCTTTGTGAAAAAAACAAAAAAAAAGGATTGACCCCCTCACCGCTTCTGCCTTCAACCCATCTCTCCCACAGCATGGGGGGGGACAAGCTGTCAGAGGCTGTAACGTACAAATAGCTATGTTGCAAACTAAACTACATGCAGATGTGGTTTAGTTTGCAACGTAGCAAACTCATTGAAATCATAACCCCCCCCTGCATGTATACAGTATGATGCAATTAAACCAGAAAAACAACCAACTTTCGTCAGATGTACAGGCACCCAGTGGGACTGTTCCATTAATTTAAAAATCTCTGGATTGGACGTATTATAAAAAACGGAACAGATGTGTCTTCCAACATGCTTTAGTGGCAGCCCAGCTCATACCTAGTTCCAAGTGAAATAAATTCCAAAGGCCAGAACTCATTCTTCAACTCCTATGTACCCCACTGCTGGAGCTAGCAATTAACCCAGGGGCAGGCAATTATTTTGGGTAGAGGGCCGCTTACTGAGTTTTGGTAAGCCATCAAGGGCCACATAACAGGGCAGATTAATATTAATTTTCTAAAATTTTTAGGGGCCCCGCAGGCCAGATAGAATGGCCTGGCAGGCTGCATCTGGCCCCCAGGCCGCATTTTGCCCACTCCTGAGTTAACCTATACTTCCAAGCATGGGGCCCACCCTCCAAGGAAAAGCATTTTCCAGGATATTTGGCTGCAGAATAGTCATGATTTGTGCTTTGAACTTTACCCACAAGTAAACTGGTGACTGTTGCAAAGCCTGGAGCATTGGAACAATATGCTCTCAGCCTGACTGCCCCATATACTGTGGTACTGGAGCCTTTCTTGTGACTTTCAAAGGTAGTAGTGGTGTGCGAAGCGGGCCCTGTTTGATTCAGATTTGGATTCAGCCCAAATCAGGGACAGTTATTCAATTTGTTGATTTGGATCACTGTCCCTGATTTGATTCAGTCAAATCTGAATCTGAAGATCTGATGCCGATTCAGAGAATCAGTGATTCAGACGTAGACACAGCTTTAGAAAATTTTTCTACATACCTTGAGGTAGCAGGCATAGCTTGTGATCACTGTGATGCTGGGGCAGATGGAGTGACCCACAGGAGTGTGGGGCTGGGGTGCCCTCCACCTGCTCGGCAGCTAACCTGGAAGTGGACTGGAAGTACTTACAGTACTCCCCCCCCCCCAGTTCAGTGGTCGGCCACAGGGGGACCCTAGGTGTCCTGCCAGACCCAGGAGGCACCAGTCACTGAGCTGGGGAGTGGGGTGCAGGCAAGAGGGGCACAGGCAAGGGGGCACAGGCAAGAGGCATATGTGGGCTCAACTGTGTCCAGAGACAGCTAGAGGCTTGGGTCCTACAGAGATTCTCTGGTAGCTGGCCAGAGTGTCTATATACCTGCCGATGCTGCAGCACACTGCCTGCCTGTGCAGGGCAAACAGCAGTGCAATCTGCAGTGACCTGGGCTCCATTCCAGGTATGTAGGGGGTGGAGGGGCTGGATGGAGGGAGTTGTGAGGGTGCAGGGGACCATGGGGGGTGCAGCTCCCTCGCCCACCCCCTGCAGGATCTACATCCTTCCCCCTCCCGACCCTCTCGCCTGCAGGGCCCTAGCCTCCTCCCGCAGGGCCCACAGCTCACTGGCAGCAGCAGTGGCCATCAGGCCCCAGCTGCCTAGCACTTGGTGCTGCCTATGTCATCCCAAGTGGGGAGCAGGGTCCGTACATGTAGGCAAGTACACTTGCAGCAGCTCAAACAGAAGCGGCACAAATTTGAACTGGGGATTTTTGCCTTGGCGCACGTGTCTCGATATGCACTTTGGTGTGGGGCAAGTTGTGCTCTTAGGGCAACATAACTGCCCAGCTTCTCCCAGATCTGCAACCAAGAGGAGCTAGAGCCTGGGGCTAGCACCTGTACTGGGCCCAGCAGTATAAAAACCTGCCCTGGCAAACAACTCAGAGCTACTTACCCTCAGGAGCTTCTGAAGACCTGTATCAGAGACCTTCTGAACTATGATAGACAAGAGTGGGTGGACCCCACTGTGCTGGCCTGGCTTGTGGGTCTACCCACGACATGTGCAACCTGTCATCTGGTCCAGGAGGTGAAATCTGCCCTACCTCCTAATGGCCTTGTCTTTGGTGACCAGGTCCTGCACAGTGGCAGTCCCTGCCCCTCATGTCCTCCAGTTAACCAGAGTTTGTTGTGAGGCCAGTGCCTTGCCCAGCCTCACAGTGCTTCCCACTCCACCACCTGAGCCAGCTAGAGGACACCAGACCGGTCTGCTTTTCCACTATCTATCACTGCCTTTTCTACACACTTGTGTGCTGCACAATCCATCATGCCACCATCGAGTCCCACCCAGACACCAAGTGGCGGGACCTGAGGGCATGGCTGGGGCACCCCAGTGGCTGAGTCTGTACTCCACCCTCATCCCACAAGCCACTGGGGACTTCAGCTGGCAGCTCCTCGGTGGAGCTGTTGCCACGGGCATGTATGTGACAAGCTTCACAGGCACCCTTCTGCAGGCAGAGGGAGACCCTGGTGCACATGACCCTTGAGTGCACCAGGCTGCAACCCCTCTACCTCCACCTCCAGAACCTCTTCCTGAGGCTCTGGTTGAATTTCACCCCTCCACCTTTCTGTTTTTGGTCACCCCATCCGCAGCCCCACCAAGCCCTGGGATCTCCTGGTCAGCCTCCTCCTGGCCCTGGCCAAGTGGGCCTATACTTGACCAGGGAAGGAGTCTCTGGCTGGGAAGGTGCCTGGAGACTGCGGGTCTACTCTCCTCTCACTTTTCCAAGCACATTTCCACGCAGAGCACCAGTGGGCAGCATCCACTGCCTCCTTGAGGACTGGTGGGTGTGGCCCGGGGGTCTCTTCTTGCTGTCCCCCTCTGGAGAACTTATTTTCGTATTTTGAACCTTTGGCCCCATGTCACTCCTTTCTGTTTTTGTTTTTGTTGTCCCAAGAAATTAGTTGTATCTTTCACCATTTGGCCCCACAAAGGGGCTATTAGTTAGCTGGGTGGGCTTTAAGGCCCACATTAATATGGAAGAAACAAATAGACAGGAGCTTCTGAAGCTCGGCCACTTGGTATCTATTCACTTGGGGACACTACCCCTTGTGCCAGCTGTACGCTGAAGTAGACCTAACCTGGAGTGGCCCCTGTCTCCTCTACCCACTGCGGGAGTCTGGCAGTGGGGGCTGCTGCCTGGCTGTGACCTGCTGCTACCTGCAACAGCATCTGCTCCCTTGGACCTGCAGCCCCAAGGCTGTGCCCCTGCCAGACCCAGATGGGGTGCCTCCACTCTGGCATCTGGGCAACTATCATCCAGAAGATATGCTCCTTGGAGTGATCTGCTTTGAACTATCGAAGCATGTCCTCTTGGGCCCAAATGGCCAAGAGGTCAGCCACCTTGTGGCTGGGTCTCCAGTGCTGGCCCTGGACAGGCTCCTCTGAATGGGTCTTGCCATTTGTCTCACCAGCAGAGATCCTGGTCTTCCCTGTTTACAAATTGCAAATGCTCTGATAAAAAACCCTAATTCTCTCATTAAACTATCCAAAATAGTGTTCTTCTGCTATTAAAATGAAATGTCACTATATAGAGAGAGATCAGCTGGGCAATGCTTTATTGACATATTTATAAGTGTAAAGCAATTTGGAGGGTTGGGGGAGTTTGTGGGTGGGTGTAGTGTTTGTGGGGGTGAGGTTGGGTGTGTATAGGGGTTTGTGGCTGGGTATGTGGGTGAGGAGTTTGTGGAGGAGACTTAGGGATGTGGGTGTTGTGAGTGGATTGTGGTGGGGCTATGCGAGGGTTGCTCAGGAGGGGTGGGTCCCTTGCCCCCCCTCAACAGGGTGCAGCCCGCCTGTACAGCACACAGACTGCCCCCCCCGCACCCCTGGGCCCTCATGCCCCACCATGGGGCCCCAGTCCCTACCCCGCCCCAGGGCCCCAGCTCACCCGTGGAGCAGCAGCAGCCATAGGGCTTCCAGGGCCCACCGTGGCCAAAGCCCCCAACAGTGTGGTGCAGCCCTGATTGCCTCAGAGCTGGCGCCACCTGTGCTGCTTGTTGCAGGGCTGGCCTGGCTTGGTATGGCATGGCTTCAGGCAGCACTGAGGCCACCTGGGTTGTCACCTGGGGCCCAGCTCTGCTTGTGAGGCTTGCATGCCGTACCAGGCCAGGTCCTGCCTCCATTGAACCAGAGGAAAAGCATTAACGTCTTCATTAATGATGTGGACATTGGAGTCAGAAGCGGACTGGCCAAGTTTGCTTATGACATGAAACTCTGGGGCAAAGCATCCACACCAGAAGACAAGAGGGTGATCCAGGCTGACCTGGACAGGCTCAGCAAATGGGCAGATGAGAACCTGATCGTGTTTAACACTGAAAAATGCAAGGTTCTCCACTTTGGGAGGAAAAACCTGCAGCATGCTTATAGGCTCAGCAGTGCTTCGCTAGCTAGCACTACAGAAAAAAGAGACTTCAAGATGAACATGAGCCTTCAATGCAATGCTGCATCTAGTAAAGCGACCAAAATGCTGGCTTGCATCCATAGATGCATCTCAAGCAAATCCCGAGATGCCATTCTCCCCTTGTACTTGGGCTTGGTGAGGCCGCAGCTGGAGTATTGCATCCAGTTTTGGGCCCCACAATTCAAAACGGATGTGGAGAAGCTTGAGAGAGTCCAGAGAAGAGCCATGCCTATGATCAGAGGTCAGGAAAACAGACCTTACGATGACAGGCTGAGAGCTATGAGGCTCTTTAGCCTGGAAAAGTGCAGGCTCAGGGGTGATCTGATGGCCACCTATAAGTTTATCGGGGTGACCACCAGTGTCTAGGGGAACATCTGTTCACCAGAGCGCCCCAAGGGATGACGAGGTTGAATGGTTATAAGCTACTGCAAGACCATTTCAGGCTGGACATGAAGAATTTCTTTACTGTCCAAGCCCCCCAGGGTCTGGAATAGCCTGCCATCAGTGGTGGTTCAAGTACCTACAATGAACACCTTCAAGAAAAAATTGGATGCTTATCTTGCTGGGATCCTATGACCCCAGCTGACTTCCTGACTTCAGATGGGGGGCTGGACTTGATGATCTTCTGAGGTCCCTTCCAGCCTTAATGTCTATGAAATCTATGAATCAGCCCAGCCCAACGGCACACGGCGTGTGGAGGCAGGACCCAGCCTGGCATGACATGCAGTCCTCACAAGCAGGGCTGGGCCCTGGGTGATAGCCCAAATGGCCCTAATACTGCCTGAAGCTGCATGACCCCACACCGTGCCAGGCTAGCCCTGTGACAGACCGCACAGATGGTGCCAGTTCTCAACTGGTTTGAGATGCCGCAAGAGGCACGTGCATACTCAGCTGGATGCACCCAAGGGGTTCAGATAAAGGTATGTCTTTCCTGGTCACTTTATCCAGGTGGCCTGTAGCTATACACCCTGTGTTGGTAAGATTTGTTGTCCCTCACTCATTGTGTAGTCCTGTATCACACCACTTTAATGCAGATAGTCAGTTAATCAGTTGTGTTGCACATCAAGAATGGGTTTCTTATTCCAGATGAGCCATATAAAGAGTTAATGGTTTGTTCAGGAGCTTTGCTAGGTTCCTCTCTGCTGAATCAAAATGGTTATTGCATAGTGGACTCCTGCTACAGAATCCTGGAATGTTGTTGATAAAAGAGTTGTGATCTTGTTTTACTATGCTCCTTCCTCCCTCCCCTTCTGCTTGACACACTCCCTTTATTGCATTTTGTTTTATTTGGATCCTGAGCTCTTCAATAGGCAGCTCCTTGATGCTTATGTATTTGTACAGGACAGGACACAGAGGGACATTAATCCTGATTGGGACATATTTTACCAAATGGTAAATACCAATATTGCTACAATGGTGATATGCCACTTTCTCCCTGACAGTTTCATAGTTTGTAGGGTCAGAAGGGGCCTTGACAGATCATCAAGTCCGACCCCCTGCCATGGCAGGAAAGAGCACTGGGGTCAAATGACCCTGGCTCGGTGTTCATCCAGCCTCCTCTTAAAGACCCCCAGGGTAGGAGCCAGCACCACTTCCCTTGGAAGTTGGTTCCAGATCCTAGCTGCCCTGACTGTGAAGTAGTGCCTCCTAATGTCTAGCCTGAATCTACCCTCTGCCAGCTTGTGACAGTTATTTCTAGTCACTCCTGGTAGTGCTCGGGGGAACAGGGACTCTCCCAGTGCCTGCTGGTCCCCCCTGACTAGTCTGTAACAAGCCACTAGATCCTCTCTCAGCCTTCTCTTGTGGAGAGGTTCAGGTCCCTTAGCCTCTCCTTTAGGGCCTGCCCTGCTGCCCCCTGATCATGCGGGCCCTCCTCTGGACCCTCTCAATGCTGTCCACATCCCTCCTGAAGTGTGGCACCCAGACCTGGATGCAGTACTCCGACTGTAGCCTGACCAGTGCTGCATAGAAGGGGAGGATCACCTCCTTGGACCTGCTTGAGAAGCATGTGTGGATGCATGACAAGGTGTGGTTGGCCTTCCTGACCGCGTCCCCACACTGTCAGCCCATGTTCATTTTGGCATCAATAATGATTCCAAGATCCTTTTCTGCCTCTGCACTGAAAAGAAGGGAGTTCCCCAGCCTGTAGGTATGCTACTGGTTCTTCCTCCCCAAGTGCAGCACCTTGCACTTGTCAGTGTTGAAACCCTTCCTGTTCTCTTCCGCCCACCCCTGTAACCTGTCAAGGTTTGATTGCTGCCTATTCCTCCCTTCTAGAGTGCCCACTTCCCCCCACATCTTAGTGTTGCCTGCAAATTTGAACAGGGTGCTTTTTACCCCCTCGTCCAAGTCGCTGATGAAGATGTTGAACAGTGCGGGCCTGAGGACCAAGCCCTGGGGAACCCCACTGCCCACATCCCTCCAGGTCGAAAATGACCCGTCCATCACCACTCTCTGGGTGCGGCCCTCCAGCCAGTTAGTGACCCATATGACTATGTAGGTGTCGATGCCACAGTCCCCTAGTTCTTTACTGAGTACAGGGGTGAGAAACAGTGTTGAAGGCCTTCCTGAAGTCCAGAAAGACTATGTCCACTGCTACCCCTGCATCTAAGGATTTTGTGACCTGGTCATAGAAGGCCACCAGGTTGGTCTGACA
>JAGPOW010003648.1:91295210-91341427 GCA_030014935.1 Caiman crocodilus
CCAGAAAGACTATGTCCACTGCTACCCCTGCATCTAAGGATTTTGTGACCTGGTCATAGAAGGCCACCAGGTTGGTCTGACAGGACCTGCCTCTAATGATCCCATGCTGGTTGCCCCTAAGCATAACCTCCCCTGCTGGCCCCTCATAGACATGCGCCAGGATAATTCTCTCAAAGAGCTTACCCAGGATCAAGGTAAGACTAATTGGTCTATAGTTCCCTGGGTCCTCCTTCCTCCCTCTTTTGAAAATGGGAACCACATTGGCCCTTTTCCAGTCCTCTGGCACCACACCAGAGCACCACAAGTGTTCGTAAAGCCGTGCCAGGGGTCCTGAAATGACCTCTGCTAATTCCCTCAGCACTCTGGGGTGGAGGTCGTCAGGACGAGCTGATTTAAATACGTCCAGTCTCTCCAGAAGTTCCCTAGCTAGATCCTCACTGACCCTAGGCCAGGGTGCGCCTCCCCCAGGGCCTGAGGGGGTTCCAGCAGATGGGCTGATCTGGTCCCTGTTGAGGAAAATGGAGGCAAAGAAATCATTAAATAGGTTAGCCTTGTCATCTGGTACAACAACCAGATTTCCTAGCATGTCTTGCAGATGCCCCACGTTACCAAGTACCTTCTTTTTGCCCCTTATATATTTAAAAAAGGAGTTCTTGTCCTTAATCCAGGTAGCTAGTCCCAGTTCCATCTCTGCCTTTGCCTTCCTGACAGCCTCCCTGCAGCCCAGAGCAACCGAGGTATAGTCTTCCCTGGTGATGGCCCCTCCCTTCCATTGGGTGTATGCCTCCCTTTACCTAGGAGATGTTCCCGTATGCATGAGGGCTTTTGCGCCCTCTTTCCCCCTTTGACCCTTGTTGGGATTACCTCCCTTTGGGCGTGGAGGATCATCTCCTTAAGGATCGACTGCTCTTCTTGGACACCCGACTCCCCTCCCCTCTGGGACCTCAGTACTTCCCCAACTATTCTTCTTACCTCATTGAAATCTGCCCTCCTGAAGTCCAGGGCTGCTGCCTTGCTGCTGGTTTTTGCCACCTTGTGCTGGATGGTGAATTCCAGCAGGCGATGATTGCTGTTGCCCAGGTGGTCAAGCACCCACAGCCCCTGCACAAGTTTGTCGCCTGTGGCCAGCACCAGATCCAACAAGGCGTCTCCCCTGGTGAGGCTGTGTACCTCCTGAGTTAGATGGAGGTCCTGTATCTTGGCTGGGAACCTACGTGTGCGGTCAGACCTGGCTGACTGCTCTTCCCTGTAGATGTCTGTAAAGTTCAGATCCCCCATGATGACCACATCTTTTGACCTAACTACCTCCGTGAGCTGACTTAAGAATTCCTGGTCTAGCTCTTCCCCTTGGTTGGGTGGCCTGTAGTAGACCCCCACCGTTAAGTCCCTTTCCCCTCAACTTCCTTGTATTCTAACCCAGAGCACTTCAATGTGCCCCTCATCTGACCTTGTGCTACTAGATGAGGATGTGTATTCCTCCTTGCTGTAGATTGCCACACCCCCACCTTTCCTCCCTGTCCTGTCCCTCCTATACAGCCTATAGCCCTTGATATTCACGGCCCACTCGTACATTGGGTCCCACCATGTTTCTGTGAGCCCCACTATGCCTGGCTTGGTGTCAGCTAGCAGGAGGCCAAGTTCCTTCTGCTTGTTCCCCATACTATGAGTATTTGTGTAGAGACATTTGAGGCCTCCTGAAGATATGTGCACTAGCCCCCTAATCTCAGTACTACCCAGGCCCCTGTTGCTTATTTGGGTATTTGGTTTGCTTGTCGTCGGTCTAGGCTGGGCTGTCCTTGTGCGTGTTTCTTGGTTTTTTGGTTCCTCCGCCCTCATCTTCCCTGTCCCTTGATGAGCCTAGTTTAAAGCCCGCCGGAGAAAATAACCAACCTAGAAGAAAACACATGCTTACTTTTGGGGGGAAAGGTGAAACCCGTCCTGCCTGAGCATGTCTCTTGTTGTGATGTGTGGGTTATTGTCTGGGAAGCCGAAGCCTGCCTTGAGACACCATTCCCGCAGCCGTCAGTTGTTCTCTCTGATGTAGGTCTCATGTTGTCTTCCACGTCCGCTCACTGGTAGGACAGAGGAGAATACCACCTGTGCTCCTATCTCCCTCAGCACACCCCTCGGAGCATGGTAGTCCATTGTCAGATGATCAGGGCTTCTCCTGGCTGCATCATTAGTATCCACATGGATTAGGACCATGGGGTAGTAATCAGTGGACTGGATCATGGCTTGGATCATGCCTGTCACATCCCGAATCTTTGCTCCAGGGAAGCAGTACACCTCGTGTGTTGAGAGGTCCTGGCAACAAATGAGGCCCTCCATACCTCTCAGGATGGAGTCGCCTATGATAATCACTTGATGCTTCCTCCTCTGAGTCTGCTTGGCTCCTTCAGCCTGTTCAGAGCACGAAGAGAGTGGAGTTGCCTCCTCACTGGAGGTTTCCTCCTCTCTTTCCTTCTCCTGCAGAGATGCCAGAGCCTTGTACCTGTTATCCAGCTGGACTGGAGGAACTGGTACTGCTTTGCTGCGAGCCGCCCTGGTTCTGGCTGTGACCGTCTGCCACTCAGCAGTGGAGGGCACCTCCTGGGGTGCTTCTTTCTCATGTGCATGGTCCTGCGGGGAAAGAAAATAACCATCAGTTTCATTCTCCACCTCCCTGATTCCTCTCAGCCTACTAACCTCCTCCTGGAGCTCCCTTGCCTGCGCCTCCAGGGCCCTAAGACAGGCTCCTGCAGGACAGGTGTGGGGGCCCCCATTCCCTGCCCCCCCAGCCCTGCTGGGCATCACCCACAGGCCGGGGGTCAGGTGGACGCCAGCCCCCACATGGGCTCTGTCTGGGTGGAGGCCTCAGACAAGACCCAGGCAGGCAGTGCCCCCCGGACAGGGGCCTTAGCAGCACTCCGCGTCCACACCATTGTATAAGTTGCTGTTTACTTAGAGTTGTGTGGTGACTTTGCTCTATCCTTGCAGGAGTCTCCCTCCTGGCCCTTCCTGCCCGCCCTCCGGCACGAACGCCAGCGCAAATCAAGTTGAAGAAGAACAAATGAGAAGTATAGCTAACTACAGATTGTTTTCGTTTCTATTAGTGCTGTGCAGTGGGGAGAAAGCAAGGCATTTTTTTTCCCCCTTGTGTAAGCAGTATGGCTGGGGATAATCATTGTCCTTATACTTCGAGGACAGTCAGGAGCTATGGCCCAGACAGCAGGCTAATTAGCCATGATGTGAACACCCTATCTCAGTGGGTATGTCTACACATGCAATTAATTCAAAGCAATACACTCTGCCACATATCAAGTTTATTGCTCCCAGGTTCACATTTAAATTCTGTTTGAAAATGCACCCAGGACTGCAGTACATTGAGCCAGAGTAGAGTAGCTCTGGCAGGCAGGGGGCCCCAGGGTCACCCTGCCAGCCCAGGGGCTGCTCTGACCCAGGTCAATGTGCTGTGGAGGAACTAGCTAGGGTATAAGGGTGCTTCAGTGTGGGGCTAGCCAGCAGACAGCCCCTGCACTTAAGCACTCACTCATGCCCCAGCCAGCCTCGTTAGCATTTATACGTGCATTGCTGCATATGAAAAAACTCTACAGCAGGATAGTACTTGTATTTAGAAGCTAACCTACTGTGGAGTTTATTAGTTTCTTGTGCCCTACTAGAACTTCGTGTGTAGAAACCAAGATGTTTCCTGTGGAGCTAATTAGGAATTCTGCAGTAAACATCTTGTGTAGTTGTGCCCAGTGAGTACTATTCAGCCATATGCACTAAATAACAAAGGGGTCCTATGGCACACAGTAGCCTGTGATTAGGTAATGAAAGATAAGTGTCATGATGTTTATGTAAACCTGGTATAAATTAAGGTTGCCCAGATAACTTTTATTTTGACACATCCTAAGGTTTCATAGGATGATAGAATACATGTATCCCCTCCTATCTACCAGGAAGGTCTTCATTGCTTCCTGCTTACTCAGGGCTGTGACTAAAAGCCCTTAAAATATCACCTCTAATTCCATTTGCTTGTTGCCAGCTGTCACACTAGCAGCAGATTCAGTTGCAGGATTAGACAGCTCCAGGACTGATCAAACTGAGAATCCCAGAGCATTGGCTGTAGGGGCCAGATAAATATATTTAAGGGAAGAAATACTGTAAAATTGTGACATCTAAAGCATAGAAACAATAATTTTTTATAGCTCTTTTCAGGCTCCTTCTGAACACTGTACAGGAGGAGTGATTCTCAGTTAAGATGCTGTGGCACTGTGAGGTGCCTTGAGATCACAAACGACTTGTGCCTCCTGTGACTCGTGGTGCACCATGGTGGTGAGCAGTGAGCGGGGCTGCCTGCTGGTGGTGGCGGTGAGTGGTGAGCAGAGAAACTAAGAGTTGGCATTTTCTGAGGGGTGCCTCAAATCTAACAAGGGTCTTGAGTCTATAAAGGTTGAGAACCACTGTTCTACACCTTATTTTGTAGATAGAAGGAAAAAGAAAGGGTTCTGTTTGAACTGTAGTATAATGTTCTGACACCTTTCTCAACTATTTCTGTCACAGTGGTACATAACAAATACTTTGTGATTGTTGGAGAATCGGTATTTTCTCAGGATTCAACATGGACTTTTGAGTGCATTGCATATTCAGGTTATATATATATTTGTTTCTCGTGGGGTCTTCAGTCACCCTGACATCTGCTGAAAGGGTAATATAGCAGTGCAAAGGAATCCAGGACATTGTTGAAGAGTACTGGGGACAACTTTCTGGTGCAAGTGTTGGAGCAGCCAACTAGGGGCCAGGCTCTTCTTGACCTGGTGCTCACAAACACAGAAGAATTGGTGGGGAATGTAGTAACAGATGGCAACTTAGACAGCAGTGACTATGAGATGATTGAGTTCAGGATCCTGAGGAAAGGAAGGATGGAGAGCAGTGGAGTAAGGACCCCGGACTTCAGAAAAGCAGACTTTGACTTACTCAGGGAACTCATGGGCAGGGTCCACTGGGAAGCCAGACTGAAGGGGAGAGGAGTCCAGGAGAGCTTGGTGTACTTCAAAGAAGCCTTACTCAGAATGCAGGAACAAACCATCCCAATGTACAGGAAGATTAGCAAGTGTGGCAGAAGATGAGCTAGGCTTAGCAGTAAACTAAACTCTTCAGTAAACTAAATCAAAAAGGAAGCTTATAAGAAGTAGAAACTTGGACAAGTAACTAGGGATGAATATAAGAGCACTGCTTGGGCATGCAGAGATGAAGTCAGGAAGGCCAAAGTGCAACTGCAGCTAGCAAGGTATGTTAAGGGTAACAAGAAGGGTTTCTACAAGTACCTCGGTTGCAAGAGGAGGACCAGGGAAAGTGTGGGTGAGAAGGTGAGCAGCTCTCAGTGGTAAAAGACCAGGTTAGGGACTATTTAGAAAAGCTGGATTTGTACAAGTCCATGGGGCCAGTTGTACAAGTCCATGGGGCCAGCACCCAAGGATGCTGAAGGGGTTGGCTGATATGATTGCAAAGCCATTAGCCATCATCTTTGGCAACTCATGGTGACCAGGAGAAGTTCCAGATGATTGGAAAAGGGCAAACATAGTGCCCATATTTAGGAAAGAGAAAAAGGAGAATCCTGGAAACTACAGACCAGTCAGCCTCACTTCAGTCCTGATTGGGACCTTTTTTACAACATGGAGGATCCCAAACTATGTAGTGGATCCTCCAGGAATCCATTTTTAAGCACTTGGAGCAGAAAAAGGTGATTAGAAACAGTCAGCTTTATGATAGAGTTTCCTGCAACATTTTCACAGGCAAGCTAAGGAAGTATGGTCTGAATGAATGGTAGATAGAAAACTGGCTGGGGTGCAGGCTGGAGGCTGACTGGCTGGGCAGCAGCTCTGCAGAAAAGAACCCAGGGATTACAGTGGACAATAAATTTAATATAAGACAGTAGTGCCTTTGTTGCCAAGAAGGCTAAAGGCTGCATTGGTAGGTCTGTTGCCAGTAACGTGAACAACGCATGCCCCCAGCACCTGGAGGGGTACAGTGGCGGTGGGAGGGGACCTCCTGCAGATGGGAGAGACGGGGTGGCGAGTTCCAACCAAGGGTCAGTGACCCCTGCAGTTCCTGTCAGCAGTGGCAGCAGCAGCCTATGGGGATCACGGACCGCCTGTTGACACCACCAGTGGTGTTGGTGTTGAGCAGCAACTGCCTGCAGGTCAGTGGCACCTTTTTGTAGGGGATGCACTGCCATGCTCAGGCAATGCACGTACACTCGTGTGCACCCCCTATGTGTTGTCCCTGGCCAGTAGGTCAAGGAAAGTGATTATTCTCCTCTATTCAGCACTGATAAGGTCACATCTGGAGTCCTGTGTTCAGTTTTGGGCCCCCACTACAGAAAGGATGTGGACAAATTGGAGGGAGTCCAGGAGAGGGCAATAAAAATGGTGAGGGGGCGGGGCACATGGCTTATGAGGAAGGGCTGAGGAAACTGGGCTTGCTTAGTCTAGAGAAAAGGAGACAGAGAGGATTTAATAGCAGCCTTCAACTACCTGAAGAGGAGTTCAAATGAAGATGGAGCTAGACTGTTGTCAGTGGTGGCAGATGACAGAACAAGGAGTAACCATCTCAAGTTGCAGCAGGGAAGTTTAGGTTAGATATTAGGAAGAATTTTCTCACTAGGAGGGCAGTAAAGCACTGGAACAGGCTACCCAGAGAGGTGGTGGAATCTCCATCCTTGGAGGTTTTCAAAACCTGTCTAGACAAAGCTTTGGCTGGGACGATCCAGTTGGGGCTGGTCCTGCTTTGAACAGGGAGTTGGTCTAGGTGACCTCCTGAGGTTCCTTCCAATCTTATCTTTTTATGATTCTCTGTGTGTGTAATCATAACTTCATTGTGTCTGTGTATGTGTACAAACACTAGCTAATTGGCCATCAAGAATGATGGATTTCAGGGAGTGTTTACATGGCCCCTCCTCACCCCCACTCACCCTTTGGGGCTGGCCATGTAGACTCCCTCCACCACCTCCTCCTGCCGCCTCCAGCATGGGGGCTCTTTCCCCCCATGCTGGAGGCCCCTGCCTACCTTCATCTTGCAGCGGGGCTTCCCCTGCCTCTCCTCCACTCCTTTCCTCCCTGCCACGTCTCCCTCCCTACCAGCTGTTGGAGGGCCTAGGTGGAGGGGGGAAGGGTGCTGCCACCATGACACCCCCTCCCCTCCCCATTTCCTCCCCTTTCTTCCTTCCCTGCTGCCTGGTCCTGACAACAGCCACCACCATGACCCCCACACTGTGCCTCCCTCTGCCCCATACCCACCCAGGTCCGCACAGCTTCCCTCCCTCCCTGCTGCCTTCCCCTCCCTGCCGGCTATTATCAGGGCCCCCTTCATGGTCCCTTCCCTCCCTCCCCACCATCTGGCTCCAACAACAGTTGCCACCATGAACCCCCCTTCACTTTCCCCTGCCTCGCTCCCCTCCCTCCATCCTTTCCTCCCTGCCTGCCAGCTTCCCTTCCCTGCCAGCTGTTCTGTGGGGAAGTGGGGACAGGCGGTGGGGGGGATGCCACCATGACTCTCCCCTTCACCCTCAGATAGGGAGGCATGAAGAAGCCCCACTACTCAGGTGGCCAGGGAATGTTGGCCGCCACCATGAATTTCCGTGGCAGCAGCTCAGACTTGGGCCTGAGCAGCCCAGGCCCTTGCAGCCAACCTCCGTTCATCCTGTCGGCAGCACACGCGCAGTTGACCAAAAGTGTTATGGACAGACAGGCACATAAACAGCCATACAGTCAAACAGACTAAGCCACACACACGCAACTCCGCTTAAGGCTGTTTCACTTAGCTTGTTGAAATTGATACCTGATTTCACTTAGTGCTCAGCAAGTTTTGCTATAACGCTCATGGTCACCATCCTGGGTAAAAACATTTGTGGTTGGAATCTGGGGTTGTCAAATACTTTCAGTTTTGCTTAATGCTCGTTTCACTTAACACTTGGTTTTCAGGAACCAATTAAGAGTGCTAAGCAGGGGTTGCCTGTGTGTGTGAGCGTATGTATACATATGTGTGTGTGTGTGTGTGTGTGTGTGTGTAATTATCAAAAATTACACTGAGATCATATAAATGGTTACAGGAAATGTTCTTCTCTCATTTAGATCCCAATTTCAACAACTTTTATAACCAAGTTAAAGATTAAAGCAATCCATTTTTCATGAAAAGCACCGATGATTTTATATGAAGAATTTCATTTTCACAAAAGCCATTTTTAATGAAAAAAATCCAATCAGAAAATATTAATCAGCTCTACATGGGACCAGAGTGCAACAGTGTCTATACACATATACACACACAATGAAATTATGATTGTTTTACTTTTTTATAATGCATTACATCTGAAGGACCCAAAATGCCATATCTGTTTAACAGATGTATGATGCTATGCAGAAGAATTGCTTCATTTGCTGTTTAACAGCAACCATAGTTTCAGACAGGAAGTATGTAATATCCTCAAGTAGAAACCTCACTGAAGTTAAATACAGGGGAATGCAGCTATCTGAATGGGAATTTGGCAGGCATTTGGTTTAACATTCTTATTCTGACAGTTGTATAGACACTATTGCACTCTGGTCCCATGTAGAGCCAATTAATATTTTCTGATTGGATTTTTTTCATTAAAAATGGCTTTTGTGAAAATGAAATTCTTCATATAAAATCATCAGTGCTTTTCATGAAAAATGGATTGCTTTAATCTTTTAACTTGGTTATAAAAGTTGTTGAAATTGGGATCTAAATGAGAGAAGAACATTTTCTGTAACCATTTATATGATCTCAGTGTAATTTTTGATAATTCTGTGGAAGATGAAAGATTACAAAAAATCTTGGAAAAAGATGATCAAAGTCAATATTAAACTGAAATGAAAATAACTTTGAATTTTTTGCAAAAATAGGTTTTTGGATTTTGACCAGCTCTATTTAACAAGTCATCACAGCTTCAGTTTTACATGTCACTGGAAGATGTCCCTTTCAAAAAGCAGTGGCCCTAGCAGTCTATTTGGGCACTAGTCAAAATAAGCTTGAGAGGAAGATCACTTTCTGCAGACTGTAGGCATGAAATCCTGACTCCATTGAAGTCAATGGCAAAGATTTCATTATACTTGGTTCTCCAAGATTCTTCATGGTCCAAGTTCACTTCCCCAGAAAAAATAGGTCTCATATTTGAGTTAACCCAGCCCTATCCTCATTAGTTTGGGAGCTGGAGGGCAGGATGGCTAGGAGCTGCATACTAAATATGTTTCACAAATCTATGTATACCAAATCTATGTATACCAAATACACACAGAAGCAAGTATTGTTCAAGTAAAACTATAAATGAAGTAATAAATAGCAGGAGGAAGAGATTGAGTCGGTGTTAAAGCTCAATGAAAATAATTGCAGTTTGTGCAGCACATGCTGCTGAGACCTTCATGAGTCTCATGCTGACTGCTTGACGGTCACAGTAACACTGTGGTGAATTCATTCAAGAATGGATAACAGGTAGTGAGCACTACCACAGGGGTGTAGGAAGGTTCAAGGTTTCTTGTGTGTATGTACCATGCATACATTCAAGAAACCTAAACCCTCCCACACCTCCAAAGGTTCTCCAGACCAGCCTCTCTGGTCCCGAGAGTGCTCAATTGCTGTCTGCATGTGCTTCCACATCTGAGTCCCGCAGCTACAGCCTGCAGTCCCGGATCTGCCACTCTTCTGGTTCCTCCAGCCACATGTTTCCTCCAGCCATTGCATCCTGCTTCCTCTCCCTTTGTCTCCCCGCACCCAGGGTTCAGGGAGCACAGTTCTGCAGGACTGTTCCCCCCTGGGGACTCCCGAGGGTTGTAGTTCAAATCCAGTCAGCAGAGCTGCTCTGCCTGCTGTCACACATTCACATTACAGTGTGTTAGATTCAGTTCATATAGTATATACAGCTTGGAATGGTTTATAAAGGAGTTATCCTGTCTTTAGCAGTGAGTTTAATTAGATGGTCTCTTGAGATCCTGTCCAGGTATATTTTTCTAGGATTCTATAAAAGGGAACAAGCACAAGCCTTTATTATGCATAGCATAGTAATTGATGACAGTAACAAAAAAGGAGGGGGCAGATGGAGGGGAAGGTGATGCAGGGATATAAGGCACAGATTGTAATAGCAGCCTATTATAGTATATTCTTCAAGAAACGTGAGGCCAAATTCATTCTTAGTACAATGTCAGTGGAGCCAGTGCAGTTATACTAGTGATGGAACTAAACCATAGAGTTTCTAGCCCAATGGAGCTAACATAAATACATGCCTTAAATGGAAAATGATGTTTTATGTATCTTATTACATTGTAACTCTTATTATCTCTGCATAAAAATTATGAGATATGAAAAAATATAACAGGGAGAGATAACCTTAGCATTAGCTTAAAACTTTCTGTAACCTGTATGGGAAGAAACAGCCTCAACTGTTTCGAAGTTTAGGTAATAAAACAATTCACATTTTTAGAGCAAATTTTATAAGGCACCTGAATGACTTATTCTGTCAGGCTTAAACTTGAACTTGCTAATTGTTGAACGCATATAGCGGATGTAATCAAATAATGAAAATACTCAATGAGAGGCTTGGTTTTGCTGGGCCTTATGTGAGGTTTACCTTCTGAGCAATCCCATCAGGACTGAGTCTATGCTCCTTTGTGTGCAGTTTCACACCAGTGGAACTACACTGACATCAGCAGAGTCAAATTTTGGTTTATACTGATGTTGGAGAAATCTGTAGAAATGAAAGGATTATTCTTGTGAAACAGGCTTTGCATGGCTGGAGCATAATTACTGAAGAGAAAAAAGTGTAAACTAATTAAATGGTCAATTGTTAAGAGCTGAAAGGTGCTATGAGAGGTGCAGAGGGGAAAAAATCATTTAGGCTGCCATTGACTTTGTTGACTGGTGGTGGTGCTGGATGGCTGCTCAGAGTCTGACTGCTGGAGTGTTTTTTGGCACAGAAGTGGTTTTCTGTTGTCAGGTAGTGGAATAGCCATGGGCTGAGATTCACCAGAAGCATCTATCTATATTAAGCATACACTTTTGGAGTTTCTTTAGATTCCTGTGAGCTCCAGGAATGGATGCGGATAGCTTTGACAAACTCATTTGGATTAATTTGTTGAATTTGTATGTGAAAACATTTCCTGTCATGAAAAATAAGTGTCTGCATCTTTTCTGTGCATGAGCCTTCTACTACATGCAGTAGAAGTTCTGCATGTAGACAGTAGCAGAACTGAGTGCCGAAGTCAGTGAGAGACAGTTATTTCATGTGGCACTGCTCAGTAATTTTAAATCCTTCTCTCGATAAAACAAGCAACTGTCAGTGTTGTCTTGGGTGTTTGACTGAGGCTGGGAAGACAATCAGAAAAGCTGACTCTTAAAACTAAAACCATGTATTTTTCTCTGGAGCCTGTTGAGCATAATAATTGTGATCATTATGTGGCAGACTTCACACTTTGCTGGACATTTTATTATTCAGTTCTGGTGCAAAACACCCTACAGCCATTATTGATGATCACACTAGGAGTCTCTAGTAGTAAAGATCTTCCTTAGTAGATCCCATACCAACCCCGTGAGCCTGCAGCTAATGTAAGGGGTCTGCCCATGATGACCCTTTACCCTAATAGTCTATCTCAGCCCTCTGGAGATATTAGCAACTGGAGTAGATAAAGCAAACAGTGCCATGCAGAATGTTTGCAGATGACACCAAGCTGGGGGGAGTAGTAGATACACTGGATGGTAGGGCTAGGCTTCAGAATGACCTGGACAACTTGGAGGATTGGGCCAAAAGAAATCTCATGAGGTTCAACAAGGACAAAGTCCTACACATAGGATGAAACAATCCCTTGCACCAGTACCGGCTGGGGGTTGACTGGCTGGGCAGCAGCTCTGTAGAAAAGGACCTGGGACTTAGAGTGGACAATAAGCTGAATATGAGCCAACAGTGTGCCATTGTTTCCAAGAAGGCTGACAGCATACTGGGCTGCATCACCAGGAGTGTTGTCAGTAGGTCAAGGGAAGTGATTATTCTCCTCTATTCCGCACTGGTGAGACCACATCTGGAGTAATGTGTTCAATTTTGGGGCCCCCACTATAGAAAGAATGTGGACAAATTTGGGAGAGTCCAGTGGAAGGTGACAAAAATAGTGAGGGGGTTAGGGAGCTTGACTTATGAGGAAAGACTGAGGGAACTGGGCTTAGTTAGTTTAGAGAAGAAGAGACTGAGAGGGGACTTAATAGCATCTTTAAGGAGGGTTCAAAAGAGGTTGGAGCTAGACTGTTCTCAGTGGTGCAGTTGACAGAACAAGAAGTAACAGTATCAAGTTGCAGCAGGGAAGTTTAGGTTAGATATTAGGAAGAGTTTTCACACTTGAAGGGTAGTAAAACCCTGGAGCAGGCTGCCCAGAGAGGTGGTGGAATCTCCATCGCTGGAGGTTTTCAAAACCCGGATAGACAAAGCTTTGGCTGGGATGATCTACTTGCGCCTGGTCCTGCTTTGAGCAGAGGGTTGGACTAGATGGCCTCCTGAGGTTCCTTTCAACCCTAATTTTCTATGATTCTATGATAGAGTGTTTGTGCAGCACTGCTTGAAACTATCCTTGTATAGTAAAAAATAAATAAAATAAAAAATTAACCTAAATATATTAAACAAAAGTCTTTAATCAAATAAAATATTTTGTTATCCTTTCTCTCTCCCAACCCCACCTTTTTTTTTTGAGGAGGTTTCATTTTGAGTTGGTTTTGCCTGAAAAAAATATTTTTCAGTTTTTTTGGTTGAGCTATTGAACAAAATCCAGTTATTCACACATCTATCTGCATGTCCAGTGACATGACTAGAATATTGAGAAACATGTGCTGAGGATTTCTTCTTAGGGTTGTGTGTTGTAGGGTCCTCTCCATGAGAAGAGTCATGCTCCTTTTATGAGCATGACTAGTTTTTATGTCTTTGGGTTCAAGATCATCTGTCTTTACAAGCTATGTCAGTGATGCTGCTGGGGATAAATGGGTCACAGGGTTAAGGAGGATGTTCCTCAATGAGAAAAAGCATATGGGATCTTTTATTGAAATTAGAGCCCAGGAGAGTAATACAGCAAGGTGAATTGGCAATTGTATAACATGAATACACAGCAAGCATATGGAGGCATTCATACTCAGGGAAATGTAGAACATATTTTGATGGGTATATTAGATTGTAATGGAGATGAGATACCAGCAGAATTATGTGGTGCAAGGAATGACTTAAAGATGGAGATTTAAGGCCATATTTTCAAGAGTATTTAGATGCCTAAGGAGACAAGTATGTGGGATTTTCCAATGCCTGGGAGCAGATTAGCTATCTAAATACCTTGAGAAACCTGACCTTATTCTTTATAAGGACCGAGCGAAGCTGTTTTGTTGTTGCTGCTGCTGTTTGCTATGCTATGTGCTGAGAATTCATATTTGTTTGTGTCATGCTATTTTAGTGTCAATTCTTAGAATCTACTCAATGACTCTGGTGTTACAATGCAGAGGACTCCATTCCTGTGCTAAAGAAAACCTTTAATTTTCTGTCTTTCATTATATGTGGTTTTCTGTGGGTGGGTAACATTCTTTTCTGTTTAACCAACTCCACTCACAGACTTGTCACAAGTGAGCCCATAGAAATATTTACATTTTTTGTGGCATTTGGTTTGTATGCAGCCAACATTATGTGTTCCTTTCTTTTTGTTACTAGTTAAATATGGAGAGAATTTAAATTAAATGATAATGTGTTTTTTCAAGCTGTAAAAGATTTGCTTGGTTTTGTTATCCCCAAAGAGCTGTAATGAAGCCTCGTAGAAATGTCCTTCAGTTGCAGTGAAGTTCCTTATCTGGGGCTCGTAAGTGAAAACTAGTGTACTGAAATTGTAAATGGGTGCATAATATTAGACAAGTGATACTGAAGCTAATGCAGGCAACAGACTATTTAACATTGCTTTGTTTAAATGAAAAGCTATCCTTTTAGACAAGCATAGTGATCATTTAATAGGTTTGCTTTGTTTTAGATATAGCACTGAAGTCACTTGCATAGAATTGGCTCTTGTATGTGTCATGCTGTTTATAAATGGTGCTGTAAGAACCTTCCTCCAGCTGTGGGGAGCAATTCTTGATTCCATCCAGTGGGCAATTCCATTGATAGAGCAGAATTGAACCCTTCATGAATATTTCTGGATGTGCAGAGCTTTGGGGCACCACCACCATAATCATGGCCCACACTCCCTTGCTGTGGCACAAGGGTTATTTCTGTGATTCTGAGTTTGGGATTTGCAGCAGCCAAATCCAGAGGTGGATCTACAAACCACCCCCTTTTATTCTTGCTCTACCCACACTTTAAAAGAAGCTGCCTTGGAGATGCAGTGGCATTTCTATTTAGGCAGCACTGAAAGAGTCAATTGACTTCATGGCTCAATACCCTCTATCTGATACCTCCTAATCTATCTTTATTCCACAGTGTTAATGCCCCACTCTCCCTTTTAATGGCCTTGACGTTTCACAATTCAAACAATCTTTTCTTCAGCCCTGTTTTTAGCTTTAGCTAGAAACCTTAACTGAGGTGTACTAATATTAAGTCAAGTGTAGAAATGACTGACAGTGAAGTATTGGAGGCACTATCAAAGACACTCAAGAGGATTAGATTTTATTTTACAAACCCAAACAAGAGATGTACATTTAACTATAATGACTACAGGACTTATTAAATGATATCTTTTGACCATTTTTTTGCCTAGTATGTTGTGTTTTTTAGAATTTTAATATAATCTAGCAACATAGTGCACATTCCTATAAAGGTATATTTGTTTTTGCTTTGATCTTAAATGGAATTACATAGCTTTAGGTCCCCAGCATCTTAGTAAATCTTCTGGCTTCTCTTTAAACAGAAAAAAAATGTGGTGTGTTATACGTGATGTTGTGCCACACTACCTGCACCCCCTTTCATAGTTCTACCTATGGCTAAAAATCCCTTAGTAGTTAAGGTTGTATGGGACTGGATGAGAAGAAGAGGTGCTGCCTACTACAGTTGAAACATGCCCCAATCCTGTAGCCCTTGCCAGAGGACATAGGCTTTGAGTTTCAGAGGAATCTCAAGGAGTTAAATTTAATCCCACTAAAATTCAGTAGATGTTGGGCTCCTGAGGATGAAGGTCCTTTAAGAGTCTGGCTCACATTAGAGACTATAGATGGTTTGCAACGGTAATTAGGTACCTAAGGATATAGATTGGTGCCATAGGAATTTTTGAAAATACCGAGGCACACAACTTGCATTAATAGCAATGGGAGATTGCAGCATGGGGACCTGAAAGTTCTGCTAGGCACTGACCTGAACCTTAATCGACTAAATAGCTTTTAAATTTTGGACCCTAGTTTTCTCAATACTAGTGGAGTCGTATCAATAAGGAGCACAGGAATAGAAGAATTATGCCTTCAACACTGATAAACTGTTATCCGGTTGCCCTAAAAGTTTGTTAATACTATTCAAATGTGAAAAAAATGATATTTGCTGTTTAAGAGTCTTATTTTTGCTTTATTCTTTCATTCCTTCTTATAGTTTTTCATTCTTGTAGTATATTTTGATTTCTTCTTGTGGTTTGGGTCTTATTTCTTTTTTATTCTGAAACAAAGCCTTGGATTAAATATATATGAAGCTGTTAGGTATAAGGTAGGAAGTACTTTGTGACTTTTGCAGAAAAAAAATCCTGTTGTTATTTTAAAACAGGCACATTGGACAGCCTTAAAAGATGATTGTTAACAGGCACATCGAAAAAGAACTCCAGAGGATTAAAAGATGGCATGCAGTCAGACAGTATACAGCACGTTTTTGGCTGCAACTAAATTCCACTGGAAGTTTCACTGCAACTGACATTTATGTTAAATGACTTAATGGTGATCCTGTTATTGCAATAAATACTAAATTAATCAAAGAATGAACACCTAGCGGCATCTGGAAAGGTAAGACTATATTTTAATGTTACATTAATTATTAGTGAATTACAATGTAGCTGAATGCTAATAAAGGTTGAATCGCTTCTTGAAACGCTGCTCCTGACAGGCAACTAAAACATGATTTCTGACTCCTAGGAGAAAAAGGAATAAATTATTACTTGTGATTACAGAACTTCAGAAGAAACTTATTCTAGTCACATCTCCTAGAACATTTGCCTTGAATCCCTTTTCTTTCAATGTTAGCTGTCTTTGCATGATACATAAAAAAAAATGTACTCTATTTCTGAGTCAGGGAGAGGGGAAGTGGGTGTTAAATGTTATTGGCATTGTCAGTGTAATCTGTAGTATGAACAGTCACCCAAAACAAAGGCAGCATGTGCAGAGGACTCTGATTAAAGCAAAACAGTAAATGGGAATGACATTCTTACCATGCAAAATGATTGAGATAACTCTTATGGAAACATCTTGCCTATGAGCCTGGATCCAATCTGACTCCTAAGTCCATCATGGCCTATTAAACATATTTGCCTTTTATCTCAGTTACTTTAAGCATGGCACTTGGAATTTTCACAGCCCCAAGCAGAAGGTGAATTGCATTGATAAAATACCAGAGACATTGGCGTTTTATATTTTAGCCTTGTAAATATGTACTCTGTCCTGTAGAATAAAGGTAACCACAGTACTTCATTATCATCACTATTTTTCATTTTGATAAAGATGGGTGAAATATTAGTTGCAAAAGGATATGAGATGAAATAAAAAAACCCACACTTATATGGTTTAGGAACCTAAGTTCCATTTTCAAATCTCACTTAGGTCTGTAGGAATCTAAGTTTCACTGAAAAGCAATAGGATTTAGGATCCTAAGGCCCCAGTTTTTAAAGTTCTTTGGGTGCCTTAAAGACATAGATATATGCCTAATGTAATTTTCAAAAGTGTGTAGGCACTTAACTTCCATTGCCTTTTGAAAATCCTACTAAATGTTTTTTCTCCATTTTTAGGTACCTAACTATCTTTACAAATCTGTTCCTTATAGACCAAGAGATTTGTGCATGATTACATCCCAGGTCAGCATAAAAACCATTACTAGACTGCCTGCATCAGAGGCTATGTTTATTCAGGTTCTCCCAAGGAAAATATGCCCCTTCCAATAGAAGATTTTCAAGGTGCATTCCCTGTGAGAGAGTTTCTTTCACAAGAATAAACATTTCTACACTCCTCTCCTGGTCTGGATGGGATTTTTGCCTTGCGGGGGTGCTGTAGGTACCAGCTTTAAAGTGCCAGGGAAGAGGTTGAGCAGTGGTCATAGGCAGAAGGAACAGAGCTGGAGATGTTGCCTTCAACCTGTAGAGCAGAGGATAGCTTCTCCCCTGTGTGGCCCGTGCTGAGTCCTGGGCCTGCAGTCCCATGAATAGGGCTGTAGGTGACGGCTTTGATGTGTTCTGTGGGGCAGAAGCCTCAAGGGGCACTTTAAGCCATGCTATATCAGTCAACCCAGGACTCAGAGGAGTGAAGCAGTCTTTGCTCCCCACAAGGGCTCTGAGAGGCTTTGGACTGTGCTTCAGATCTGGAGAAGCTTTGGACACTTTGGTGTCTGAAGCAGCATGTCTAGATCAAAGCTCTGGCTTCGTTAGACTTTCCAAAGCGGTTTGGAGCTTCCGAAATGCTGTGGAAAGGCTTCGGAGTCGCCTCAGAGATCCGGCCATAGGGTATAACGGGGAATCAAAGAAATATCTATAACTTGGTTGTTTTGTGTCTGATTTGGATGCACCTTGCAGGGATGGTAGCCTCTTTTGAGAGCATGACGCATGCCAAGTTTCATGAAGATTGGTGCAGGGGCTTGGGGGGAACTGGACCCCAAATTCTTGAAAGCAAAATTCATGAAACGTCTGTGTGTTACACCACAGGGGGGTGAAAACTGCAGGGGTGGTGGGAAAGCAGCACCATGCCCACACCAAGCCCTGCTCATGCCCAGAAGAAACAGTGCATTACTTCAACCAATGTCTCTAAAGATCTGGTGCTTTAGTGGGGCTTTTTTGGACACTTTTATCTAACAGCTGATTGAATCAGCTTTAGCTAACAGCTCCAAAAAGCCTTGCTGAAATGCCCAATCTTTATGGAGGCTGCGGAGCCAGGTTGAAGTAATGCACTGCTTCTTCTGGTAAAGCATGTTTTGTTTTTTCTTTACACCTCAGCTGCGGCTCATGGGTGCTGAGCACCTGCTAATTTTTTTCATTGGGTGCTTGAGCCCCAGAGCACCCATGGAGTTGGCAGCTATGCTCAGAAATGTCCTGTGTATAGCCAAAGAATGTGCCAGAAGTGATCACCTACCATACTAATTGGGTGTTGAATAAATTACCAAGTTAAAAAGTAGGCAGAATGATTTAAATGAGGATACTTGTTAAAAGACTTTGACCCTTTAGGCACAACTTTTAGAACAGAACAGTACAGGCATGGGCAGAACTACAGTTTTGAAAACTGGGGCGCAGATGGTGTGGCACAACATTACATATAACACAACACATTTTTTCCAGTTAAAGAGAAACCAGAATCCAGTTTAAAAGAAATCAGAGCTTCCAATTTTTCACTTTCAATCATTTCTATAACCTGACTTAATATACTACACCTGAGTTAATGTTTCTAGCTGGAGCTAAAAACAGGGCTGTGAAAAAGAAGAGAGACATTAGCAAGAATGGCTAAGCGACAGCAAAATTGCAGGAAAAAGTAGTTTGAACAGTGAAACATCAAGACCATCAAAAGGGAGAGAGAGGCATTAGCACTATGGAATAAAGCTAGATTAGCAGGAATCAGGTTAGGTGGTAATGAGCCATGAAGTCAATTGATTTTTTCAGCACTACCCTTATAGAAATGCCACTGCACCTCCCAGACAGCTGCTTTTAAGGTGTAGATAGAACAGGATAAAAAGCAGGGGCAAGGTGTAACTGCACCACTGCACCCCATCTAGATCTGCCTCTCAGTATAGTGAGGGAAATGTAATTCAATTCCCTTCCTGCTCCCTGAGTGCTCTAGGGAGTGGTAACTTACCACTTTTCTCCTCCAGCAGTAGTTTTGTATCCCAGTATGCCAGCTCTTGATCTGTTGGGCTGACAATAGCAGTGGTGAGCTGGTGAAGTAAACTCAAGTTTTCATTTTTCCCAGACCTTTCAGTTCACAACTCAAAGAATGCTGCAGGAAGAGCTATATTTGTGGCTGACTTCTCTGTATCCAGATTCAAAGCCTGAGTAACCCACACAAGGAAATGCAGGTTGGTGAGTATTATTCTCTTACACCCCTATGCAGGTATCCAGTCTGAAAAAGAATCTAGATCTCACTATGCAAAATATCTTCCATCTCACACAGGGGATTTGATATTTATAAGCAATTGGAGCAAGTCCCTTCTGCATACTTTTCTTCCGGATTGCAATGATGAGGCTTTCCCAGACTAGGAATCTGGGATGTTTAGTGATCAGAGAAAGATAATGCAAGATCAGAGAACCTAGAGAAGGAGTTGCTCTTCTAGATTTCCTGTTTATAGGACAGAATTTATTGTTATTTTTTCCTGTACAGGGAATTTCTAGTCTTCTAAGAACCCACAGTGAGAATGTCCAAACTTGGGCTCATGTTAATGCATCCCATTTGAGTCTGATCATTGCCTCTATCACAGGGTGTCTGAAACTTGCCGGTACATCCTTTCAAACAAAAACAATTAATTTTACAACATTATACAGGCGCATAAATAGAACTGCTCTGTTTTGTTGGGAAATGAAGGTATGTTTCTGGTATGGATACCTACTTTTGATCACTGCATAGTTTTATATGGCAGTAAGAGGTGGTCAAATTTGATGGAAAGTTTTAATTGTGTGTAGAGAGTCTGACTGCAGGCTCAATCAATAGCTCCTTCTGAGACATGAAAAAAGTTCAGTTTGGGTAGCTTTCATTAGGGCTGTGCCAGACTGCAAGCTTTTTTTGCTACTGTCTTCTAGTTTTGTGGTACAACAGTTAAACTAAGTACAAAATGCAGATTTTAGGGCTTGTCTGCATGAGAAAGTTTTATTGGCCCAGCTATAGCAGTATAATTATATAACTGGCATTAGTCCCCGTGTGGGCTCTTTTATTCTAAAATAAGCATGCCTTTGTCTACTTTTCGCTTATGTTGCTTGGAAGGCCATATAAGCTATGCCAAAATAATCTATTCATGTTTCTAGAATGAGACTTCCGACAGGAGGATTTATACCAGAATAACTGTGGCAGTTTAATTATACCAGTACAGCTATGCCAGTAAATTTCCACAGGTAGAAAAGTGCTTACTCTTAAAGATTAATGTTAAAACAAAAGCATAACTATCATGCAACATAAATAAATAGTTCTGAAAATGGGGCCAGCCCTTAACTGTGAAAATGGTAACAGGGCTTAGAGTAAGGTCCCTGTAGCTACATACATACATTTAGGTAATCTGGAAGAATTTTCCCAGGTTTGTTCACCTGGGAGAAAAATTTACCCAGTCACGTGTACAGACACTTGAATGCTGAGGCCCTGAATAGCAAACAGCTTGCAGTGCTGACACTGTGGAGCTGGGGGGTGGGAGGCCTATGTACACATCTCAGTCTGTTCTTTGGGCTCCCAGAATCTGCCTGGGAACAGATGGCATTGGTGCATAGGGCAGCCCTGATTGGCTGTGGTCAGCCTCTGCTTCCCTACAGCACAATGTGGGGATTGTGAAGAGGGTGTGTTCTGATCTCTGCTAGAGAGTGGCAGAGTCCTATGAGCTACATGCTGTCTCCCAGGAGGCAAGGTCTTGGGGATGCTGGAGGACTATGTTCTCTTCTGAGAAGCCACAGCATGTACAGACATTCACTCTCCCATACTCTCCTGGGGAGCGATTTAACCTTGGTTGTTTCTAGGTTATTTTTCTCCTTGAGTGGCCATTTTTATTCTGGAAAAAAATGCCTGAACATCTGTACACTCCTGGTTTCTCCTGAGAAAGCAGCAACTCTTCCAGAAGAAACTGATGGCATTTTTACACATGTTGTAGGACATGGTGCATGTGTGTCATGTGTATCCCCATGTTGAAAAAATGGTGGTGAGTTGCTTTGAACTAAAGCTCATCCAAAGTGTTTTATTTCAAAATGCTCCACTGCCATTTTTTCAGGGCAGAGATGTGCGCCGATGCTGATACACGTGATGCAGAAGGCACATTGGTTTTTGTGCTCCAACAACCTCAGTTAGTCAACTCTGCTCCAGTGTGCTGGATTTTCAGTGCATAAAAGCATGCTCTGTGCACATTTGTAGGAGCCCTGAATGTCTATATGAGGCCTGTGACTGGCCATAGCCTGGGGAAGCAATTATAACATCCTCCACTGTGTGGCACTGTTACAAATATCACAGAGTCAAGAGTTCAAATTTGAGTCAGCCCCCCCCACCCCTCCCAAATGATAAGACTAGCTCCAAAATTCTGAGATTTTACATAGGATAAATTATGTTCTTTACCTTTTAGTGTTTAAACCTGTAGAGCTCATATCTTTAAGACTATTTCTCCAACAATTAGGGCTACAAGTTTAGGGCCAGATCCTGTTCCTCTTAGGCACTTATTAGGACCTAGGTACCTACATGCAATCCTGCTTGAGTCCCTCAAAATCTGTTAATGCCAAGTGTGGATGGGTGGTCCTCTACCTCTTTACTTTTTGTGACAGCTTTATGGCTCAGAAAACAGTGGGTTACTAAAGTTGGGTGTGTTACTGATTTTGCAGAGACCCAAATGTAACAGGTGGAATAAAATGTGGTCCTTAATATAATTTTCAGAATGGAAGCTGTGATTTTTCACACATTAATATGAGTCCAGAAACTGGAACTTCAAAAATATGAACTAAGTATCTCAAGACCAATGCTAAAATCATGGTAGATGGAAACACTGACATGAGGGTAAAGCCAAATACAATCTGGAACCGATGAAAGACTTCAATTCTGTTCCATTAAAAGTATTTATTTGAACAGAAGTTAAGATGAAAAAAGTCAGTCAATAACATTTTAATGATGATGTGCATAATGCAGGACTTGTGTCAAAACCTAAGGCTCTAGATAGTTTAAAAATACTTGTCTCACTCAGACCTTCCTTCATTTAAATAATGGCAGGAGTTTCATCAAGAATGTCTCTTCTTTTTATGTGTACAACTTTTATAATAAAAGCTACTTAATAATAAATGGATATTTTCTTGAGTTGCGTATTCTTTTACCCCTGCAGCAATTTAAGTCATGCATTTGATGGGAGGCAAAATGATGGCCGTTGTATAGCAATCCACCATCCTCCCCCTCACCCCCCAGAGGTGTCACATGCTTCCTTCCAAATGTAATATAATGAAAATCCAGATGAGAGCACTCTCATTTCACTTTTATGACAAGGGGAAAGGTATAATGACTGCTTTTTCCAGCCTCTAGAAAATCTAACTAGTATTAAAATGACATCTTTTTAGTCTCTGAAAGAAAAGTGTTATAAGAATACAACTCAAATAATATTATGGTTTTAACTGATTGAAAACTGTTTTTAAGAAAGCCCATAAACCTGGTAATATCACTCTACTCTGTTTGGTTCTATAGGAGACCTTTTTTGAGTTCCTCTGATTGTCTCTGTGGATCACTCAGGGAGGGCAGTAGGTAAACAGAAGCAGAAGTCAGTGTTATACAGCAATTTTCAATCAGGAGAAGTGGGGGGCACTTCTGATTTTGCCGGCGGTAGTTCCAGTTTTGCTGCTGGTGCTTCTGGTTTCACTGCCGGCGCTTCTGGTTATGCTGCCGGTGCTCCTGGTTTTACTGCAGGGGACCCCCCCTCCCCCCCACACACACACCTCCCTGCTCATTGACCAGCTGGGGGACTCCCTGCTTCGACAGGCTGCTGGGAGTACACCAACTAAAAAAGGTTGAAAATCCCTGTTGTAGTATATCTAGCTCTGAATAGGTGCCACCACCATTCTTAAGTTACCAGCTTGTCAGATGATTAGCAGGGGGCAGAGGGTACAAAATTCTCCCCCAACCATTTTACATTCTGGTAAAAACACATCTCTTCTTGCTCTGAGGTATCCAAGTGTCCCTTTTGGGACAGGACAGGTTGTCAACATGCATTTCAGGCATGGTGAAGCCCTAACTAGAGTCCAGATCCACCAGAATGTCAAGCCAAGTACAAAAAAGACTACCCTAGAGTCATCCCTCTCTTGCCCCAGCCTCCTGTGGAAATGTGCCCTTCCCTTTGTCTCCTCTTCTGATGGCCTCACTGCTTTTTCCCCTTGCAGTCTTGGATCTGCTATACCCACCACTTCTGTTGGGCCGTGATTTTTAATTGTTTTCTTTAACACATGGTTATATTAGTACTGCCTCTGGTATAGGCACATTGGTACCAGTGTACAGGTTCCTTAGCGCCTGACAGCTTATTTCCTTAGCTTATACAGTTAAAGCTCTTTCCATAGGGAAAGTGTAGACAGTCAAAAAGCCTGAGGCTGAATTGATTCAATCTTTGCAGGTTAGTTTAAGCTGCATAGATTGAACTGATAGGCAAGTGAACAGACATTCACTTTTGATTCCAGAAATGCAGCCACATGCCTGCAGTGGCCCAGCTGGGGGGTGCTGGAGCAGGCCTCCCTGCTTGGGTGGAGTAGACACCTGGGGCCAGGGCTAGCCTGCTCGCCCTGCGAAGGGAGGGTTACAGGGGAGTTGCAAAGTCTCCTGCAATGCTGGGGGACTGTGAGTTAACTAGAATCCAAAGGAGATCTGGGACAGAAGTTCAATAAGCTGTTTTAACCTAAATCTGTTAAGTTTGATACTACGTCAGGGATGGGCAAAATACAGCCTGCATGCCAAATCCAGGCCACTAACGGATTTGATACAGGCTGAGGGGTGGATGGCTGCCAACTCCTTGGATCTAGCTTCTGGGCGGCTGGCAGCTCTGGGTGCCGCATAATGCCACACAAGCAGCCAAGACTGCTTCCACCCAGCAGCATTAGCCCTTGACACAGCAGCATCAGCTGTGGACCCAGGCAGAGCTTCTACTGCAGTGAGTGAATGATGACATCAGCTGTGGTTGCTGCCAGCAAGTTCAGGAGCCCCAACTCAGAAACTGCTGATGGTCTCCACAGCTCTTCCAGGACAGTAGAAGTTCTCACCCTGAGCCCGGATGCAGAATCTGCCGGCAACATCAACTGTGGACCTAGGCAGGAGCTTCTGCTGCATCAGGCAGGTGGCAGCATCAGCTGAGGACACTGCCAGCAGGTTCTGTGTTGGGGCTCCAGAACCTGCTGGCTGCACCCACAGCTGACACCGACACCCACCTGCCACAGCAGAAGACCCCCATATGGGTCTCCATGTGGGTCCAGAGCTGAGCTTTGGAGTTTTTGGTGAACTATATCTCTGGCTGGGTTCTGGAAGGAGAGGGAGAGGAAGGAAGGAGAGCGAGTGTGACAGAGAAAGAAGAGGAGAGACAAAGAAGTGAAAGAGAGAGAGACAGAGGAAGAGAGAAGAGAAAGAAAGAGAGATGGATTTGGCTCTTGATTGGTCCCCAAAACTCATTAAGTGGCCCTCCAGCTCTTCTCCACTGCTCACCCCTGTGCTATATCCATCCAGGTTTATGTTAAATTAGTTCTGCACATTTTGAAAACAGCTTATATGCACTGAAATTCTGTTGTCTTACAGGTTTGAACTGCTTTCTGATCACTTATACCGGTTTATGTGTAATTTCTATCCCTAGCCATAAGTTGCCTTTGTATTGGTATAACTTCAGCTATACTGGGAAGTCTTACCATTTTGTCAATATCATAAAAGCAATTATAACTATTATGCATAGAGAAACACTTGATGTTTCCTTGATTCATTGTTGCGTCAGTCTCTCCCTGACAACTGGGCGCAGAGTCCAAGATTCAAGGATAAATATACTTCAGTTTTTCCTTGCTCCTTTTAAGCAGTGAAATAATAAGAAACATAGCTGTTTCCTCTGTGGTGGGAAAGCTCCCAAGGCTTAATGCTAATTTGGTTCATCATCCGATGAGCTTGAATAGAACACAATTTATTTGATTCAGAATCTTTTATACATGCTCCAGAGTGTAATATGTCTTGAAAGTAAAATGAATGGTAGGCAGAAAAGTTCACACAAGGAAGAAAGGGTGTCCTATCAAAACAAAAATGGAGTGACCTTGCAGGTGCTGCAGAGGAGAAGGTTCTTATGCCAACAGTGATAACACTCTGAAAAGACAGGTGAGAGAGACATGGTCCACGAAACAGAGAGATTTGAAACACAGTGGGTGGGTCTACATAAGATGCTTACTGTGCAGTAGAGTAATTAGCAGTGCTCCTATTAGGTTGGAGTAAACTAATTTACTCTGCAGCAGGATAGCACTTGTAAATAAAAGTACTTTCCTTCTCCAGAGTAAAAATCTCCATGGCAGCACATGTGTAGATGCTGGAGGGCTGGCTGGGCCACAAGGATGCTTCAGTGCAGGGGCTGCCTGCTGGCTAGCCCTGTACTGAAGCAACCTCGTGGCCCAGCTAGCTCCTCCACAGCACACTGGGCTGGGGACAGTAGCCTTGGGCTGGCATAATGACCCCCAATGTCTCCTGCCAGCTGAGGCTGCTCTAGCCTAGCGCAATGTGTCGCAATCCTGGGTGTATGTATAGATGGACACCTAGCAGAAATTAAGAGCAGAGCTTATGTAGGCACATGGAGACACACCCAGTGAGAACAATTTTGCACTGGATGCTGGAATAAATGTGGGGAGTCAGTGGATTTGCTTTAGGCCTGCAATAGTCTCTGAATGAACTGATAAGATACACGATGGAGAATGAGTCTACAGAGAGAATCCACATTTCTGAATCTAAGCTGGCAGGATAATTAATCTTTTGTGATTCTGACAGATGCCTACAGAGCAGTAGAAACAAAAGTTCAGGCTTTAAATGTGATTAATGCATCATTAGTCATCAGCCCAAGAATTTTGGAAGGGGATAAACAAGCTATAGGTCAGACTGTTGACTGCTTTTGAGAAAACCGCAGCACAGTTAAAGTGAGGAAGATGGGACTCAGCATTTATTTTCCAAGGTGAATTGCAATGTTTTATTGCTTGTCTGAAATCACTCTGCTCCCACAATAAGAATAAAAAACCTGAAGAAATTGATATATACTTTTTACAGCAAAGTTCAATGACTCATGATTTGCTTATGGTTTGGAAATCACATGAGGCACAGTTGACCACAGTCTCATACATGATCTGTACTTTCACAGGCTTTGTGAAAACCTGAAGAATTGACTCAGCTCCAGTTCAGTTGGTCTACTACTGATGCTTAAAGTGCCGTAAAGCTATATACAGAGCTAAGTATTTCTACTTCGGAGAAAAAAGTAGGTCTTGATGCTGTAGTGACTCAGGGCTTCAGAGCCATTAATGCTACAGATATGTTTAAGGCAGTTGAAAATTAGTATCAAATCTCTAACATGCTGCACGGGGTTAGATCCAGGGGTGGATCCAGCGGGAATGCAGTGGTGCAGTTGCACATACCCCCTCCCCTTGATTCCAGCTCCACCCAAACTTTAAAACCACCTCTGTGGGAAGGACATTTCTATCCAGGCATTGTTGACACAGTCAATTGCCTTCATGGGTCATTAGTCCTGCTAATTTCTCTTCACTCCATAGGTATTAACAATCCCCTATCCTTTGTCTTGATGTACCACTATTCAGGCCACCTTTTCTTCTGCAATTTTGCTGTCTGTTTGCCATTCCTGGTAATGTCTCTCTTTTATTTCATAGTCCTGTAGACTGTTTTTAGCTTTATCTAAAAACCATAACTCAGATGTGGTAATATTAACTTAGGTGCGGACATGACCGATAGTTAGAGGCACTACCAAGATGCTCAAGGGGGATACATTTTGTTTTATGAATCTGAATAAGACATACATTTTACTGTAATGACTATAGGACTAATGACACAATATCTTTTGACTGTTTTGACTATTTTTTGCTTAGTTTGTTGCGTTTTCTTAAACTTTACAGATAATCTAGCAAATTAGTGCACAGTCCAATCATTACATTTGTTTTGGCTTTGATCTTAACTAGAATAGTGTAGTGCTAACTTCCTAGCATATTAGTAAAGCACCTAATTACTCTTTAATGGGAAAAACAATGTGCTGTGTTATATATGATATTGTGCCACACCAACTAGGTCCACTTGTAGTTAGATCTATGGGCGGATCTAGGATTTTGTAAAGGGTGGGCACAGGAGCAGCAACCAACACTGCAAAGCTAGCTGCACCACCACTCCCAGTTTTCTTGTCTCCCTCCCCACCTGGGATGGGCAAACCACACTATTGGAGCAGCAGCCAGGAATTTCTTTCAAGTCCCTGAACCAGGTAAGAATCTCCTTCCCCACCTCTGCTCTCAGCAACCCCTCCATGCTCTGAAGAATATCCCTACTTCTACTGACTGTCTTTGGCTCTGCAGCTCCGGTGGGAGCAGGGAGAGCACCAGAGCAACTCCTGTCCTGTTCCAGCTTGGCTGTTCAGGGAGCTGGGAACAGCAGCAGTGGCATGCAGGTTCCTTCTCCCTGCTCAGTTTTCTGATTTGAGTGTTCCCTGCCAGCCTGGGAATAGGCTCAGAGAGGGAGAACCCACATGCTACCACTGGTGCTATCGGGCAGCTGGGCAAAACAGGGACAGTAGCAGTGACAGGCAGGGAAGGGGTTGTATGGGAGGAGAGGGGATGTACCACTGAGCGTGGAGTTGAAGGGAGGAGGCGGGATACTTACTTGATTTGGGGACTTAAAAAAGTCCCTGGCTGTTGCTGCCATGGCATAGGTTGAAAGGGGGGGATGTGATTGTGCCATTGCACTCCCTCTGGATCTGTCTCTGGTTAGATCGAATAAAAGACTTAAAGGAAAGATCCAGATTGGTAAACTAAGATCTTAAATGAGACATGGGTTGAGGTGCCCATATCTCAAAATGTGATTTTGGTCAACCCTATTCCAGAGTTTAATTCATGTCTAAGCTTCATTGCAATCAAAGCTTCATTGCAATTGAGAGATGAGGCAGAGCCACATAAATTCAGTCTCAGGCACAGCCTAGAGTTCAGTACAAAGCATAAAGAGTGGAACAGCTTCAACAGGAGGGGTGGAGATTTGCTTCCAGTCCCAAAGTAAGCTATGGCCTGTGATTAGGACGCTTTCCTGAGAGGTGGGAGGTGTGGCTTTGAACCTTGTCAGGTTGAGGAGGGAATTCTGTCTGGGTCTCTCACATCATGATTTAACAGTTACATAAAAAGGGGGTGGGGCAGCAACTGTTGTTCTTTAAGACCAGGTACAGACATTACACTTTTACTGGTTTAAGTGATCAAAAACTGGTCTATACCCATAGCAGAACATACATTTGGCACACAAAACCAGTCTATAGCTGTAGCAGCATAAAAGAGTGGCACACAAAATCCATCCATATCCTAACAGGACAAAAGTTCAGCACACAAAATGGGTCTATACCCATAACAGAACAGAAGTTCAGCCCATACAGACTGGTTTAAAAATGGCAGAACTCAGTTTAAGATTTTCTTTCCCCACCAAAAGGTGAATGTATATTCTATTTGCTACTGATCTAAACTATGCCACTTACAGAAAACTCTGTAACTTGGCTCGATTCTGCCTTGGGCTTTTTTAATGCCTATACCTAGCCCAGGAGAGTGTGGCCAGAACTGCATTTTGTGAAGAGACCAATTCTGTCAGGGTATATGAGGAGCAAGCCTGCTGGATGGGGCCCCTTAGAACCTACCTTCTGGATACTTGTTGAGCATAAAAGATAGTCCCTTAGCTGCTCAGACTGGGGCAGTTCTGGGCAGGCAGAAAAGCAGAGCTCTGGGCACTGAGACAGGGACACTTAGGGAATCTGGTGCCATCAGGACTGGGAGACAGTTGAGTGAGGAGTTTTTATCATACTTTTGGATTTAGGTGACTAAATTCTACTGGAGTCTTGTTTTAGGCTCTTAAATCCTTTATGGGATCTAGCTCTTAAGCTCTGTGCCTCAGTTTCCCTTTTTTGTAAAATGGAGCTATTAATGCTTTATAAGGAACTTTGTAATCACTTGATGACAGGTACTGAAGAAATTTTGAACATTAAAAATAATAGCAATAATTAGTTCTTTGAATTATTTTAGGCATTTCTTCTCAGTTATCCCAATCTGTCACTATGTGTTTACTTCTTCAAACCAAGAGGTATGGGGTAGCTGATTATATACTGTTAGGTCCCAATACCAGGCAGGACCACATGCATAGTTAACTAGATGTACAGGTGCAAATTTTACTTTTTCACTATTACAGTATTTTTCCTCTTCTGAAAAGCAGGATTTTAATATTTTCAGGTTTTGATACTTAAAGAAAATTATGTAAATTATTTCAGCACTTTTCTCCATATTGATTTCAAAAATATTTTGCAAACCAACTTCACAAAATCCAACCCCTTCCTACAGTGTAGCAAATAACTTCAGCTTTCACTGATCTGTGTGTAGAAGGGAGTACTGGGAAACTTGCAGAATTAAGTTCTGCATCATAAAAATACTAAGTCATATTCTTCAAGGGGAATGAACTGGTGCAGTTCCACTGATGTTGATGCCTTTTTTTACAAGCCAAGCATTTGGCTATAATAGATTAATCATTTCCTTGCCTGTTCAAATGTACCCAGCTCTTAAAGGCACATCGACCCTGCAAACCAGTTGAGGAGGAAAAAATCCTTCTACCCTCTCTCACTGGTAATTCACAAGTGAGCTAGCCCAAATCTGCCACTGAATGGGAACTCCATTATAATGTATGAACATCTTCATTCACTACAAAAATGTCATCAGCTTTGTAGTAAAGTGCAGCAGCTGTCTAGCAGAGCATCATTTATGGGCTGGGGGATGTTTTTATTACTTATATATCTTCATAAATGTATTCAGTGCTTTACAGAATACAATCCATTCCCTGAAGTGTTTCCAGTTACATTCACACAAGAACAAAGAAAGGGCAACTCTTCAAGGGCTCGATTCAAATCCATTGAAATCCTGCCTATTTCAGTGGACTTTGGATTGGTGAGGCTAAAACCAAGAAGAGTAGAGATATCAGAGGGAGCAAGAATTGAACAGTGAAACTTCAGAGAAAACTGTGTTTTAAGGAGGTAAACCCTAGATGGGTTTATAAGGCCATTCTCAGCTACATCAGGTTAAAAACTAACAGTGCACTTGATTAGCTGGATTTGTTAATAAAGTTTAAAAAAATTAAGAATGATCTGTTCCTTAACTCCACTAGCACTCCACTTTTCACTTCTTTTTTTGTAATAAAGACAGTCATATAAAGTATTATACAATTTTTCAGCTAGACATCTAAGGCATAGAGATTAAAAACATGCCCAGGATTGCAGTGGAAGATGTGATAGAGCCAGGAATTCACCAGAGTTGAAGTCCAATGTCTCAACCATGAGACCAGGCAGCAGGAAGGGCCTGGATAAGACTGTGGAGTTATCAATAGTAATAGGGATGAAAGCAGGCAGAGAAGAGTTAAAAAGAAAGAGTTCATGTAGTTTTTGCTTTTGAGTACACGCAGCCATTTGTGTAACTGGAAAATCTTATAGGTAATAATGATTTTGTTGGAATTAGGATTCCAGCAGATTAAATAGAAAAGTCATCTACTTTGCTGTCTTGATAAACTCCATCAACATCGAAGAAATGCCGCAAGTGCATAGTCAGAATGTAGTTCTCACTTGCCAGGCAGCCAAATGAAGCTTTCTCAGTCAGATAAGGATGACTCTGGATTTACACCAACTGGGGATCTGGCCCAAGGTTACAAAGCTGCACTGTGGAAAGAATGTTTGTTATCTGAAGATAGGTTTTATTAATCCCAGATTGAAAAATGGAACTGGAGAGCCAACAATAAGCTTGGAGCACAGTGAATAATGTGCAGAAATACTTCACAGAAAACTATTTCCAAAGACTACAACTAGACTGCATCATTATTGGCACTAGAAATCACTGAGCCAGCTGCTGAAAGGTGACAGAGCCAAGCTCGGGTCACAAGCATTAAAAATAAAGAATTATTGATAGCCGCTTTAGAAAAACCAGTAATAGTTGCAGTGGTTTTACTGACTGTAGAAAACCCATTTCCAGAACAAAACAGTCCCCAAAGAGCAATGTAACTGGGTGCTATGCGCCTTGATGGGCCATGGGGCCTGGGACGCACCAACCAATTAGCAGGCCCAGTGGGAAAGAAGTCAGTGATCATAAAAACCTAAAAGTCTCAGCTGAGAGGCTGTAGAGGAGAGCTGCTAGTGCATGTAGTAGGACCTCAAACAAAAGACTGAAAAACCTCTGAGAGAAGTAGCTTGTGGTGGGCCTAAGAATGGCTTTGCTTTGGTGTGTTGCCTACATTTTATACTGACAGATGGAACCAGGCCCTGACTGAAGGGCTTGGAGGTGGCAGCAAGTCCTTCCTAGGCTGGAAAAATGGGCCAGCAGTTTACAGCACACAATCTTCTCTTGTTTTCTATTTTATATAGCATTTCTCATCCTCAGATTGATCTGTTAACATTTTCTCAGCCCATCAATCTCCAGAGCATCCCAGGTGAGATAAATGAGTAATGTTATCTCTCTGGTTCTCCTCCCCCCTGCCCCTGGTATACTGTGTCAAAGCCAAAGTTTGTAAGGCCAGGAAATAAGCTGACGTCGGAGTTGGGCTTGGAACTCTAGCAACAAGATTTTCAAAAATTGGAACAGTAAATCAGGCTCTCAACCCTGTGTTTAGGCAAGTATTTAAGAGACCTCACTTTGAAAAATGAGTGCTCAACACATCCCTTTGCTGAATGGGGAATTGTATCTAAGGCTTTCATATAAATGACTAGTGATTTGGGGTATCTAACTTTAGCCAGCTTAAAGAGGCCTGATTTTCAGAGGTTGGGTGCACTATAAAATTTAAAAAATTCCAAAACACTTGCCTTTCCAGAAATAAGTCTACTTACTGTACCACAGAAATAGTTACACATGGACTTTGGAGCCTAACTATTGGCCCCTGTTTACTTAGTTGGGTTTTTTTTTAATTGACCCAGGTCTCCTGTCATCCTATCTCTGCCTTAATCTCAAACTTTCCTCAGCTATGTGCCTACTTCCTCCCAGCCTCCACAAATAGCTCAGAAAATATGACAGCCAAAGCACTGTTTTATTTTCAGCTAGAACAGACCAGCAAAGATAAACTTGTGTAGCAAATGTTACCTGTTTAATTCTAAAGGTACATGCAGAGAAGTAATAAATGGCTTTATTCCCCAGGTGAATACTTTGTTCCAGCTTTTGCTGAACTTGGTGGCTTTTTAGCTGTTGTTAGAATTGTCCTTTATTTTCCAATTTAACTTGGCATACATTCCTTTGGACAGGGTCCATCTTCTTATTCTGTGTTTGTACAGTATCCAGAGCAAAAGGGCTCTACTCCCATACAGGGGCTTCTAGATGATATGCAATATAAATACAATAATGGTCTCAAAATAATTAAAATTAAAGAAGGAAAGGTGGAAGTTTGGCCAAACATCATGAGGAGGAGTATAAGAATATTGCTTGGGCATGCAGGACAAAGTCAGGAAGCCCAAAATGTAATTGGAGTTGCAGCAAGCAAGGGATGTGAAGGGTAGCAAGAAGATTTCTACAGGTATGTTGATGTGATTGCAGAGCTGCTGGCCATTATCTTTGAAAACTTGTAGCAATTGGGCGAGTTTCTGGATGATTGGAAAAGGGCAAATCTAGTGCCCATGTTTAAGAAGAAGGAGGATCCATGGAATTACAGGCCAGTCAACCTCACCTCAGTCCCCAGAAAAATCATGGAGCAAGTCCTCAAGGAATCCATTTCTAAGCACTTGGAGAAGACAAAGGTGATTAGGAACAGTCAGCATGGATTCACCAAGGGCAAGTCATGCCTCACCGATCAGTTTTGGGCCTCCCACTACAGAAAGGATGTGGACAAGCTGGAGAGAGTCCAGCAAAAATGTTTTGGGGGTTAGAGCACATGATTTATGATGATAAGCTAAGGGAACTGGGTTTATTTAATTTGGAGAAGAAGACCGAGAGGGGATTTGATAGCAGCTGTTAAGTACTGAAGAGTAGTTTCAAAGAGGATGGAGCTAGATTAATGGTTCCCAAACTCTGACATATTGTGCACCACCAATTTGAAATAATGCAACTTTAAGCACCACCAGCAATTTTTTGTCATATAAAGTAATTATAATAAATCTGTTAATGCGTACCACTGACAGGTTGTCTGCATACCAGCAGTAGTATGTGTACCACAGATAGGGAACCACTGAGCTAAACTGTTCTCAGTGGTGACAGATAACAGAACAAGGAGCAATGGTCTCAAGTTGCAGCAAGGGAAGGTTAGATTGGATATTCAGAAAAACTTTCTCACTAGGAGGAAGGTGAAACACTGGAGCAGGTTACCCACAGAGGTGGTGGAATCTCCATCCTTGGAAGTTTTTAAGGCCCCGCTCGACAAAGTCCTGGCTGGAATGATCTAGTTGGGAATGGTCCTGTTGTGAGCAGGGGCTTGGACTAAATGAGCTCGAGGTCCCTTCCAACCCTAAATTTTCTTTGATTCTATGATAGGTGGTGTATGTGTGTGTGTGTGGGTGGGAGGCATACCCTCCCATCCCTGCCCCTTTTATTTTTTAGTAAGGAAGGACAGACCTTTTAAAATGAAGGCCCACCCATGTGCTGTCTGTAATCAGCCAAAGGAAGGGTCAGGAAAATATTGTAAATGAATAAGAAAGTCATGTTTTTAGAATCAGCATTTTTTATTTTTGGAAGTCTCTACTGAATGATCAACTGTTTAAAAGTATGCCGCTAAAGGGCCAGATTCTGGCCTCCATTCCACCTCCTTTGTACTGCTGTGGAAATGTAGAGCGGGCAGAAAGTTTGAATTGCTGGAGATTACTCTGACATAGCTTTCTGGCTCCAGTGCAAGGGCTATAGCAAAGGCATGTCAGAGGAAAGAACACATGTACAAGCTTACTTGGGTATTTCTTGGCTGACTTAAGAGAGTTGTTACCTTCTAGGAGTTGAAGTGGTCCTCTGGCTACACCAGGATCTAAACATCAAAGCAGCTGTGGATCAGGCTTAATCCTTCTCTAGCTGTATGTATAATTGCTGCATGAGGGTTGCATGCATTACATAGGCAGAGTTTTCATAGTTCTGACATGCACTTTTCTTGTCACAAACAAAGCATTAAAAGTGAGTGTTGTTAAGTCCACATATGATGTAACCATAATCCTTTAAAAGTACATCTTCCTTTGCACTTCTTCCTTTGATTTAGAATGGACGTAATCGCATGTGCTTGTGTCCGTAGGCATCTCTTGTGAACACTGAGAAAATGTTTTAAAATAAAATAACAAGTATGGGCTCCTGCTATATCCAAGCAGCCCAGCAGCTAGGTCAGCATTTTGCTGTATTTTGCTGATTTAAGAAAAATAACTTAAGAAAGAGCTTAATTTAAAAGGATCCTGCCAAGATGGTTGAATCACTCATACAGGCCATTTCATTTGACTAATCTAGCCTTCTTCTATGGGCGAAAAGCCTGTAGATGGATCAGTTGTTACAGATTTCCCACTTCCCCTTCCCCATCATTCAGAATTGTTCAGATGTCTTCATGAAGAACATTTGAGCCTTAGTTTGTTCACAAATTGTTTATAGAGATTGCAGCTATGATTTGTTGTCTTCTGAAATCTCAAGATTGCCAATTTTATCAATTTTATTATAAGTCCCACAATATTTAATGTTTTTCTGAAAACCCCAATTCCTGGCATCATGCAAGGAGAAGCTTTCCTTTGAAGGAAGTTTGGCTTCTAGCTATCAGGGCTGTTGAGAAAAGCTTGGAAACTTGGTCCGAGCATGCTTTACAGGCTCCAAAACCAGAAGGCAAATATAAAGAATGCAAAACTACTTATTTAAAGAAATGAACAAACCAATCCACGTGATTTTTAGCCAGCCTTTTGTGATATTTGTGCTTTTTGAGCACCTTGGGTTAGTAGTTCTCTTTCAGTGCTGCAGGATAGGTCTAATAAATTATGCATTTGTTTTTCCTTGCTGATTACCCAAATGACCTTCCTCAAGTCCTTCAGTTTCGCCTAGAACAAGTGTCAGGTTGATTTTTTTTGTGAATGTCTTGAGGTTCCATACATTAATACACTTGGGCAGACTGACACTCAAGTTGGAGAGGCTCAGCATGGCTGCGTGGCCCACATGGGTGTATTAGTTTGCAGGTCTGGAGCCTAAATGTTTCAGAGCAACAGACCCGAATTTTGCTTTTTCACAAACATTCCAAGTGAATGAAATTTCAGTCCTCTGAGCATTCCTGAGCAGTGAATACTACAGGGCATGAACGGGCCAAATTGATGCTTTCTCTCAAAACTGGCAAACTCTCTGTAAACATTGTTATGCTATTTGGACATATTTTGAGAGAGAGAAAAAGTTTTGCTGTGACCTCTTGTCCTGATGGCAAGCTCTTCTCCAAGCTAGCAGCTCTTGCTAGCCACAACCAGCACCTTTGATGTAACTTACAGGAAGAGAAACTGTGCTTTCCTTACGCTAAGAGTAGTTGCTTAAACTTCAAGCTCTCTCCTCCACCCTCCTTTGAGGTTAAAAAATGTTTCTTTCTCCTTTGGGAAAGCCCCCAAAGCACTGTCTCTCAACATGTTTTTACCAGGAGGCCTGACTTCTAACAAGGCAAATAAACTCATGTGCTGGAGGCAACTCCTCAGTGGCTTCTGCTAGGCAAAAAATCATTCTGTGGAAGCCTTGCTTGATCCCAGCAACTTGGCTGGATGTGTGTGATTTCAGCTGCATTCCTACCTAGAGGAAACAGCAGCAGGGACTGGCATGAGCTTATTTTCAAGAGGTAAATAAAATGAGAAGAGAAGGTCAGACCCTGAATTTCGAGAAACCTGATGTAATGGAACTATTGTTGATTCCATTAAAAAGTCAGTGGTCTTTAAATAATGTTTATCAGGCACATAAAATGAGCATTAAATAGATAGGCAAGGATTTCTGTGGGTGATTCATGGCATCTAACTTTATTCCATGGTTGCGATAGAATTAGATAAACTTTTGAATGCAAGGCATTCTTTATCAGGTCTGTGGAAGGAAGCAGGCACGGTAGCTAAAATCCATAGTCCGACAAAGTCATTCTTACTCCTTCAGAGTCCCTTTTACATGGCGTGTGGGTTACAGCCTAGCAGCTTGTGGTGTCTGTGTATTGCCATGAACACTGGGAGTGTTTATTTGAGCTTGATGCACACAGAACAAAGGACCTTATGACAAAAAGGGAAATTACTGTACAAGGTGAGTGCCTATAGGAAATGTAGGATCTGTCTGATTTTCATGATATAGGGACAAGGCATCAATACAAAGCTAGAATATTGAAAAAGAGGCTATTCACCCTGAAATTAAACTATATAGGACTGAATACTAGATGTCATTTCACCCTGAACCTTCTTTTGTATCCTGCCTTACGCCTTAATTCCTCTCCTCCTGTATTAGCCCTTAGTCTCTCCCCCCACCAGCAAAGAGGGAGTTTTCAGTAATTAGGCAGTATTGGGATGGATACCAGGACAAAACCCAAAGGGTTGGATTTTCCAAGCACAAAGGCACCTGAAGATGTAGACAGACATCTCTGGGGATTTTTCAAAAGCTCCTAAGGAGGTCAGGCACTATCACCAAGATTTAAAAGCAACTGGAAATATGTTACTACCAAGAATGAATTATCTGTACCTTGGTGCCTGACCCACATAGGTACTTCTAAAATCCTACCTGGGGCCTAAGTGCATGTTCAGATTCCTGTATTTGAAAATCTGGCCCTACATGCTTGCTAACGCCACTCCTTCACTGGCCTCAGGACAGCTGTTGCTAAGTAAAGTGAACCTCTCTCACTTCTGTCAAAAAGCTGAGAGTGATGTCTCAGTAGTATACTCAGGCATTGTTAGTTCATGTGAAAACTGCTGCACTGCCATAATAACACATGTATAGGAGATGTATGGATCTCAGAGAAAGATTCACTCCTTGAACCAAGATATTTCTTGGTTGACATGGGTTTGCAATATATGAATGCCTGCTCTGATCCTGCAAAATAATCTGTCATATGCCTGGATTGATTTTGATTCTTTAAATATTTGTCCTCATTTCAGTACCCTTCTGTATCCCTTGGAGATAAGCTGTGCAGCCACCTTGCCAGTATATTTGTTTCAATACAGTGTACCTGTTTGGTTTGTTGGAAAAGGAATTAGGAAGGCACAGTGGCTTTCCGTACTACTAGAGGACTGCACAGACCTGCAGGTTCCTGGATTATTTATACAATTTTGTCTGCATAGCTTATAAATATATCTTGGAAATCCATCTTAATGCAATACCACCATGAGTGACAGGGCAAGCTTTTTCTAAAACACATGTTCCCTAAAGTGTCAGCACTTTCATTCCTGTGTTGTGATTTATTACTGTTGCCTAACTGCATCTATAAGGCAGCTAAAAAACCAAGTAACATGTACATAAGGATTAGCTCACAAGGCCTATTATATCAAGCCACTCAACAATGAACTAACTCATCTTTAATTTATTAGCTTTATCCAAATAGAAACTCTGACAGAAAAGTAAGGACTGTGTATTAATAATGCTCAGGTTGTAATACAAAACAATGAAAGCAAGAGTATTGAATTCAAAGTTAAAGCTGCTGGCGCATCTCAAAATGGATACAGTAACATTAAAAAAAACTTTGAAAAGATTTCTTTAGCTGCAGTTTGTTGAATATATTCAAAAGTGATTAGTGATTTGGGGAGCTTCAGGTTTTGTGTGCCCAACTTGAAAAACAATTTAAAAGGGCCTGCTTTACAGCAAATGGGTGCTCTGGCTGAAAATGAGGTATCTCTGGGCTTCACACAGTCAAATAATCCAAAATTTCTATAGTCCAAGCCTTCCATTATTCAAATGGCAACGTTTTTTTCCAGCTCTCTCAATGGCTTTTCAGCAGATGTTTTCCAAATGGGTTAGGATGACAGTGGATGAAATGGAGTCATTTTTATAAAATGTTGGTTGCTGGGATTGTCAAAACCAAAAAAGTTTTACCCATTATGCTATTTGCTTATTTTTAGCAGATGCTTCTTAGCTTCCACCATTAAAAAAAAGTGAACAGTTTATCTTGTGTTTATAGTAGACATTCAGTCAGTTTCTGTTCTCTGCAAAGCTTGGGTTGCTAACCATGGGCCAGATTGGTTTCAGTCATGTTGTACTGATTTACACTGTGTGGGACCTTGTTGTAGCATAACTAGGGGTGGGCAAGTGGGGCACTAGTCCCAGGTACCAACTTAGAGGGGTGCCTGCACTGAAGCAGCAGCAGCCATGTGTGGGAGCCTGTGCGGTGGCAGCAGCCCATATGCCATAAGATTTTCCAGTACTTGGCACTTTCCATCCTTTCCATCCTTCCTACCTCCCAACTCTCAAGCACAAAGGCAGGCAAAATACAGCCCACCAGGCAATTCTATCTAGTCCATGGGGCCCCTCCAAAAACAATTACCAGCCTGTGGCTGCCCCTCTGAAAGCTGGTAGGAGGGGCAGGCCATGTGCCATTGGACTGGGTGGGCTGTGTGCTTCCACCTCTGTGGGGCACCTGGCACTCCATCTGGGAGCCCCATGTGCAGGCACAAAGCATGATGGCATGCAACTAGACAGCTGAAAAGTGGGAAGGAGAGCTCCTGTCTGTAGGAGGGGGGGGTAGGAGTGGGTTTGTGGGTATGGGTGGATAGATGTGCCCCCACCCTATGGCACACAGCCCCTGCTGAGGCAGCAGTAGCGGCAGGCCCTCAGGGCACTCCTGGCCTGCTGCAGGCAGAGACCCCCAGTGGCATGTGGCTCTGGCTGAATCCTGGGAGCTATACATGGTGACACAGAGCCAGTCCAACCTTCTGGCATGTGCCTTCAAAACAGACCAGGCTGGCTTCATGCTAGCACATGGGGCTCCTGGCGCTGCAGGTAGGAGCTGTGCGCCATCTGGCCAGGCCGGGTGGGCTCCATACCTCCATGTGCAGTTCCCTGCTGGAGTGCTGGAAGCTGCACATGGAGTCACAGAGCAAGTCCAGCCCAACCTGATGGCACACAGCTCCTGCCTGTAGTGTCGGGACCCCCACATGCTGGCATGGAGCCAGCATGGTGTGGCTTGAAGGCACTTGCCAGCAGGCCGGGTTGGCTCTGATCTGCCACATGCAGCTCCCAGGATTCAGCCAGAGCCATTTGTTGCTGGGGGCTCTGCCTGTTGTGGGCTATAAGTGCCCTGAAGGCCGACCTCCTGCTGCTGCTGCTACCAACAGCAGGAGCTGTGCCCCATGAGAACAGGGGCATGTGGTGGGGGGGGGAGTCGCACCCACCCACAAACACCACATCCACCCATACACATTCCCAGCCCCCCATAAACTCCACATCCACAACCCTCTACAAACACCCGCACACTCTCCCCCACACCCCCCCACACCCCTTCACAAACCCCGCATCCCCAATCCCAAACATACACATACCCCACACATGCCTCTTAAAACCCCCCACAATATACAGGAATAAGACTTTATTTTGAGCTATTATGCAATTACCTCTATATACAGTTATGTAAATACGTGTAAATCAGGACAAAAATGTTTCTTTCAAATAAAATTAAAAGATATTACCATATGTGTTTGATTTTTACTATATGATTTTGGTTTTTTTCCGGTTCCAAGATGGAACACACCCCTCCCCCCCCCCCCCCCGGAGTACTTCTGGTGGGGAGGGTTGGGTGTAGTAGGACTTTTGGTGTGAAAGGTCAGGGGTTAGGGGTTGGGACTTTCAGTGAATGTGAATGTCCATTACATTTACTAACCTTGTTTTTTCCCCAGTAGAGTCAAAGTTTTTGCCACTTCATAGGGATCAGAACTACCAGTATTTTCCTGTTAGTGATGTGGGAGTAGGACATTCTCAGGGACTAAAATTGGTAGTAGCAATTTCACTTGGGTGTTGAGATGCATTTTTCTGACAAGTTCCACAAGTGAAAATACTCCTTGTGATTATAAAACTAAGCACTGGGTACAAATAGTCTGGTTAAGCACTGGGTACAAATAGGACTAGACTTAGTGCAGATATTGGAGTCAGGATTCTGAGGCTTTACATGGTGCAGTTTTTTGAATGAATGTCCTGGATATTTTATGTGCAGTAACACATGTGGAAGCAGGAGACAGATTTTAAAGCCAGTGGGTGCCAATAACAGAATTTTGGTAAAAAATCCCTGTGACTTCTTAATGCTTAATTTATTTTTGTTTACAATATGTCTGCAGCTAGGACTGTTTTATGTACTTGGGCTGAGTATCCCCAAGTCTGATAATAACCAGCTGGTTAATTTTTTTTTCCACATGCTTTTCTGTAGAGGAAGGTTTGCACTGCCATTTATCTTTTGAACCTCACTGGAACATCTGGCCTTGTTAATGCAGAGACAAGTAGTATGCTAGTTGATGTAATCTAGCATAAGTTACATCAACTGATGTTCAAAAACTGTGTTCATAAATGGGGTTTTTCCCCTCATTTCTAAAAATAATCCTATTATCACAAACAGGGCTATAGAGACTCTCCCTTGGTACCACTATGTCTGCAGCAAGCTCTAACAAAATACTTGTAACATATAATCCTACTGTGTGATGCAAATCATGTTACAACTGGGGCTGTAAGGAAAACCTTTTGTAATGAAACCTGCTGAGACATGCCTAGTTTGAGGTTTTATTACAAGCCTTGGGTTGGATCCTGGGAGGTGCTAAGGACTCAAAACTCAGATTTAGTTCAGTTCTTTTGAGAAACAAGATCTATATTTTTGGGCCAGGTTCAGTAAGGTTTATGGAAGTTTCAGAAGATGCAGTCCAAGTTTTGAGAGAATCTGGACCTATGTATAAATTGTAATGGTTATCAGGCAAAAATTTGAGCTGAAACTATCAAAGCTTTGGGATTTGTTGTTTGAGGATTTCAATTTGAGAGTTCATCTGAGCCAGATGCTCAGAGATAACAGGGAAATGGAAACCTGGTATGGGTGCTTACTGGAATTATAACACTAGCTAGTCTAGTGCATAAAGGCAGGATCGAAACATAATGTAAAATGGTGGGCTTTTGCTTTAAGCTTGTAATAAAAAAATAAACAGTGTAAAATTTATTGAGTAAATAGGGCCTCAGTACAATCATGTTGGGACATGCATTTTTTTAAGAGTATTTAAAACTTGGTTTCAAGATGAGGCTGAAGTAGGACTGGCTGAATCAGTTTGCTTAATGTCAGAGGCAACCTAGGATATTATTTAGGCTATTATTTGTGCAGCAGTTCAGAAGCTATTTCAAAAAGCAAACTCTGTTTCAGGTTGTGAAGAATACCAAACTCCTCCTCCAAGCATTCCTGTTTTGAAAACTGTTCTCCTGCAAGTTTTTCTTAGCCTCTAGAGTACTGGGCACATCTTCTGTTTCCTTACTAAATAGGAGATGAATTTTAACTCTGTAGTGAACTTGATTTTAAGGACACTTGTGTTATATAATCACTCTTGGATTCCAGAATGCTACAAAAACTCATGTCTTGATACTTTCAACACTTCACAATTAAAGTGTTAAGGTTCTGCCAGCTCTAAACATATTTTTGTTCAAAAAAAGGAAAGCAGTTAAAAACATAAAACGATGGATGAACATTTTATTTTAGCTCAGAGGAGCTTTCTTAATCTAAATACCTATCTTCACAGTCTCAGGGCTGTCCAGTTTCTAGTCCTAAAACCACATGTTTCTTAAGCTCTTAATTTTATAGGAGATTGGAAGGCAAGGATAGCTTTTCAGAGAGCAATGAAAGCATATATACATGTAGGAGCAAATCTCTTCCCAACCTTTTGCTTATAACAGTGCCTGGCAGTGATATAGGTGCGGTATGGCTGGGCACAGAAGGGCAAGGTTTGATTAGTTATGTAGGGGCTGCAAATTCAGTTTTGCAGGCTCCCTTCATGCTGTGTTCAGGGGTCAACCTGTTATTCATTGCTCTGTACATCCCCCTATTCTCTTACCCATAGAGAGGATGTGATAGGACCAGAGAGGCAACTGACCCCTCATGATCCTTAGTTCGTTTGATTGGGTCCCTCAAAGAGATAGACAGGAGACCACATGGTACTGGAGTTGTATGTTAGGTGTGAGGATTTGGGCCATAAATCTTGCACCCTCAAGTGTGCATAATGATAGGCATTAGGGGGAGCCTCCACAGTAAAGTACAAGCATGACCAATAAAAGCCTAGTCTTGAAGCAAGCCATATAGCCATTGTGTAAAACCCAGGTGGTATGCTACCCAGTTATTGTGTTTCTGTGCTATGGGTCAGAGATGGGAAAAGGGGACTGGCAAAAATGGCTTTCAGGTGCATCTAGACCAGTGATTCTCAACCAGGGTGTTGGGGCCACCAGATTTTTGAAGGGTGCCATGAGCTATGAGGAGGTAAGGGAGGTGTTAAGAGCTAAGCAGAGACATTAAGCATATAAGAGCAGCTTCAGGCTTTTCCCTGCCTGGATGAGCCCTCATCTGTACTGAGGGGACCCCTGCAAGGAAGAAAACACTGTAATATATAAATTAGTTTTTGAAAGCGGGTGTTACTCAATTCAAAAAAGTTATGGACAGGTGTCTCAAGTTCAAAAAGGCTGAGAATCACTGCTCTAGACTTTCTGTAATCTGAAGCTATACAGGGTCTTGTCTGTTTTCTGGTGTGAATTATTGCTACCCCAAGGCTATTGTATTATATGCTCTGGCGCCTGCTCTTCTAAAGATTTCTGGAAACAGAGAATGGCTGCAATGCAGCACAGTCTAACTACACCTCTGACAATTCCCCTGTCTGCCTGTGTTGTGGAGACTGGGAGAAGGGCCGGTGTGTAGAATCTGAACACCAAGTCCACACTAATAACACATGACTACACATCCCTCTAGGCCAATGATTTTCAACTTTTTTAGATTCATGGTGCTTTTCAAAAGACTCAAGACACCCCTCGGAAAATGCCAGATCTTAGCTTTGACTCTTTTCTTCACTATGGAAAACTAATAGAACAATATTTCTGTTGCGACAGCTCAGAAAGACCACATGGCAGAATGTTTCTGACCTATTTGAAATCTCTGGGTTTCTCTTCCAAATCATATTTGCACACTTAACTGTGCAAACACTGAGTAGCACCCGTGGCATCCTTGAATAGATCTCAAGGCACTCTGGTTGAGAATCACTGCTGTAGATGTAGTCTTAGGTTAAGATTACACACTAGAGTTAGCAAATGCTAATTCTAAGAAATATTAGTCTGAGGGTCTTGTCACATCTTACAGCATGAGCTGCACAAATGGTGATCAGTGTTAGTGCTAGCTTGAGTTTGGAGCAGTCATATATTTAGGCCAGCAGGGTTTAGGGGATTGAAAGGTGAAATTTTATCCCCTCCTCCTCTGGGCTTCCCAGCAGCCTTTGGGGCTCCCCAGGTCTCCTTCCCCTGGGCTTCCTTGTCCCTCGGGATTTGCCTCTGACCCTCACTGCCTTCTGTGGCTAACCCTGTCCCATCTCCTTGCTTATTTGTGGCTGCCTATGCTGTCTGTCCTAGAGTAGCATGCAGGGAAGGGTTGACCTGCCTGCCTGGCTGCTGCTGCTCTTCTCTTCTCTGAGCCTGCCCAGACAGTAGTTGTAGCAGTGGCAGCTGGGCAGGTAGGTTAATCCTTCCTTGCCTGCTGCTCCAAGACAGATAATGCAGGCAGCCACAAATATGCAGTTGGGGGGCAGTGAGTGAAGTTCTGGGGTGCTGGGGATAGTGGAGGGGAGCAGTGGCCTGATCTGGGCCTGCGGGAAAAGTGGGGCAAGGTAGGGCATTTACACTAATCAAGGTATATTTACACTAAGGTGTAGCCTAGAATGGTTATACCTTAGTGTAGAGGTGGGCAATTATTCCAGTTTGAGGGCTGTATTATGAGTTTGGTCAAGGGCCACGAGGGTAGCCCAAGCCCTTGACAGGTGCCACGCCCCAGTCACCATCTTGGGACGAGAAGTCCTGCCCCTTAACCCTGATTTTTGCCACCAAAAGTCCTTCCCCTTGTCCCCAGAAGTATTCCTTTTAGGAAGGGGGCTTGCCATCATGGAACCAGAAAAAAACCCAAATTATATACTAAACATCAAACATCTACAATAAAATATTTTATTTTAAAAAATACTTTTATCTCAATTTGTGTGTGTGTGTGTGTGTGTGTGTGTGTGTGTGTGTGTTGTGTATGTAGAGGTGATTGCAGAATAGCTTAACATTAAGTCTTACTCTTGTATATTGTTGGGGGGTGTGGAATGGTGTGGGAGGTATGGGGCTTGTCGAGATTGAGGGTGTCTGTGTGTGAGTGTGTGTGTATGTGGGGTGTGGGGGAAGGTGGGGTGTGGATGTGTGGTGTATGTGGAGTGTGTGTGTTTGTGGGGTATAGGTGTGGATGTATGGGGTTTGGGGGGGTATGGAGGTGGTGTGGGTGTGTAGATGTTTGGAGTGTAGGAAGGTGGGTAGGTAGTGTGTTTGTGTGGGGGGGTATATGGGTGTATGTGTGGTGGGTATGCAGTTTGTGGGGGTCTGCGGGGTGCGTGGAGGGGGATGGTGACTGGGTGTGAGTGTGTGCTCTCAGGGTGCACATGGCCCGCAGCAGGCAGAGCCCCTCGGTGACACGTGATCCCAGCAAGCCCCAGGACTGCACATAGCCAGACCTCTGGCTCCATCATGCAGGGTTCACATGCCCTAGCCTTACACCACTGCGGCGAGTCCCAAGCCAGCATTGCAGGTCATGGGGCTCAGCCAGAGCAGCAGGGAGAGGGTGGAGCTGGCCTGGCGCCATAGCGCAAAGCTCCCTGTTTTTCTCCATGACCTGCACATAGCAGTGAGCAGGGCCAGGCCACCAACTCCATTGTGCAGGGCTCCCCCAAGAGACGAGCAGCTTGGGCAGAAAACTCAGGAACTGCATATGTGCCCTGTGTGATGGAGCCAAGTAGACTCCATGCCCCTGTTACCCTGCCCTGGGTCCCTGCCAGTCCTGGCTCCAGTGCACCGGCATGGACCTTGAATTCCTGCCCAGCTGCCACTTCAGTTCCATCACCACTGCCATTGCTGCCACTGCCACAATTTCCCCTGCCTGCCACCACTGTCACCTTTCCCCTGCCGCTTCCCTACTTCCCTTCCACTATCACTTCCCTCCTGCCACCACTGCCACTTCCCCCCACAGCCTACCCACTACCACCACTGCTGCTTCCCTACCTATGGGACTGGGGTTGGGGCCATCATGTGGGCAATGGTGGGAGCGCGGTCACGTCCCGGACTGGAGCTGCTTGCAGCGAACTGGTACCAGTTCCTCCAGTCCAACTGGAGAAAAGGTACGCAACCCTGCAGGAGATGGAAGGAGAGAAGGAAACCCTTGGGCAGGAAGCAACACCCCATTCTCCACTCTCCGAACAGGTCAAGAGATCTAAGCGGACCCAGAGGAGGAGGTGACGAGTGATCGTCATAGGCGACTCCATCCTGAGAGGTACAGAAGGGCCCATCTGTCACCAGGACCCCTCAACACAAGATGTCTACTGCCTGCCCGGAGCAAAGATTCAGGATGTGACGGAAGTAATCCAGGCCATGATTCAGCCCACCGATTACTACCCCATGGTCTTAGTCCATGTGTGTATTAATGATGCGTCCAGGAGAACCCTCGATCACCTGAGGATGGACTACAGTGCTCTGGGTGGCATGCTGAGGGAGTTCGGTACACAGGTGGTATTCTCTTCCATCCTACCAGTGAACGGATGTGGAAGACGGCATGAGAACTGCATTAGAGAGACCAACTGGCGGCTTCGGCAATGGTGTCTCAAGGCAGGCTTTGGCTTCCTGGACAATGACCTGCGCATCACAACGAGGGACATGCTCAGTTGGGATGGGCTTCACCTGTCCCCCAAAGGTAAGCATGTGTTCTCTTCTAGATTTGTGGATCTCCTCCGGCAGACTTTAAACTAGGCTCGTTGGGGGCAGAGGGAGAGATGAAGATGAGGGAAGCTGTGGACCACCAAACCATGTGGCACCCACAAGGACAGCCCAACCTGAAGAAGAACATCAGGAACCTGCAAGCCATGGGGCGGCCAGCAGTACAGCACAGGTAAGCAATAAGCAGGTAAGAAATAAGGGGCCCCTTGGGATTCGGAGCTGGGGGGCAGC
>JAGPOW010003648.1:91341527-91454221 GCA_030014935.1 Caiman crocodilus
GCAAAGTGCTGCACCTAGGGAGGAAAAATGTCCAGCATACCTACTGCCTAGGAAATGACCTGCTTGGTGGAACAGAAGCGGAAAGGGATCTTGGAGTCCACTAGGACTCCAAGGTGAACATGAGTCGGCAGCGTTACAAAGCCATCAGAAAAGCTAATGGCACTTTATCGTCATTATTATTATGATGCATGACGAACAGATCCAAAGAGGCCCCAACACAGTAGCAATGGTGCCTGCCCACCCACCTGCCTAACGCACCATACAGTTCCACCTCTCCACTGGGCTCTGGCCTGGGACTTTTGACCAAGTGGCTGAGACCAGCCTATAGAATCCAGAACTGTTCCTACCAAACCTGGACATATGGTTACCCTAGTTAATACCATCTCTCATGTGCACCGCTCAGAACTGCTGCTAGAAGGCTGGCAAGCAGGGGTGTGACTAAGGTCTGCAAGTCTGCTCAATGCCTATCCTGCTTGCCAGCTCTCTAGCCTTAGTGTAGGTCAGAAAGGAAGGGGGAAGGACTCTCCTGTGCCACTTAAATCACCCTCTCTACTCCCTAAATTGCTTCACTGCCCCCCATCAGCACTCAGATCTCTCTCACTTACAATTGACCCTTCTACCCCTGAAACACCCCTCATCATAAGGCACTCATCATAAACACCCCTCATCATCCAGTTGGCCACTCCACCCCTGGATTGCTGTCCTGCCACCTCAATCAGCCCAAGAGCAGCAGTAATGGCAGCAGTCAGGAGGTGGGGGGTTCCCCCTCTCTGTCTGCTCCCAGGCTCCCTGCAACCCATGCTACTCCATGTACCTGGATCCAGTCCCCATGACCCTGCAGCTGCCTGGCAGCTTCTTGCTCCCTCCTTCCTTCCATCCTCTCCCTCCTGCCTCCTCTTCAGCTACAGGGTCTGGTTGGGGATGGATCTAGGTGTGCAGGGGTGGCATGGTCTGCAGGGACCCAAGGTGCAGGCAGCGAGGGGAAGCCCACCTTGGGAAACTCCACCACTTAGGCTGGTTGGGGTGACTGGGCAGTGATTTTGGGGTTGAGGGGATAATAGGAGGCAGAGGAAGAAAATTGCAGTGGCGTGGGAATGATCTGGGGATGGAAGGGACAATTTGCAGGTCCAGGGGATGATTTGGAGGCAGAGGGGCAGCTCCTCACCAACTGCTCTCCCCCTGCCCCTCCCTCCTCCCTCCCTTCAAATCCTGCCCCCCCCCCCGCATTCCTTCCTCATGCCCCCTCAAACCCCTTTTACAGTTTTTCCTTCCCTCCTCACTCATCCCATCCCCACCCCACCAATCAATTGCCGGGCTGTTCCCAGCTGTCAGTGCAGGGCTGTAGATGCCTGGATGATAGCTAGTCCACCTAGGAGCAGTGCCTTATACTGGAGGACTGAAAATTGGTGGTTTTATCTCAGGTGAATACCAGAAGTTAACTTAACTCAAGCTAGGTAGTACAGCTTGAATTAATCCTAGCTGGGAATGGCGTAACTTTAAGATGCCTAAGGGGCACTTAGCACTAATAAGCCTTGATGTGTGATCATTCAAGTTTTTAAGTGCTCTTAACATGATCTAATTGTAATGTGAAATCTCACCCTCAGAGGCCATTTCTACCTTTTCATGCTGCCAATATAAAAAGCATTTACAAAAAAGGCCTTCATGTGACTGTGAGTCAGACTGTGTGCTCAGTTGTGGTTGCTGAGTTAGTAGAACAATAGTTTTTAGTCTGTGGTTTGCAGACTCCTCGGGGTCCTCCGACTGTCTAGGGGATCCGTGAAAGATGATTATGATCAATCAAAAATATGTGAATACCCACACTTATAATTCAAAGGGCTCCATACTTCCATCTGAAATTTCCAAAGGGGTCTGCACCTTTATTCAAATTTTTTAGGGGTCTGGAAATGAAAAAAGGTTGAGAATCACTGTAGTAGAAGAATTGCCACATGGAAATTAATTGTGGTTTCTATAAAGCAGTTGTCCTCTCTGAGTTCTCTCCTTTACTACTTCATAGGAAAAAATACTCCTGAAGACAAGCCTAGCTTGATGTGTTTGGTGAAGAGAAAACACCTTCAGCCAGATGGAGCTAGGCTGCTTTACATCAATTGAGGGTGGAGGACTTCATTTGTGTTTCCTGGAGAGACAGAATGAAAGTGTCTGGACATTTCTGACAAGAAGAAGAGCCCAAGAGATATCTTTTTCAGACTGTCAGAGGAAGTGTGTCACAACGTCAGGTTTGATAAACCAGCTACATCAGCTGTACATACAGTGGAAAGGAATTTGAGAATCAACCCTCTGAGGTCTATGCATTACCTGTGATTATTGAATAACCAGAGTTTTGGGACTTCAGCAACAAGATTGTTCCAAACCACAACTGGTGACACAAATGTAAGCCATTTAACCATGAATCTATTCACTGGGGCTATTCTGTGGGTAGCTACTAGTCAATGTTAAAAATCAGTTTTGCAAGCACAGTGAAGCAGAAGCTTATCACAAGAGAGTTGGATCGTTCAACCCGTTTGTTTGCCTCAGGTACCACTACACCAGAAGTGTCAAACATATGGTTCCACAGGTTGAATCTAGCCTGTGGAGCTCTATAATTCGCCCACTGGTGCTGCCCCTTTTGCTGCATCAGACCATCCCTATGTGTGGTGCTCGCTGGAGCAGAGCCCAAGCTCCATGAATTGCAGTACTTGCTTGAGCTGGGTCCCAGGCTGTGCTGCTGACAGTGCTCACTTGGTCTGTGTCCTGGTCTGTGCCACCCAGCATCCCAAACTAGCCCGCATAGGTGCCACCTGTGTTACATTAGGTATAGGGTAGGGTCCATGGGCCCGATCTGGCCTGTTAACTGGCCCTGTGGCACTGATTTAGCCCATAGAACCAGAAGAGTTTGATACCCCTCCATTACACATACAAACAGCAAAAATATACCATGTCCCTGCACTGCTTTACAGTCTGTCTGTAATTAGAACAAATCACAGCTGTCATCACCAGGTGCTTGGGATCCTGTGAGCATTTACTCATTTAATCCAGTCTACCACATATAATCACTCACTTTGTAAATGGCCATGCATAGAAGTTTGGCATATCTACACTACCTCCACGGCAAGCCTCAGAGTTGTTGAGCGGTATGCCCTACACACTCACTTCTACTCAGTGGGTGTGTCTACATGTTTATTAAGACACAGTGGTTACTGTGCATTTAATTTAGTCCTTCTGTAATCAAGTACTGAATAAATAAGCAGTAACCAGATTTACTGCACAGTAGTGCTGGCAAATGCCTTTTTAGTGATGCTACTGAGCAGTAGCTTAATAACACTGCAGTAGGGTATTAGCACTGTTTGTGCTGTAGGTTACTGTGCAGTCAGCGTCTTGTGTAGATGCACCCAGTGCATACAAAAGCCTGGAAATGTAGTCTGGCCAAGGAGCACGCATGAGAGAACTTGAGACTCTCTTTCACTCTTAGCTACAAGATATATTTCCCTTTTCATAGGACAGCCTTATATTCACATTCACGTTTAGTAGATGACAACTGTGAAACTATTGATAAATTCTGCTGGTTTAATTAGTTATGTTCACCAATTAACTGGATCAGTCATTGAAAAGACCTTTTAGCATCTTGCAAATGTCCCTTTGAGATCTTGATAAATTTGGTGGCATTTTACCAGAAGATCTTCTAAAGTATGCAAATTATATCTGGTATGTTGTATATTACACAATCTAGCCAATGAAACATGGAGTATTTTTACACAAACAGGCAAAGAATAATAGTTTTTATTATAAAAAAGGGTCCCATGAAATCCCAACAGCTTTCGGAAAGGAAGACACATAAGAAACCCTACCACTGAACTATTTAATTGTTTGCAAGGTGTTATTGTTACATGCAGGATTAATTTACAACTGATCAGACCATATGTGAGTTGTGCAATCGAAGTGAAGGGATGAAAGAGGGGGTAGAACAAAAGAGGAGAATAAACTTGGATTAATTTGTGTACTTTTTGAAAATGGTGTTTTTCCCTGCTGTGAACTTCTCAGCTGTGGACAAAAAGTGTCCATTTTTGGACGTTCTGATTAGAAGCTATTAATTATGTGCGCTTTGTGGTGAGACGCAGATATCTTTGTATCAAAAGAGGTCTTTAAAACAAGATTATACCGACACCCGGCTCAAAAATGTGATGCAGACCTGAGCTGTACGGGAGGTCTGCAACGACAGAAAAAGTATACATGCATGCAAAACACTCACAATATGGATATTTGTGTGATAAGTCTTTTATTTTGATCGTTTTCTCAAGATAAGATAAATGTAGATGTGGATTTTATGTTATTTGTGCAACCACTTGCCTTTTTGTTTCTTACCTTCTGAATTATTTTTAAAATGATTTATATTACTAAACACAAAAAGTTAAAACATTAGCAACCTGACATAGTTTGCACAAATCAAGCAATTGTAAGTAGAACATTTGCAGTGTCCTCAGCTTACCTTGTTGGCTAGGCATTGCAACATGCATAGTGATATAGATTCTACAAATACTGGACATCGCTTTGAAACTCTTAGGAATTATATGCTGGCTGCAGTATGTAGACATACCAGATTAGTTGGATAACATGCCCATGGTCTCAGCTCATGATACTTTTTCTTCGTTGGGTTTATGCCTGATTCAGTGCTATTTTATCAAGTTTTTATTGGTTGCATTAGTGTGTTTTTTTCTTTGGAGTAATAATTTGTCTTTCAACTTCAAGTTCACCGAAGTACCTTTCTGTTCACTTAGGTTGGAGTCAGTAATATTCCTTTACCCAATTTTCTCTAAAAAAGCCAAAGTAAGATAGCAGTGCCAAGTCACAAGTGGTACAGCTATACCAGACTCAAGTTGCATAGGATATAACTTTTATCCACGCTGTTATGTATTCTCTTTACCTTCATATATAGGTTTTGATTCTCATTTATTCTGGTGCTTTGTCATCATATGCAAAATGAGGTAGACTATACTTAAAGTTTAATTTTATCTGAGTATAGCTAGCTAAAGCTCAGTCTTTATCACCCACCTGGAATTTACCTGATCTAACAGTATCAGTGACAAGAGCTGGCTCAAGAGCTTCACATGCTGTTTGGTTAGCGTTAACCAAAAAGCCACAGCAACATCTACTCTTCTGAGTGGATTGTGGCAAACACACTGTGGTTCCAAAGAAGTGACAGTGCTTGTATTATGATGGAGGTAGATAGCAGATTTATTACAGGGAAAGTTTGTGGGGAAAGAATATCCCATTTATACAGCAGGAAAAAGACAGATCTCCCAGCCCAGGCCCCACGACTGCAAAGCTAGAGCTGGAGATAAAAATCTCCCATCCCCGGTCCTGCGATTGCAATTGTGATCACAGAGCGGGGGAGCTGGGAGCTCTCTGCTGCCAGAGCAGGGGGATATTGTCCCCACCTGGGCTGTGGTGGCGGAGCCTACCCCAGCAACAGGCAGCTCCCAAGGACTGTCTCTTGGTCCCATGCTTCCTGCCAGCCCCTGAGCTAGCACCAAGGGGGAGTCTAGAGCTCCCTCTGGCTGCTGCAAGAGGCCTGGTGCAGGGCTGTGGAAAGTGTGGATGTGTGCTTGCACATGTGGGTGTGAGCCCAGGAGAGTTTACTGGGCTTGCACAGCAGTTGTGTGCCTTCATCTCCTTTGGGGCATTGGACTGTCAGTGACTCCAGCTACAAGCAAACCATGTGCTCAGGACAGATGTAGCACGCTCTTTTAGTGCCTGAGGTGGGGAGGAATTGTGCTGGTCACTGGAAAGTGGAGGTGGGAAAAGGGAGAGGAAGAGGAGTCTTACCTTCCTGGGCTCTCTTTGCTCAAGTAGCAACTGCTACTCAGGCTGCTGTTGCTGAGGGACAGGCAGCAGCAGCATGGGCTTGCTTGGGCTGTTCCTAGTCCCTTGGCACCCTTCCCCCCGGCGCAGAGCTGTGCCTACAATAGTAACACCTCTGGGGGGAATCATTTCACCCCTCTGCCCCAAAGTTACACTTTTGGGCATGGGGCTGCACCTCCTATGGCTGGGTTGGGCAATGCCTGCCATAGCAAGGACTTGTTTGGGAAGGGGGCCTAGCTGGTGCTCCCTGTAAGTCAGTGCCCAGATGCCCAGAGCTGACTTCCCACTTGCCTCAGCCTACTTATGATACTAGTTCAGGAGAACACAAGGATTGCTTTGCTCCTGGGGTGCATTTCCATTCATTTTTCCATCAGTTTGGGGGCTGGGCTCGTTCTAACCCATGGCCATGTATTTAGTAGTGTTTGTGAATGTGAAGTAGTCTGAATTCAGGTCTTGGATAAGTGGTCACAGCTCCACTGAATTGAGTTCAAGGGAGATTCATTTCCTTACTCCAAGGCTGATTTTGGCTTGAGCACTGTCATTAAAGTTGTGGTTGGAGTGTTTATTATTAGAAATAATTGTTCATTTTATATGTAAGACAGTAAGTCTGCTGTCAATATATGTATCTTTCAAATGTAAAAGGAAAAGCCCACTTCAGTTAAGTTAACCAACTAATGCTTCAAACTGAAGATTTGACAGAACATATTGACATTGCAATGCTGCAATGCTGCATGTTGTACCTCTGGTAACTTTAAAAATGTGAATTCAATTTGCTTGTCCTGATTCACCTGGTAGTTTAAGTTTGATCTTCTCTTTCCTTCCATAACAGTAGGTACAATTTATCTCTGTGCATGATGCCAGTAGATGGCCTGAATTTCAGACAGTGTGGGTATATCTGAAAAAATACTCTTGATGCAATATGTTGATTTTAGTTATATTTTCCATTTGTCGTCTGAATCCCTACCCACTTACAAACTTGAGGCTAAATTGTACCTTCAGTTTTATTTTTAAGTAGATCATTTGACAGATTATAATTCAATAACATGTGGCTGTCCTTCGAATGTTTTTTCCTACAATTTATCCACACTTGTAATCAGTTTTATAAACTTATGAGACATTGTTTGCAAATTGTTACTAAAATTTGTCAGAGGCAATGTTAAGAGTCTGCTATGCAGACTGATACACTGCAGAACCTGCTTGGCACTCAAGTAGGGGAAATTATCTAGTCCTGCAACTCACCATTTATAAATACTTGCATATTACTATCCAAAAAAGGCAATAACATTCTCTGTTTGTTTTTACAAATGGAAAAAAACCCATAAGCAGCATTCGCCAAGCTGCCAAGTCTCACTGAACTGAAGGGATGTCAGCCTAGTGTATACTCAGTAGATAATGTTCTCTCATTAATTAAAGGCAGTTTTTCATAGATATCCCTCTTTTGAAGAATGATTTCGCTGGTGTGTCCAGAAGTTTAGTCACTCATGCAGTGTTATTTTGGAATCTTGTGTTCACATTGTTCCAGCTTAATCCTTATCCACTTAATCTATGACATCTGGACATAATGCATTTAATATTATGTGTAGTCGGTACCTGGATTTATTCTTAGTAATATACCTCCTGTGAAAGAACAACAACAAAAAAAATACCTTGGAGCCCAGAGACCTCCCCCACCTCTTCCCCTCAGCTGTTTCTGCAGCCGCAGCAATGGTGGGGAGCAGTTGCTGGGTAGGAGCCTGGGAGCCACAATTTAGCTCCTCACAGGGCATATGGGGCTTGCAGGCCTCTATTTGAATGGCCTTGCCTTATGTTATTAGGAAAAATCAATATTTTCCATTTTATACTAAAGTAGTTTTATGGAAAGCATCTTATTTAACAGACTGATTGTTTCTGTAATGCTTTGGAGCACTAATGAAATGACACATGTTAACTACCTCATCTTACTGTAAAGTGAATGATGCAAAATCAGGCTGCATATGATTCTGATTTACTTCAGACTATAAACAAGTATCTAAACCCTCATAAGGTTTACTGGAATTTGGTTTATGTGTTCAGGACTTTTTAAATTAAAAAAAAGCATAACATGGGATCTCATAATTTGTAACACTATATATTACATATTGAAAATTTTATTACAGCCTTGGTGGCTTATATCATACGCTATATATCATTGCTTCTTTCAACTGCAAAGAGAAAATGAACAAAGAACTTACTGTTAAGTCTATGAGGGGAAAATACAGTAAAACATTAAAGAAAACTCATCAGAGCACCTGGGATATGTCATAATTGTACTCTGTAGCATGATGGTATATTAACATTCATGCTAAGCTTTCTTTGTTCTATGTCTTTGAATGATGGAGTGTAGGAAGGCACTGGGGTGTGCCAGCTCTCTGCTAGGCTGCTCACAGGTGGCTCATGAGGCTAATGAGAAACTCACCTGACCGGAAGAGGGCTCAGGCTGGAGATATATAAGCTCAGAGCCTGAGCTGGTCAGGCAGTCCCTCCATGGCAGCCCCAGAATGAGGAGCTTGGACTAGAGTTTATATAAACAACTCTGCAGGCCTGGGAACAGAGGAGGTCTACCTGGGCAGAGGAAAACTGGGTTTTATGGACAAGTGGGATTTGTTTTATTTTGAACCCACAAAGTATCCATGTGCCCAGAGCCATAAGCCCAGAGAAGGGGCTGTGTGCAGGATCAGGGGTATGGGAAGACAGAGAAGAGGCTGTTCATGGGACTGGGGGGTCCAAAGGCCCAAGTGGGGGCTGCGGGTATAAATAAACAATATCACAGGGTGAGAACACCTGCAAGGCTTGGTGCGTGGTGTAGGGGAAGTACAGAGTCACATAATGAGCCCTTAAGGCAACAGGTACCTGGTAGACGTATGGACAGGCTGAGAGGGCCTGCTAGCCTGGGGGTGGAGGACTGAGACTGAGGGGACCCAAGAGAGGCCCAGCAGTGATTAACACAGGCTTAGGCTCATGCAGAGCCCACAGGCAGCCTCCCTTTCATAACCTTCAACAAGAGCAAGGTGTGGCAGGAGAGTGATCAGAAATGATCAGACCATACAGCCATGCTTGAGTGAGGTAGGGGCTGCATGGCCACTGAGGTATCATGGCTGCTCCATAGCTATTGGCTGGCTACATGTAGATAGAGAGCCCTAAGAGCTTTTGTATATCAGAGACTGAACGTTTGAGACCCCCAAACTTTAAGCAAGTGAATTAGAGACACCTAGACAGCCACTTACACAACCATTTGAATTAGTCAAAAAATAACATTCATAGTTATCTTGCATAATTTATTGTCCTACACCGGTTCATTTGAATCAAATGCTGCATTTAAGCACCACTAGCTCAGTCTAGTCAGCTGCTAAAAAAGCCCGACTCTGGATCCACTGAAGAAATGCTTTTTGATATGCCAGGCTTACTTGGTTCCTCTTCTTAGAGGGGGGGGGCAACCTGCAGTATGTGCACTCCAAGTGGCACCAGCAGCCTCTGTGTGCATTGAACCCAACTGGGGAAGGGGGACAGGCTGCACAGTGACAGATAGGGCAGGGACCAGAAAACAGCAGTGGGGTGGGCAGAGAGCAGAAATGGATCCAGGATTTTATGAAGGAGGTGTTGCACATCCCTGCCTGTTCCCCTACCTCCCCTCCGGCGGGTGAATCATGCTGCAGGGGCAGCACTGGCTTAAGTCCCAAAGCAGGTGAGAACTCCCTTCCTCCCTCTTCATGCTTAAGAGGCACGTCTGCTACCTTCCCATCTACATCCCCTCCCCTCCCATTCTCCCTCCTCTTTCTGCCACTGCTGCTGGTATCCACAGTGTCCAAAGGGCGAGGGGAGCTCCTGCCCACTACAGCCAGGCTGCACTGGAGCTGTGCTCCCCCAGGATTGTGGGAGTGGTAGCACTGGTGGGCAGGGCCATTGCCTTCCCCACACCTGCTTCCCCCATTGAACACCTGAGGGAAGCAGGCAGGAAGGGAGAATATGCCTGCCATCAGGTATCCTGAGCTAAACCCAGCCACTGCACACCCTGGTTGGAGTGGGCAGGAGTTTGCCTAGCCCCCAGGACAATGAGGACACCAGCAGTGGCAGGCTGGGGAGAGGAAAATGGGAGGGGAACGATGGGAAGGGAAGGAGAATTGCCTTTGAGCACAGAAAGGAAGAGCAGGTGGGATTTTTACCTTCTTTGGGACTTAAGTCTCCAGCTACTGCTCCTAAAGTATGGTCAAAAGGGGAGAGTGTGACTGCAGCACTGCACCCCCTCTAGATCTGGCAGGGAACACAGAGAAGGAAACAGAAAGCAGAGCAGCCAATTGGCAGAGGAAGGGAATCAGAGTGGCACTCTGGAAGGGCGTGAGGCTAATTTGTAACATGCTTGCCAAAAACGTTGTGTATGTTAAAGGAATGCTGTTGACATTTGACCCTGTATTAGGGTTTTCTGCTAAACCTAAAGCAGGCAGGAGCAGAGGCATAATAGGGCAAAACTTCCCTGTGTCCTTGGGACATATTGGAAAGGGGAGGTCTTACCTGTCCTCTGGCCAAGCAGCTGCTCCACACCCCAGCCTGACATCTAATACAAGGGCCTATGGCTAGAGCCCATGTTCTTGCTACAGCCCTTCCTGGTCCATCTCTGCATACTTCTCCCAGAAAACAGAGGGGTGTGGGACAGTCCCAGGTACCTGGCACACCTTTGTTTCTGGACTACAAGCTGGGAATGGCTGCAGGAAATGTTCAGGCTCCAACCACAGCTATTCCCCAATCTATCTCCCCTACCACCCAGGCAGGTTAACCCTCCCTTGCCTGCTCCTCAAGGACAGATAGCGTGGGCAGCTACAAAGAAGGGGGAAGGGGGAGCAGGTGGGTCAGGGAGTGGAGATCTGGAGTGCTGGGGAGGCGAGTGCGGGGTGGGATAGTGGGCCTAACTCAAGCCAGCAGGGGTGAGGGGCAGGTGGGATCTTTACACTAAGTTGTCGACTAGAGTGGCTACCCTGTAGTGCAACACAAGCTGGGTAGCATGGATCAGAGAAAATCAGGGACCTACTTAATTTGCAGTTTTGCAAATTTCACTGAAACTGTGAAATCCAGGTCTATCAGTGAAGTCCACAAAATGAACAGCAGCAAAAAAACCTAATAAAAATAAAATGTTGGCTCCCCAGTGGAAGCCAGCAGTCTTCACTGCTGGGCAAGGAAGGCACCAGCTGGTGGGGCGGCATGAAGTGCCCCAAACAAGATGGTGGCTTCCCCCTCATCCCTCCTCCCCATACTGGGGTCTCTGCCAATCACTGCTGAGGGGTGGAGTGGCATACAGGGCAGCCAGCAATCAAGATGGTGGCCTTGACCTCATCCCTCCTCCTCCTGCCTCCTGGGGCCTTTCTGCCAATCAGCACCAAGAGGTTGGGTGGCACGAAGGTCAGCCAGCAGTCAAGATGGTAGCTGCCCCCCAACCATCCTCCTTCCTGGGGCCACTCTGCCAATCAGAACTGAGGGGTGGGGCCTTTCCTCCAATCAACACCAAGAGACGGGGCTGCCACAAAATGCTGGCAAAATGGCATCTGCAGTCTGTGAGCAGGCTGCGTAAAACCCTTTGTCTTGCTGCAATTTAAGTAGGTCCCTAGAGATAAGCCTTCCCTGGAGTAGTATAACTTTGAGACTCATAAGGAGGGCTAAAACCTTAAAACCAGCTTCAGGTGTTAATATGCAAACAATCTAAGCATTAAGCTTCCAGAAGCTGCAAAAAATTACTGTGTAACAAGGCCCAGTCAGATATTTTGTTGCTCTAATAGCCTATAGAAGAAGGAAGGCTTAACTTTGTCACTTACGTTTTCTTCTGTAGATGTGAACTTCTAAACTTACACAATAAATAAATTAAATAAATAAAATTAAGAGGCTGTGACTTAGATGATTACACAGTCTGGTGGGTGGCAAATTGGCTTAGAAGTCGCACCCAGAGAATGGTGGTGGACAGGTCGGTATCAACCTGGAATGATGTGGGCAGTGGGGTCCCGCAGGGCTCAGTCCTTGGACCTGTACTCTTCAATGTCTTCATCAGTGACTTGGATGTGGGCATGAAGTGTACTCTGTCCAAATTTGCAGATGATACTAAATTGTGGGGTGAAGTGCACACTCCGGGGGGTAGGGAACTATTGCAGGCAGACCTGGAAAGATTGGAAAAGTGGGCAGAGCACAATAGGATGCAGGTCAACAAATATGAATGCAAAGTGCATCTCCTAGGGTGTAAAAATATACAGCACACCTACTAGCTGGGAAATTACCCTCTTAGCAGCACAGAAATAGAAAGGGATCTTGAAGTCATAGTGAACTCCAAGATGAACACTAGTTGTCAGTATGACAAAATCATCAGCAAAGCTAACCGCACTTTATCATGCATCAGCAGATGCATGAAAAATAGAGCCAAGGAGGTGATACTTCCCCTCTATGCAGCATTGGTCAGACCACAGTTGCAGCACTGAGTCCAGTTTTGGGCACCATACTTTGAGGAGGATATGGATAATCTTGAGAGGTTGAGGGCCACTCGTATGGTTAAGGGTTTGCAGGCCAAGCCCTATGAGGAGGAACTAAAGGACCTGGACCTCTTCAGCCTCCACAAGAGAAGGCTGAGAGATGATCTTATGGCTGCCTACAAATTCATTAGCAGGGTACAGCAATGAATCAGAGATGCTCTGTTCACCAGTACACCTCTTGGGATAACAAGGAACAATGGTCACAAACTGACAGAGCAGATTTGGACTAGACAGCAGGAAAAACTTCTTCATGGTAAGGGTGGCCAGAATTTGGAATGGGCTTCCAAGGGAGGTGGTGCTTTCCCTTACCTTGGGGGTCTTTAAGAGAAGGCTCGATAGGCATCTGGCCAGGGTCATCTGAACCCAGCATTCTTCCCTGCCCAGGCAGGGGTTCAGATTCGATGATTTGTTGAGGTCTCTTCCAACCCTAGCATCTATGAATCCATACAACTAAAAGCTTTTAAAAACTCAGTACCAGCTTTTGCTCTTACCCGTTCAGGTCAATTCATGCAGGTTCAGTGGACTCATTCTTCATTTACACCAGAGTAACTATGAGCAGAATCAGGCCTTAGTAATTTGACAGAGGTTGTGGGCAATTAGAAAACAGAAAAATATAGGGTTTTCTTTATTTCTGAATCAGATCTACAGTCTTCAGGCAATTTAATCATAAATCTGTTGTAACTTTTTTAAAGGCTTTATACTAGTTTGTTATGAGACTTGAGATCTTGAAAAAAATTAATTTTCCTAAATTAAGGCTTGATGGACAGTTAGATTTTATTAAAGATACTGATGTGAGGTAATGTGTTTTGCCATTTCAGATGTATGGCAAATCTACTTCTGTTTTCACATTCCTCAAGAAATGTACCAAAAGCCATGGTTTAGAGAGCCAGGGGGTTTCTCACTATTTTGATGATTCCATATTATATTCTTCCCAGATTTTGCTATAAATAAAGACAGGTGTTGGGACTGCCTCTAACTATAGTATTACCAGATGAAGTACTAAGATGTGGCATATGCCCTTGGAATTGATCAGAAAAGAAATTTTCCTGTGATCAATGTTTTTGATTAAATAGCATTTTTTTACTATTACATAAAAGTGTAATGTGATTGATTGTGCACCTAATAAGATCTTGATTTTCTACTAAGCTTTCTTCTATAAAAATCAAATTTATCTAGCATTAGTCTGCATCTTGATAGGGGATAGTTCCCCCCAAAAATAGATATTGTAGTCATCCTTTGGGGTACATTAATATAAGAGGCCAATAATTTGTTGCACTGCCTTGAAAAGAGAAACAATCAATTGGGAGATATGCATAATAGCTGTCTTTCTCCTTCATTGTCACAGACCATTAACTAATGAATTTAAGCTGAAGCTGTTCTGGGCTTTACTTGTGCCAATCAGTAAACTGCTTTACCGCTTTCTTATTAGTAGAATTTTGTGTGCTTCCATTTTGTGGGTATTTATTTTAGTTTCACTGAAGGTGATGCTATCATAAATTAAGGCATGCGTAATAATTCTGCAGCAAGGGAAGAGTGTGTCTCTCTGGTCTTGTGGGTCAAGTGTGTTGCATTACAAATAGATTAATTAAGGTTGCTTGATGTTTATTTGTAGCCCCTCTATTCAGTTGGCCATAACTTCGTCAAATTTTAATGCTATAGGCTGAATTCTTTCACATTTGTTTTCATGATTCTACTTCTCCGACAATGGTTCATTCTAAGAATGTGGGTAGGGAAATAATTTTATCAAAGTTAAAAGAAAACTGGCTGTTAACTGAACATTTCTACCACCTCATGAGTTTGCAGCAGGACTTGGATTCCACATGGGAAGAGTCTTGGGGAAAGAAAAGGGCCTTTTGCTGATTCATGAAAATCTGTCTACATTTAGGCTAGTTATAATTCACTGAAAGACACCATTGGGGTATGCACAGCAGAACTGGTTTAGTGCTTGTCCTTTATCTTCTGAAAGTTCCCTGCACTGTGTATGATCCCAAATTTCACTGAACTGCATGCCCTTTCCATATAAACACCATTTAGCCTGGAAGTGGGTGAAGTGGACTAAAGTCACAAAACCATGAGTGCAAAATCTCTTCTGAAAGGTGGTAACTGAGCAAGTCTTTGTTGCTCTGCTTTTAAAGGTAGTCAGGTATTGTTATTCCCCCATTTTATAGGTAACCAGGAGGTTGCAGAAGGTCATTTTGGCTGATTTGGGAATGAACACAAGTGTTGTGTACATAATCAAAGAGGCAGTCTGCATGTCATTAATAAGCTTCACTGTGCTGTCTGCAACTGTTGCTCTAACCACTAAGATGCTGCCCCCCAGGTACAGGAAGAAGGCTCTGATTCTTATTCCCAAACATTCCCTCTTGTCTAGCAAGTAGTTGTATTTGGGCAGATCTGGGAACCAACTCTCTTGTACTTGCCACAGTTATCAACTAGTTTTATGTGTTCCTTGACCCACAGGCACTAGGTTGCTAGTTCAATGATAGACTCATAGAAAAGTAAGGACCTCCAGAGATAATTTAATCCACCCGCCTCTTTGAGGCAGGATCATCCCTATCCAAATCATTCTATACAAATATATTTGTCTAACTCATTAGCAAAACGAAACTGCCAGCCACAACTACAGTCACACAAAATCACAAGACATAATACCTGCCACAGGTAAAGCAGGAGGGAAACAATGGCAGATGTCCTGCTGCTGCAAAGGCTGTTAAAATACACTCAAGAGATCCAAGAAAAAGACCATTCCCCTGCTACAGAGGAAGGCAAAGCCCCCCTACATCTGACCATGGGGTACATTTCCTTACTGATCCCAAATGTGGCAATCATTTAGCCCTGAGCAAACTGAGCCTGGCAGGACCCTCCAGCCAGAATCCTCTGGGTTTTAGTCCTAGAGGGAGCACTGGCACACCTCAGTCAAATCCCCCACCTTGGCTGCATCTAGCACTAAATGCTTCTGAGGAAAGTGAAAATAAAAATGGGGGGGAGGGAAATCCTTCCAGACTCTATGTGGCAACTAGCAAAGCCCAGAAGCTTAGGACCTACCCATAACTATTTCTAGATCATCTCTGAGCAATGCTTACCTAACCTGTTCTTTAACATGCCCAAGATAGAGAGTCTGCAACTTCCCCAGGGAGTCTATTCCCTCATTGTTCTAATACTGAAGAAATTTTTCTTGATATCCAGTCTAAACCTACTTTGCTGTAACTTCAGGACATTGGTCTTCATCCTGCTCCCTATAGCAAGGAAGAAAAGGTGTTTTCCTTCTTATTTGTAGCAGCCCTTCAGATAGTTGAAGACTGCTGTCATATCCCCTCTTAAGTACCTTTTCCACAAGTGGAACATGCCTGTTTCCTTCAACCTCTCCCAGTGTGACTTGCCTTCCAAGCCCTTTATCACGTATGTTGCCTACCTCTGAACCCTCTCTAACTTCTCGATGTCCTTTTTAAAATGTGGAGCCTAAAACTGCACACAATGTTCTATATGAGGCCTTAGCAGTACTGAGTAAAGAGGCACTATTGCCTCTCACACCTAATTCTTCTACTGATGCATCTCAAAACAACATTCACCATTTGTGCAGCTACATCCCACTGTGAACTCATGTTGAGTCTGTGATCCACCAAGACTCCCAAATCCATTTCTGTAATGCTGCCATTTACCCATTTTGCATTTGTATCTTTTATTATTCTTCCTAAGTTGTAGCACTTTGCATCTGACAGCATCAAACTTCACCCTGTTAGTTCCATCCCGGCTTTCCAATCTGGATTGCACTCTGGTCCTCCAAAGCATTTGTAATCCTTCCCAATTTTGTGTCATCTGCAAATTTGTTGAAGAAGTTCCCTACTCCAGTGTCCAAACCATTAATAAAGATGCTGAACAGCATTGGGCCCAGGACAGACTCCTGTAGGACTCCACTCAAGAACTCTTGCCATACTGACATTAATCCACTTATAATTACCTTTTGGTTGAAGTTGTTGGACCAGCTGTCTACTCACATTCTAGCAGTTTTGTTTAGACCCTTTTTTGCCAATTTATTTGTAATAAGATCAAGGGGGGCTTTGTCAAAAGCCTTGCTGAGGTTTGGATACACTATATCCACAGCATTCCTTTCATCCACCCAAGCAGTTACTTTATCAAGAGTTGCTATGTGGAGAAGCCTCAAGGTTGTTCTAAATAGTGCCAGTTGTCCTTAAGGGGTTCTTTCAATGGTCTAGTAATGCCCTTTTCTTCCCTGTCACCTCTCTGTGTCAGGGTTGGGTGGTATGTATACAGACACTGCTATAGAAGTTCCCAATGTCCCATGAGAAATTTACTGTACCAGAGAAGTCCCAGACAACTAGTTCACTTTCTGTCGTCTTTGTGTTTTTAGACTATCTGGAACCCCACTGGTATCAGAATAAGAGGTGATGTTTATAGTCTGGGGTTGAGCTCTGAAAAGAACGCACAATATAGTGTATTTGGGAAAAGGATAGAGGATGGGTGTGGGATAGTCAAAGCTTATTTTTGCTACGTACTTTGTAAAGACTGGGGAGCAGCTGGAGTTAGTATATTGAATATAAGGCCTGCATTGGTTCAGAGCTTATCATACATCTACATGGTGGTGCACACAATGTGCAAACAATGGCTATGCTTTAAAACTCTTGTCAAACATTCTGTTTTATTAAGGAAAATTGCATTTAGCTTCTTTTGTCCATGCCTGTTGTACCTAGTATGGTTTGGTGGATCAGTGAAGACAGAGTTTTGTTTCAAATAACTGTTAGCTGCAGCAATACCTGTGCCAATCCCCTGGCAGATATTGAGAACAGCTTCTGAATACATATCCCTGTCAGCCTAAATACAAATCCCACAGAGTGTTTTTTCCTTCTTTACATCATAAACATCAGATAACAGTACTGAAACACAATCAGAAATCTATGCTGCCTGATATGTGAAGGGAAGTTGATCACAAAATTGACAGCACAGCAAATGCCCTAGATACTGTTTGTAAAGGAAGCCATTAAATAAAAATACCAACAACAACAAATGGGGAACAAAAGAATCAAGCAGGACAGGTAGCTAAAGTACTTGGACTCTTGTGTGTCCTTTCTGCCCAGGTGCCAGATGTTAGTGAACACCCATTTTTCCAAAACTGCCACATTTATAGTGCTAGTGGCAGGAGAAGTTTATCTATGCTGTAAGTAAATTCAATATTAATGAAAGGGGTTTTGTTTTTATTTAACACAAGAGCATAAAGAAAAACTTTCAGACAAACTACTCTCTCTAATAGTTTCTTCTTGGCATCATCAACTTGTCTTTCTTCTCAGTCTTTGCCAGGATGTTGGATATGCCTGCTGTGTTCTACACAGAAAGCTTTCAATAGCTAGTATCATCCATAGTTTTGCTTGAAACAAAGAGGCAGAAGATGCTTTTGTCAGCCTTTATTTTTGTTAAGGACCGCTCTCCTTTGTTGCGCTGCAGAACTCAGGTCAGAGGTGTGTGGGTGTAATTTGTAGCAATTGATTATTTTTGTGTGTTTGCAGCAGTCAGAATTTTCCTACTGTTCACCATATAGACAGAAATATAATCATAGTGCTTTCAGTATTGGCTGAACTGGGCTTTCTAGGGCCTGAAAGCACTTACCAAACACCAAGATCTTTGGTTTAACAAAAAGATCTAAACCAGCAGTGCTTATCAGGTAGGGCCACTAGGAAAATGCCATTGGGGAGATATCAACAAGAACTCTCTAGTTCTGATTGTCATGTGGTAGATTGGACGGAGCATTAACTGGTTCTGAGTCCATGTAACCCATCAATGAGTCTCTGAAAACTAAGCCAAGATAGATAAAATGTGGGCAATCCGCCTCTGAGCTCTGGATGAATAACAATAAGACATAGAATTATGTAGTACCAGCTAGGCACAAAACCAGCAGACCTTGCAGGTTGGGTACTCTTTAGTACATGCATTACTAGCATAGCCTACTAACACACCTGCTTTGCTTAAGGAACTCATCAGGAATGGGTGGTGAGGCTGGAGCAATGCTGGAACACTACTGTGCTTTAGCTATTTTTAGCCCAGTTACTGGCTCCTGAAGGTTAAAGGGGCTGTGCTCTCAAGCTTTTCTAAGCTGTGCTGGATCTGGGACTGGCACAGATACTGGTTCCAGTATCAAGGAGCCACAACCATCTTTATTTATGGAACCTACCTTCTACTAAAGGCATGCCAGGTGGATATTGGGTACACCCAAGAATCTAGGTCTTTATCTTAGATGTATAATGTACCTTTCCTATTGAACGTGACCCAGGCTTGCGGGTGAGACTACTTATGTTAAAAGGCGGCAGGATTCTTCTTTTAGCTTGTGTAGATTGGCTTACTACTATACTTCTGGTGTTCTGTGTTTAACTGAAAGAAGCATTGCATGAATTCTTCTGTTTGTATTTTTTCTTGTAAGGGCTGACAGCAGTATATAGTGTAGGCAGAGGTTTGGGCTGTAAGGAATGTTGTTTTATCTGTTGAAAGTGTTTAATGATTGATTGCCAGAAGGACTCCAACCCACGACGCTGCCAGAGCATATGCACAGGAGTGATCTTTTTGCTGCAGCACAAGGAATATTATGGAGAGGTACCTTTGTGCATGGAGTGCTGTATAAGGGGCCCCTGTTAGGCAAATTTACACCATTTATATTCATTAAGCTAGAGCTAACATTACTGCATACAGCCTTGTAATCAGTTGTCTCAGTATTCTGACTGTGAGGATTTAAAATATGTATGTTTTTTTCTGGGGGATTAGAATGCATCTTTGAGTTGTTCCCCCTGCATAGCCAAATGGTATTGCATGATGACAGCTTAGAACAACAAGCTCAGTTAAAAATAACTTGCAACCCCTATTTAAATATTTGTGCATTAATCTGGATATGAAGGTGCAATATTCTTTCTCTGTAGTTATATAACTTGGTGTAATATATTTGTTTTGTTAGCACAGAGGTGGGAAATTATTCAGGCTAGAGGGCCACTTAGGGAGTTTTGGTGAGCTGTTGAGTATTCAGTCACCAAAGCTCACCAAAATTCCCTAAGTGACTCTGCTCCAGGACCTGGTCCTGCGCTGTTACCGCCTGATGATCCCAGCCTCAAGGGGTCCATGGAGACTAGCTGAGGACCTGTGCAAGCAGGTGTTGCTACCAAAGCCACCCTGCTGCCTGGGCGCCCTGGCTGCCTGCCCCACACCCACGGCCAGGGGCACTGGATAGAGTGGGCAAGGTCTGCATGGAGACTAGCCAAAAACCTGTGCAGGCAGGGTGTGCTCGCCCAGGAGGATAGGATGGGGCTGTGGGCAAGCAGGGAGTAGCTTGGAGCAGGACAGGTGGACAGAGTTAGGACTGGGGCCTGGATCTTGGGGAAATGTGGGGCTGGGGCAAAACCGCAATCTGTTCCACGCACACCCCTGTCCTCAGAACGGGTGCCCATCACAGAGACATGCAGGCAGCAGATCATGGCTCTGTCCTGGGCCTCAGCCCCATGCTGTCACCACCCCAAGATCCTGGCACTGGCCCCACCCACCCATGCTGCTCCCAGATGTTGCTCCCTGTCTGCCTACAGCCTGATCCCATCCATCCAGGAGAGTGTGCCCTGTCTGTGAAGGTCCTGGCCCACTCTCCATGGAGATGTCACCTGCCTGCTCCATCCAGTGCCCCCAGCAGTGGGTGCAGGGCAGATGGGCCAGGGTGCTTAGGCAGCAGGGCTGGATGTGTTAGCAATGCCAACAATAGCAGTGGCAGCTGGAAGGAGTCGCTGCCTCCGGGGCTGTTGGGAAGCAGAGTCTGACCGCCATAGTGCCTCAGCAGGACCGGCCACTTGCATCGTGGCCCTGGCTGCCCATCATGCCTGGGCCAGGCAGGGCTGAAGGACCTGCCATGGGCTGGATAAAGTATCTTGACAGACCAGATTCAGCCCATGAGCTGTATTTTCTCACCCTTTTGTTAGCAGGTTAATTAGAAATATTTTAAAAACCCAGGGTACTATGGCTACAGCATGCCTGAATGGATGAAGCTTTATGATCAATTTATAAGCATTTTTAGTAGTGGACTTGTTTGTCTTTTCAGGACTAGTTAGTTTCTCTTCTGCTCCATCTCATACTCGCCAAAGACTTACATGCCAGTCTGCAAATGCTTATACACGCGAGTAACTTTGCATACAGAAGCAGGCCCTGCTGCAGAGTTCACTCAGATGCAAAAAAATTCACACGGGCATTAGTTTTTTCAGGATTGGGGTCTTGCGCGTTTACCCAGTTCTGCCTGCCTGCTTTTATCAACATTCTTTTTAATCAAAAATGGAATTCAAGGTTCCAAATTCACACAGTCAAATGTGCATTTCTATTAGCCTGTGGCAATTGTAATTTACATAATAGTTTGTCATATCATATTTGAAACCTAATTGCTTTTAGAGAACAAAAAAGTTCTCATATTTGGTCTATGATCTATTATGGTTTTGGTATTCTTACTATATCTGTTTCTAGAAAGTACAGGTCTCTTAATAATAAACTGTGTAGATGGCTGATGTTGCTGCTACAAAGTCAACTGGGCATTCTTTTTAAAGGATATATACAATATTATCTTTGGATGAGAGGAATATTCAGTATAATCTATGGAGACAGCTGTATTATGTTTTTATGATTACTCTGACATCTATTCAGGGCTCTAAAAATAGAAAGTCTTAAATGTTTTCAGTTTAGTAATTTGATTGATCACACTTCTAGTTTGTATATTTTCTAACTTATGGGCTTTCTCAGGGAACAAAAATGAAAGATGGTCTACAAAACTGGATCATAAGAACCTGTTTTTGATTCCCAAACTCTCTGCCGTTGAACCTACAACTTATCTAGGTGTCTGCAAGAAGATAGGCTTTACAGCAGATCAGCCAGAAGGTTCAACAAATTTGAATTGCTTACTGCAGTTTAGTATAGAATAGGCATGAAAAAGGGTCAAGTCTTTGTAAATTTACTCCATCCCTTCTGGCAACAGCCCTGTCCACTCACAAAAATTTGTTTGCCTCTCTTGTGACTACATAACTACGGAAGGAAAATGCCACTTGTGCTGCCACATATATTCAAAACTCACTAAATTGTAATCAGTAGTTCAGTTTCTTCCTTTATCTTAAATAAGCTCCTGCCTTTTTTCTTTTGACTCTCTCTGGCCCCATCTACATCGGCAGGTAAAGGTGCAATGGGATCTAATGCATGATCCACACAATCGTGCCTCCTGCCATTCCACACGTGCATGGCAGTAGTACGGTGACCACCTTTTCAAAATGCAAAAGCAGGCACCAAGCCTCACCACCCTGCTCTGCCTTCCCATGCCGGGTCTTCTCTGCAGGGCTGTGGAGGGCCCAGGGGGAAGGCAGCAGAGCAGAGAGCCACAAGCCCACAGCAGGCAGCCTGCATCTGTCCCCAGCCCATGCACAAATCTGGGAGCCCATGCACAAATGTCTCCAGCCCGTGCACAAATCCTCCCCCATGCTCCCCTCTCTCCAGGAGTGCTTACAGCAGTGGGGAGCCAGGCTCCCTGCCACCCATCAGATGAGCAGTTTGTGGCTCCAACCTGCTGCCCCATAGGCTCACCTACAGGTACCTGGGGGAGCTGCTCTCTACCGCTACCTTGCTCTACTGCTAGCCATGTACATGTATGTGCATGCACACATACATGTGTCACCCCCTGTGTCCTGGTCCCCGCAACCCCAAGCAGCCCCTTGCAGGCTGGAACTCTGCCAGCCTGTAAGGGGAAACCATAGGTTTCCCATATTTTTCTCCTTTCAAGGAGAACATCTGTGGTTTTCTGCATTTATCCATGGTGAACCAAAAACTCAGAGCCCTGTATATGATACTGGGATGATAGTTGTTACGGTTTGCCTGTGTTGAGGGGAATCTAGGATACATGCTGTCTTTAAGTCATTCAGCCCAGAACCCGGGACTTGATGTTTACGTTTCAGGACTGTCTCACCCAAGTAGGGATGGGTGGTCACTTTAAGCAGGAGGTGTGATTGTGGGATCGTGCATTAGATCCCATCATACCTTATTGCTGGTGCAAGGGGAGCCCAATCCTGGGTTCCCCCTGCACTGGCAAGAAGGAAGCTCTTGTGGCTGAGAGCTCCCTCAGTTGAGGGCTCCCAGCTGTGGGGATCCCCCCACATACCCCTGGGGCTGGGGAATTGAGGTAGCTGCAATTTCTCAGGCTCAGGGATGCATTAAACCCTCAAGCTCTAGGAATCAAGGCAGCTGTGATCCCTAAGACAAATGTAAAAACTCCTGATGATATTGCAGAAAGAGGCAGCTTCAACTGAATTAATACTTAGGCTATTTGGTGAAAAATCTAATGAAAAAAAGCATATATACTCTCATTAATGTGGCAGGATGTACTGTGAGATCATACAAATACTTTCCAAAAGGGTAGTGAGACCACACAGGAAGGGTATTGATGAACTGGAAAAGGTACAGGGAACAGTAAGCATCATAAAAGATCTCAAGAGTTGCTGTTTGTAGAAGGCGTATAGAAAATCCAGGTTTGTTTCTTCAGAAAATATATTACCAGGGCCATTTTTGAGGCATGTGTAATTTATCTTCTCATACCCTTGAGAATGGTGCACAATTGCCACTGAGTTTGTAACACTCTGTAATAAGAGTGCAAAATAAGCTAAGAAAAGGCCAGATTTGATGGAAGGATGGCCTTAATCTGGAGTTCTGTAATGCAGAATAAGACACTGCTGCCTGCAGTCAAGATTCCAGTCCTCAGTACCCCCTCTTTTGTCTTGTCTCTGCAGGATGTTTCTTCATATTACATTGCATCCATTTCATAAACATTGTCATGTCCCTTAGGCTCCCAATAAAACTGCCAGAGAGATCTGTTCCTTGGATACTTATGGAGATCCCCCTGCCTTTTAAGGGAGTTCAGACATATTTTTTTTTAATTTAAATGATGTATGTATAATGTTATAGATATATAGATATGTAGTATGTGCAATGGATGAGCAAAGGTAGATACAGAAGTTTTAATTCCAATTTTGCTGTAAAAACAGATGCAAATTCAGCCCCTGTCTTTGCAGATTGTCCCCTGGCAGCAGGACCTGTGTAACTCTGCTGTGCAGGGAAGGAGAGTATTTAGAGGACTGTACACAGAAGAAAACAGTGTGCTGTAAACTTGGACTCCAACTCAAAGCATGGACCACCTAGTCACTCTCAAATTGGGCTTGTCAACCACAAATGGATTCATCAGGCATCTGACTAGACCTCTTATGTGTACACCATGATGCAGAGAATCAACAGTTGCCTATACATCTAGTGTGTTGTGGTGCTTCTGTGCTGCAAAGTAGTGCATGTATGAGAAGAGGCATGGGAGGCTGGCTTCCAAGGCTCTTCAAATTCTCCAGTCCTCCCTTGTTTGGTGAGATGGAGTAAGCAACATGGAGGGCAACTTCTGACAGTAGGTAAAGGAGGCTTTGTGAGAATGAATCTTTCATGCTGAAAGGGGGAATCTTTGTTCCTAGAGAAAATGTGCTCTATACATAATGTCTGGCATAAAACATTAGTCCAGGGTAGAAACACTGGCTAAGTATGTGGGTGAGTTTTAATGAGCTGCATGATCTCCTTCACCCCAGAATGTTTATGAAATGTGCTTGTCCCTTATGGTACGTTCTGGAGACATACGCACATCTTCCCTCAGAAGTAGTAAAATAGGTCACACAGATATTTGAATACTTATTACGGCTTAGAAAGATATTGCTTCATTAAAAAGTTTCACTGCAAGCTGGGACAACTGTGCTGTCATAATTTTGCTTTCAAGGAATTTCTGAAGGTAGAAATATCAAACTATATATTTCTTTCTAATTCACAGTGACTATCGGGAATCATCAGACTGTGTGAAAGGGTATTTGAGAGGAGATGAAGCAAAACCAAATACGTGACACCATATTACAGAGTGCAGCGTTGCCTATCAAAGGCAGCATTGAGATATACTGTCGTACAGGACTGGAGGTAGAAAGGAGAGTTCGCACACAGGCACAGTTTGCCTCCTTGATGCTTCCACTTTGATAGGTTACAAGGATCTGTCCTTGTCCCATTTCTGTTCTTTTATATATTCTGAGATATTGCAATAGTAGGTTCCACCTCTCTACTTTCCTACATGAATGTCACACAATGGTGCATCTGTGCATCTCCCATCTACCCACCTGTTCTAAATGCAACAGCTTAAGTTTACATCATCATATACTAGAACCGAATGTGTGAAAACTGAAGTCCTCCTAGATAAAACCTCCCCTGTTCTATACTGTTTTGTCTATATTTACATGTTACTAAGTCCTTCACTTTATCCCCAAAGCCAGAAGTCTTGGAGTTTGTCTAGATTGTAAACTTATTTTTTTTCCCTTCTAAGAATGCTTTGCTTATAAAGTTGCCCATTACCGTATCTGGATCATTACTAAGATTCAGATTACTATTAACACAGTTTCTGCTGAAATCCTCATTCATGCTATAACCACTATTTGTCTTAGCTGCCATATTCCTATTTTTCAAAGACTTCCTATTCTCCCGGCACATCTTCTATTCATTAATGTGCCTTAGATAATGCATATTTAGTTTAGTACTTCCTTAATAAAGTACTAACTAAATGTACAGCACCTGGAGTTACTGCACAATTGCACTGGCTTCACAGCTATTTACTGATGCTTACTGCACATTAGTCTAATAACACTTTGCAGTAAGCTATTAGCATGGTTTTTGCTGTGACACTCTACTGCCTGCAGAGGCAAAAAGAATTTCCAGGCTGAAGAGGAGACAAGGAAGTAAATGAGGGAAGTTTAAAAAAATAGCAGTCTGATAAAGTTCTTGCTTTTCTGCATTATTATGTTTTAAATATATTTCTCTTGAGTTTTTTTGTTAAATTACTACTAGAACATAGAAAAACAGCAAAGGGACATTTATATTTTCAGTTTGCTGCCACACGATTCAATATGCATTAGCAGCTGCAAAAACGGGAATAAAGGCAGGATTTTCATTCCGTAGGTCTTCATATAGCAAACAGTACAAGGGGACACATATTGGGAAACAGGCACCTGGCCCTGATATAAAACCCACATAAGTCAATGCAGTCTTCCATTGACTTTGATAGGGCAAAATCCAACCCGTGGCAAGAGCCAGAAAATGGAGAAGTACAACGCGTAAGAGTGAAAGATGTAGGCTTAGATACCTAGTCATTCATGTTGCACATCATCACAAATATCAACATATTTGCACAATCACATAGGATTATAATTTTGATATGACAGAATTACTTTCCTGAGTGACATTTCTGCAGGCTTGTATATGGAGAGATGGTGAAAATTATATTTATAAGCCTAACTATTTTTAGCAAAGGTCATCAGTTCTTTGTTGGGAAACACCTTGTCATAATTGATGCTGATGAACAGGAGTTGACAGACAACAAAAGGGATGTGGAGCTCTAAAGTTGAAGGGAGAATTAGAAACAGAGTAGCTAATGTTTGTCTGGACAAAAGACTTATCACCTAGGAAAACTGAGTCTTTTTTCTTCTACGAAGAAGCAGAAAACAAAGATGATAAAATAAGGTATGTATTGTAATGGGAATGGTGAGTGAAGCTAGGCACTTGTGGGGGGAAAATTGCTATGAGAAGGAGAGATAAGGGTGGATCAATAACTAATAGTACTACAGCAAGTGGTGACAGGAAAATAATCAAGGATCAAGTCTCACAGGCAAACAAGCGATGATATCAGGACAGTGCTAGTACTTCCCTCAGATGCTAGTGGGGTCCATCCTGGGGACAAAGAGAATGAAAGACGTTCACATCATATCCTGGACGAGTATCTCTACCTGTAGCAATGGAAGGCTGGAAGACAATTTAGTCACTCTATTCCCAGCTGGAAACAGGTACCAACTGCTTATGGAAAAGAGTCACAAAGGTCTGGAGACTGCTGTAATGTGCCCCTGCCAGCTCTTGTCTCAGTGGGATGATTTTTAGAATTTTACTTAATAAATTCAAAAGGTCCAAAAGAATTTGTAACAGAGGGCATATTGCAAACATAAATATACCTTTCAGGCCTATGTATTCCTTATCACAGGATTTATTTTTTAGGATTGTATTTGAAATAAAAGATGTAATAACATTACTGTATTTCTGAATAACAGAAAAAATCTGCCTGTATATTCTAAAGATATGATTTTGTTTTGTAACAGAAAAACTCTTTGACATCAAAGAATCCATCATTATGTTTATAGTCATCATAAAGCCTGTCTTGGAGTAATGTGAAAGTTGTAAATTCTGTTGCTGACTCAACTAGTAATTACTTTTGCTGGCCAATGACTGTGATGACTCTAATGGGTTAAATTAAAATATTATTTTCCAAGACGTTGGCTCAGACCCTGATCTGTGTTTCATGCTGTATCACTGGCACAAAGCTGTCCTACAGCTGGCAGAGCCAGCAGTCAGGGTAGGATCATTTTAATATAGAAGGATCCGCTGGTAAAGTAGCCAACATAGGGTTCCTAGATAACCCCGCTTTTGCAGCTGGTGTAGAGATGTTGCCAAGGGGTGGGATGCTTCTGCCATGCACCTGCTAATCTCTGGTTGTTATATTGGCCCTTTGGAGCTGTGCGTGTCCAGCACATGTTACAATAGCATTCAGGCTGTATGACTTCTGTCTGGGGACTTGACCAGTACACAGTGAATCTAGCATTCTGGAGCACAGAGGTGGCATTTTTGGTAACCTCCTCCCCTCCCCTATGTCTGATTCAATTTTTGTACTCCTGAGTTGCAGCGGGAGACCTGAGCCCTTATTTGCAGCATTAACAAGAGCTCTCACCCTTCCAGATCTCTCACTGGTTTCTTGTTTTCTATACAAATCAAGTATGATAGTTGTTACTCTCAACTCAGTGCTTAAAAAACAAACACATGGCCACTAAGAAATCCCTACAGTTATCCTATATAAAAACTCTCTCTACACTTAGAAAGGAAAAGGAGACTGATAAGTATGGGCCCTTGACGTCTCAGGTGTGGTGTAACATGAAGCTTAAAGCAATGAAGGTAACAGAAAATGTTAATAAATAATGATGCTTGAAATGAAAGCTGATGAACAACCACCAGATCCTCTGCGCCTATTTAACCAGAGAAAGAATGTTTAACTGAGGGAAGGAAGGAAGGAAGGGAATAGAGAATGTCATTCTGATGTGTAAGGGTAAGCAGTGGAACTAGTTGTATCTTTACTTTTGTCAGCAGAAAGGATAAAATTAGAAAACCAGTGTCCACCATCAACCACACCCCACCTATTGTTGACTCTCCTTCTGGAAACATTATTCACTGTTCCCAAAACAACTTATTCTGCTATCCCAGTCCGGCCAAGTGCTGACTGCAGGGGACTTCCTATGCTGCAGTTCTACAGGAGGAAGGGCTTGGGCAGAGTGGGGCTCAGTCTAAAACTATCTACGGTTTTAGGATCTGTCTAGGCTTCCATGCTGTTAAATAGGAGCTGACAGTATAGGGGGCTGCAAAGACTAGTGCAAGCCATTAGGCTGTCGTAGTCTCTGCGGAGCCATCCTATAGCTGCCTCAAAGCCTGAGTGGATGTCTTTATACACATCTTATTTTCTCCTGTTTCCCTTTGCATTTACTCAAAATCTGGACTGGCTAATTAATTGGTTGGCCACTAGGATTAAATTAGCTCCTATCAAGTCACCATTCATGCAGGAGCAGTCCCAAATTCTACCTTTTACCTCAGAAACATCCTTTGGCATTCGAGCTTTAATTTAGAAATACACTTGCGAAGAACCCCTTCCAAGCCTGAATGAGCATAAATAAGACCCTGCAGCGTCATCTTCCCAAATCTCTAGACAGCCAGAAGCAGCACGAGGTACCCTGTTCATTTAAAAATAACTCCCAAGCCTCCTGCCAACAAGTATTGACAGGAACGTAACCGCATTTTATACATTATTATTGTAAAATCTCACTCCATCGCCCAGCACGTTTCCCATCCAGCCGCAGCGCCCTGAAATTTCTCCAATGTGTGTATTAAATGTAAAAATTCTGCAGCATAATACTAAACTGAAAATTTGGGGAACAAACAATTGAATAGCAGGTCAAATAAGGGAAGGCCCATCGTAGGGCTCGTTTTGGGATGTAACACGCTGGGATTTTCTCTGGGCCTGAAACCACTACTGAATGTCCCACCAAAGCGCAGCAGAAACTGGGGGCCCAATTTCAGGCCAACTTGCCTAGAGTACTCCCAGCCTGGACTGCCGAAGCTGCAGTTTGCACGACATCAAACCTGGATTCAGCTTGTCCCCGACCACATCAGCCACCCCAGCGGGACCAGCACCTTCCAGTGCGTAGGACCTCGGCAGAAAGGCTTGGAAACACTCGGGCAGATTTGCACCAGGACGCTACAAAACCAGCGGGGAGCCCCGCAAGAAGCACCGCACTGGGTAAAGGAAAAAAGCAGCACACCGCGTTTTTGGTTTTATTCTTCTTTATTAGGGATTTTGCTTTCAGTTTTCTTTTTTTGCGGTCCGTTTGCCGAGCCCCGGGCTGCCCACGGCTCCCACTGCCGAGCCGATGAGGTTTGCCGTCTACAGCAGCCAAGCCTAACGGGCCGGTACCAAGCAAGGAGTGCCACTCCCACACGAGAACCGGCACTGCAAACCTGCCCGGAGCCTGGGCCAGGCACGGAGCCCCGCCCCGGCGAGCAGCCACGCCTCCGCCCCACGAGTGACAACTCACTCCCCAACCTACCCCTTCCCCGCCAGCCAATGGTTGCACCGCTTCCCCTGACGGACAGCTCGCCAGCCAATCACCAGTCCCCCGAGTATAAACAACCCCGCCCATCGGGCCCAGCGGCCAGTCAGGACCCCGGGACCTAGGAGCCAGGCTGGGATTCTTCCTCCCTCGCCTCCGCCTCGGTGCTGCACCGACCATGATGGACGTGGCGCCGCGGCCAATGGCCTTCCCGCGTGTGGGCGGGCGCGGAGCCTCTGCCAATGGCGCGCCCAGTGGGACAGCGAGGTAGGTTGCGGTGGGGGGGGTACGCAGTTTGGGTGAGCAGCGCAGCCGGCAGGAGCGCGGTGGGGGGGGCTCAGGGCAGCTCCGGGCAGGGGCGGGGCGGAGCGATGTGATGCGGGGCCCGGCGGGACGCGCCAGGAATGGGCAGCAGCGCCCGCAGCCGCCGCCCGGCGGGGCGCGAGACACGGCTCCCGCGAGGTAAGGGCGGCCCCGGGGTGTGGGGCGGGGGTGCGGCTCTGACACATGCCCACGCGCGCTGGCTCCGCCCGGGGCTCCCGCCGTGTGAGGGGCGCCGCGCTGCTGTCCGCCCTGCGGCCGGGCCCGGCCGGGCCGGGGGCGCCGCTGCCCCCGCGCGTGCGGCGGCCCCGGGAGGTGACAGCCTTTCTGGGCAGCGGGGAGACAAAGAGCAGGCGGCGCGTGCGGGGCCCCGGGGTGCGGGTGCCGCTGCAGGAGTCGCTGCCTCCGGCGGGGTTCAGGCTGCCTGCCTTTGCACCGTGGCAGCAGGGAGCGCATGAACCTGCTCCCCCTTCCCTCCTTGTGTTTTGCAGTGTGCTGCTGTTGGCTGTCTCTTGCGTGAGGAGGGCGGCTGCGTGAGGGGACTTCCCCCTGTCACACAGGGACGCTGCGGGTCGTGCTGCTGTCGGCTCTGGGCCGGGTTTGGGATCTAGCCTGGGACAGCAACAGACGGACCATGCATCCTGAGTGCCGCTTGGAGCTCCTTCTTGTGCACTGTGGGCGCTGGGTTCCTACCTAGGCTTCCGGAGCGCTGGGTGCGCACACACTGTTTGACCTGCATTTGGCTAGTCTGGGGAGCTGGCGCTCCGTATCAGTCTCTGAGGCTCATCATCGTCATCATCATCACCATCATCATGGCTTCAGTGTGGAAAAGGCTGCAACGGGTGGGAAAACACGCGTCCAAGTTCCAGTTTGTGGCCTCTTACCAGGAGCTGATGGTGGAGTGCACCAAGAAATGGTAAGGGGCAGTTAGGGGAGTGCGTTGCTGTTGCTGGAGCATGGCCATTGCCTTTTCTAGGTGGGTAGGGTTTGTGTCTTCAACCCCCCAGCTTTGCCAGAAGCAGTTGGGTGGGTTGTGGATCCCTTGAGTGCGATGTCCTGATTCAGGTCCTATCAGGGTAATTTTGCATTCTAACTTTGCTCAGATGGGGTAGCTGCTACAGTATAGGATTTTTGCAATTATTTATTCATTGTCCCCTCCCCCCCACACTTCTTCCCCCTCTTCTTTTAGCGATTGTTATTTAAAAAAAAAAAGTTTTATAGCTATCAGCAGAAGTCTTGATGATGAGTCTGTGTCTGAGCAGCTGAATGTAATGTCAGAGGGATGCAGCAATTTGATGTTCTCAGGGTTGATAATGGATCATTCTATTCTGGTCAGACTCTTTTCTTTTTTTCCCTTCCCCTCCCCTGAAGACACATTTCTTCTTGCTCTCCTCCCCCCCTTCCCTTTTCCTTTCAGTCTGCTGAATAGGAAGAGTCAGGACATGGAGCCTTGGGAGTTATCTGAAGTTATTTGCTTAGTCAGACAAGAATTTCGTGCTGCAACAGCCCAGTGGGATGTATTTGGAACTGGTAGACAGCAACAAGCAATTAACTGTATGGGTCTGCCTCAGTCATCTCTTCCTAAGCAAAGTAAACTTGTAGAGTGGATGTTCTTCTTGTTTCTGCTTGCACATTAAATATGTACTTCTGGTCTTGCTTGCAATGAAAGAGTTGTATTAAGATTCATTATGCTAAAGCTGAAGTGGGATTTCAGTAGGTCAGAAGGACGTGCGTTTCTGTTTAATGGATTCATTCCTGCAGTGTCAGTGGGAAGCAAGGGAATTTGGAACCTCACAGATTTGGGCTCTGTAAATCATTTTGAAGTAAACTAGTTGTCTTGGCTTATATTCTTGTTGGCAAGCGTGACACTTGCACTGGACACTTCTAGTAGTTGTAATTGCTTCTACAAAGATGAATTCTATCTCTTAGAGTTGTTGAAAATGTCAGTCAATAGTACTTGAATCATAACGTCACCCATGTCTTAAAGGGGAACTGTCAGCTTAAGTCACTTTTATAAAAACCTCCACATTACCCATAATATTAACATTTTAAAACATCTTTAAATAATTTAGAAAATTTACCTTCCATTTTAAAAATCTCGAAAAAATAAGAGACCCATTTATTGTAATCTAGTTTGATCTGCTGCACTGGACAAGGCAGTAATTTTTGTATGGAGCTTATTTCATCATTTTTGCTTCTCTATTACTTTTGCATTGGCTTTAGCTTGGCGGTAAGGCTAAACTAGTTAGTTTGGCTTTTGTTTTTCTTCTGATTCACTTGTTTCTTGAGCACTGTGATTTTCTGGGGCTTTAAAGCTTAAAAACAGACTTTATTTTTGTAACGCACATAGTCTGGGTGTATTAAAAACAACCAGCCTTCCTAAAATTACTGTGTTCAGAGGCCCTATAGAACTGATACGGACATCAGCTTTAAGCATCTGGGTCCAATCCTGCTAGCCCTTCTATACATGAGTAGCTTGTGGAGTGCTGGCAGTGATTCCACATTTCCCATGAGCGTAAGGCACTGATCTGACAGACGGACATTATCTTGGCAAGCACGATAAAATAACACTGGTGCTCTATATTTGTGATGGATTTTCTTTTTTGATGTACACAACTAGTCGCAATCATTTATTAAAGGCTCTCCTGCTGTGTTTCCTCTTGCTTAAAGTCTTACAATAAAAATGTTTCTTAAGTATGAAATCTATAAATGAAAATCCTGTGTAAAAACACAGGAAAGATTAAAAATATATTTTAAGTAATACTTTCTCTGCTTCTGAAGTAATTTTTGTTTACAACTTGGTCCTTTTTTTTTTTTTTTAAGTTTATAGCTGTGTTACGGATGGGTGGATATAAAGAACAAAACTGGCATGAGTAAAAACAAAACATGAGAAACTAATTCTCTATATGGTGTCTGTTCCTGAAGACCAGCCTAATGTATATAACATGACAGTGGGCATTAAGGCTACATTTCATGCTGTCTCAAGTCCATGCTGTAAGTGTCTGTTGATAGGAAATGGAGTAAACACCAAGTTATTTTAATGTACTGGCATTCCAACAAGGCTGTGTTTCTGTAGGCAAAGAATGGTCCATTCATGCCTTAAAATAAATGACAATGCAGTCATAAACACTCAAAGCAAAATGTGCCTGCAAGCAGGGACTGTACATGAGCAAAACAAGCTGCCTGCTTATTTACAAGTTTATGGTATAAATCCATCTTTGAAAAGTTTAAACATATCTTATCAAGTAGCTTTATTGGTGGCTAGCAATTGGTCACTTGTAGTGTGCAACATTCTAAATGCAGTCTTGCTTGGTTCTAATTCTCATTTTGTCCTGAGAACATCTTCTATTTTTTCCCCCTTCTCTGCATTTTTTTTTTTTTTTTTTTTTTAAAGTTTGTATTTCCCCCTTCCACACGGGGAAGCTCTAAACTTTAGGAACAAGTGCAGCAGCGGTTATGTTGTCTATGTGGGAAGTCGCTAACACTATAGTGTTCCTGCTTTACTTGTTAAATGGATTATGTCTAGGTAGGGCAGCATCTGTCCAGCATAGACTGAAAATCCCTTGACTTACTTTTGCTGCTTTATGTAGCCTTTAATGCTTGTCCCCATTAATGACTAAAGACAGCTCCTCTCCAAATGAAGGCTCAGTATTGGGGGTTTTTGTGACACTGTGTCTAAGTTGTCAGCACATCATTATAAAACCTTATTTTTCAGGTGATTAACTGAATAAACCCACTTTTTCTTACCTTGCACGTGTCATACAAGTTTCCACTAAAACATATAAGTGTTATTCCTGCTCAGCCCCTTTAGAAAATGTGGCTGCCTGTTTTGATCTCTGCCTTTAAAAAAACAAACAAATCCAACAGTTTTTGTTTTGTAATAAAATTTACTGACTCACAATACTGTGAGAATGTGATGTTTCTAATTCTCTAATCATGAAGTTTGTGAAAAGTCCTTGCTTGATAACCCTGACCCGATGTCTCTCTTCTTTGCTCTCTGAAAAACTGTGGGACAGTGCTGAGTTTCCCCACTTGGCTGTCAGCGTGCTTCAATCCTAACCTGGAGGGGATTACTTCTAATGGAGAAAAGAGGTAGTTGGGCCAGGGACTAAATGCACATGGGGGCTGAACTACTCTCTCTAGCATAACCTCTGGTGGTAAATGTTTATGGTGTAGACATTTTCCATAGTGGGGACCAGAAAGTCTCATTTTAGAGTGGCTACTCAACTGCTTTTAACAGAAACGACTTTCAGTTGCTACCAGATTCAGATCTGAGTTTGTTTTCCAGAACAAACTTGCTCTCTGCCTGAGGTAGAGCTGGAACCTTGATTGAGTCTGGCTTGATCAGTCTTGATGGAGGAATACTGCGATAGAAATGCTCTTATGGAGTTGAGGCCATTTTGGGCATCTCGAAGCAAAGTCATTGTGCCATACAATGTAACAAATCAAATTGTTGGCATCCATATGCTGTGTCTGGAGCAAGGACTGCCTCCATTTTGTTTTGTTATTTGGTAGTGAAGAAACTGGAGCCCTAGCTAGAGTTTCTGTGGTAATTATTTGTATAGTGATAATATACTTTTCTCCTGGGATTGCCCTGGCTCTTAAGGATTTGTTTTGTTAGGCTCCTAATTTGTCGTTCCCTATCAGATGCTTCTCTGTAAGGGGCAGTATTCTGATAGATGCAGCCTGACTAATTTTTAAAATATTAAGATTATGGTGGGAAATTGTAAATGTCAGGATATTCCTCCACAAGGAGGTGCCATTCAATAGCTGTCTTGGGCACAATGAGGTGCATTATTTCTTGCATGGTATTTGTTGTGCTCTTCATCTGCTACATGAAATGTCTCTTAATTCTTAACTGCCTAAGGGGAATAAATTTATTCTCTCAAACTGTCTTCACTGGCTAAAGACTTAATTTCTTTGCAAAGGGTGTCTGACTGTTTTATATTAACAATACATGGTGGAAAATAGTACCTGCATCATATTTATATATAGATATCAATATTGAATTGCTTTCCTTTTGGAAGTGAAATAGTGCTGGGGGTTCCCTTACAAAGTTCTTTAGCCACCTGTTTTTTGTTTTTATTTTTTTTCCTCTCCCTCCTTCCATAGTAGTTGCATAACTGGATGCTGCAAGCCTTTAAGATTTGGCACTCATCGAACATGGGAGAGAGATGAGATTTTTGAGATTCCACAGTTCTCTCTGGTCAGTTTGCCTTCCAGTCCCCCTGTTTTCCATCAGGCTCTTCGGCACTGAGGTTACTGGAGTTTACTGACCACTGTGAAGAAACTTTCTGTGGGATTCAATCCTCTCCAGTACGTGAAGGAATTGAATTGAAGTTGAGGATTGGGCCCATAAGAAGTGTTATAAGCATTTAATGATTTGACTGCTAAGACTTAATTCTGTGCAAGCTTTTGGCCGTAAAAGGTAAGAGTGCAGTTATTGAGGAACCCCACTCCCCAATATAACTTTATTGTGGACTCTTAATTAGGAGCATAGCCAGTTCTTCTTCTGAGCTCTCTTGGTTTGGGTTTATAGTTGTATATCAGTCTTGTGGCAATAACTCTAGTTGTTCACAGGGAAGATGTTTAGTCGTACGGTCATAAATTTAGCCTTTTTCCTGTAGGCTGTTTCCTCTTCCATGCAATCAAAATAATCTCCAGCTCCAAAAATTAATCAACTTTTTATCACAAAATCAAATTACACTCCCCATAAATACTCAAATCAAAACTAGCAGCTACCGTCAAAATTGGTTCTCTTTCAGCAGTCACAATTGACTTTCATAAATCAATTCTGCCTCCCCCACCTACAAACCAAGTCAAATTCCTTTCCCCACAATCAAAAATCAATTCTCAACCCTTGCACTCTCAGCTAGCTCATGTTTGCGCCTCTCCCTCACCCTCCCTGCCCAAATTGCTAATCTAGTAAAATACAGTTCTCTCTAGGACCACACTTCTGTTGGACTCTGACTGCCAGGAGGCCTCCAGTCCCTGGCTCTATATTGCCTGCTTCTTTAATTCCCTACCCTTTTCAGGGTTTCCATTTTAAATAGCCAGCTTGTCCCTCCTTTGTGACTTTGGCTTATTTAGATGTCCATAGGCCACTAGGGAGCACTCCATAGAGCAGGGATGGGCAAAATACAGTCCAAGCTGCCCTGTGTCTGTCAGCACCGCTTCTGGGCTGCCCTGAGAGGCAGTGGTGACAGCGCAGGGCAGCCCTGCACAGTGTGGGCTCTGGGCAGCTGCAGTGAGAACTACCTGGCAGCAGCAAGGGGAGGGGCTGCTTTCCCCCCAAGCTAAGCAACAGTTTCTGCCCGTTTCTGCCACTGCTATTGCTGCTCAGTCCAGGTGAGCAAGCATGGAGTAGGCACAAGGCGTACGTGGTCGGGGATGTCTGTGTGGGTCCTCACTGCTACTGTGGGGCTGAGGCCAGCTGCTGCCACTGGGCTGCCTAGAAAGGCAGTCCTCCCGCATAACCCAGGGGAGCAGGACGTGCCGTGGCTGGGTGGTACAGAGCAGACGCAGGTTACACTGGGGCTACATGCTGCTGGCAATGAGGCACCGCAGGGTGTGCGAGCTCTGGGTTGTTGCAGGGTGGGGGCAGGTGTTGAATGGCTCAGAGAGGTGCAGACAGGGGGGCTCCCATGCACACCCCACAGCCACGCCTTCCCTCACACACCCCACAAACACTGTAACTACCCACATTGTCCCCCACATCCCCCACAAACTCCACACTTGCACCTCTGCCTCTGAGGGGAGCCCCACTCACTGCTACACATATAGCCCCAGCCTCCTTCCCTCTCCACAAACCCCATACCCACCGCCACACACCCATACCCCTGCATACCTACCCACACCCCTGCAATATTCAAGAGTAAGACTTCAATTTGAGCTATTATGGAATCACCTCTATATACACTGTGCAAGCACACACAAGTCAGAACAAAAACATTTTTTAAGTATAAAATCAAAATATGTTGTTATGGATGTTTGATTTTTAATATATCATCTGGGGTTTGTTTTTTTTTCAGTTGCAAGATGGCAAGCCCCCTTCCCAAAAGGAGCACTTCTTGGTGGAGCACACAAGGGGAGGGAGGGACTTCTGGTGGTAAAGGTCAGGGGCTAAGGGGTGGGACTTCCAGTCCCAAGATGGCAACCAGGAACTGGGGCACTTGTCAAGGGGTGTGGGCATCCTTGTGGCCCTTGACAGCTTGCTAAAACTTGTTAAATGGCCCTTCAGCCAAAATACTTGCCTGCCCCTGCCATAGAAAATAGTTTGGAATTTCTGTCTTCTGGTGTCCTCATCTTCCCCTTTGGACCGTGGCATATTTTACAAACTAAATCTCTTCCCCTTTATGGAGGATGTGGGGTGGGGGTTGCAGTCTCTCTCATGGCATCTCTCAAATGTTTTCCAGTATTCCTAGTAAAAGGCTAACATCAATCTTTTTCTGTTCACCAGAAGGTGTGGTGTTGCTATTTAAAAATGTTATGGTGTTCCTTATTTCCGTGTGCTCTCATGTTATGGGGAGTCTCATGATATTTGACACTTTTTCTGAAAGCCTAGCTCTTGGAAGATTAGTTAATTCTTTCTTTTTTTCAAATGAAAGCCCTTGTGACTTGAGAGTCTGAAAATACACTACCTGAAGGCAAATAAAAAAAGTCTTGGACGCTGGTATAAAAATGAGTGTTTTGATTTAAAATCTCATGGCTGAGGCTCTCAAATCTCATAATCACTGGAGGTTTGAGGCTGGAATTCTGCATTCTGATGCCCTTTTTCCATACAGACTTATTGTTGGGGATTGTTACTGTTGTGAGTAGTTTCATTGGCTTCAAGGGGCAACTTGCTACCAGGTTAACAACTTCTGTAAAGACTTCACCTCTGGTCATGTTGCAAAGAATTACTGTTGGGTTTTTTCCCTGCTCTGAGAAGCGTGGTTTGTCATTACACGGTTTTCTTGATCTGAGTTGGTATCCCTGTAATACATTAATTGCAATTATTTTTGCTATAGGAATGGATTATAGTAAAAGTAATGGGACAAATCTGTCATGGGTAGTCACTTTTTTTAGAGAGCCTTTTTCAGGGGGAGGGAAGGGGGGGATGGGAACAGTAAAACTCTCTCATTGAATATGTTTTTGTGTGTGTGTAAAATGTATTTTTACCTAACTCCAAGAAATTATCTGTGCATGTGTGTAATCTTCAAAGCACCTTACCAAGAATATATAACTAGGCTTGCCCTGCGAACATTTGCATGCACACATAATGTTTGGGATATGAAGGTGGGGGATGTAGTTTCATTGAACTCCCTCCACTTGCATATCTTTAATTTGATACCTGTATTGAGTTTTTGGAAGATTGGAGAACTTGTAAATACTCCTTGCTAAAATATTCTGCCCCCACCCCTTCCTTCAGGGTGGTAAGCTTATGTGAAATATGACATCAGCTCAGTTGGGGGCCCACTGTTGCTGAGGCTGCTCACCCTAGATGGTGCCAGTCTCATTCTTTAATTAGATTGTAATTGGTTTGTGAGAGCCAAACCCTTTTGGATGAAAAACATAGGAAAAGAGTAGGGCTGTAAGGTTGACTAAAGGGAAGGAAACACTCCTTGTATAACGTACTCATTAGTTACCCTAATAAGGAAGCTTTCTTTATTGGGTAGCTTTCCTGGAACACAAAGGGTTTGCTTGTTTGTTTATTTTTAAAGCTTTTCCCAGTTTGCTTAACAGAGTGTATAAAGTGTTCTGCTTTGGATGGCAGACAACAGTTTGTGTATTTTCTTATCTGTAATGGTTCAGTAAAAGTCTAGCAGGCTGCCTTCCCTCTGAACACCACAAAGACTTTTTGTCTATGTATACCTGCCTTTTGTGACATTCTGTGGAGTAAGAGTTTTGCATCAGTTCAAATTAACTTCTGTTTCTTAATTGAATAAATTTGCAGTTTGGCTGTTGTTCACCATATCCTTCCTGTTCTGTGCTTTCCTAATGTTTTCAGTTTTCAACATAATACACTTTTTATAACTGTATCAAAGAGGTTGGCAAGTGGGATAAGTGGAGGGTTTGTCAGATGTAGGAATAGTTGTGACTACTGGCACCAGGGAGTCTTGGAACTATGGGACAAGCCCAGATCAAAATTGGTGAAAATATAGTTCATGTCAGTATAGTCATTTTTGTTTTAGGATTCCAGGTTCTCTTAGGGTGAACAAGACTTGCAATCCTTCAAAACTAACATTTCAGGCTGTCTGCAGTCCTGTGCAGAAAAGTCATACCAGATTTTTTTCTTGTTGAGTTTTTTTCTTCACAACTTTAAAATTTTTGGTAAAAGGACACTTTCTTGGGCAACTTTCTGTAGTGAGGATTGGGCTATGCAGCTGCCAAACTGTGGCAGCTGCAAGGCCCTGAATATTAAATGTTGGGGTAAAAAGAATCATGGTCTTATTTCATCTACACATCAGGTGTGTAGTGTTGTTTTATGGCATATTTAAAATGACTTGCCATATAAACAGTTAATAGACCATTTGTGTGTATATGAAAATTTTTTGTCTATTTAAAAAATTGTTGCTTGGTGCCTCAGAAACACTTTCTTCTAAGCTAATTGCTAACCTGATCTGTTATAATGCCCAGATCCTGATTTCGAAAAGTATGGCATCATTCCATATAAGAGGACAATATTTGTCCTATTCAGTCTACGTGGGAAAGGTCTTTGCCTTAGCACTAAAGTTTTTTTAATATCAAAATTCATATTGTAATAAGCAGTTGGAGAGGTTGAAATGTTAAATACAGTTTTATTCTGTACCCTGTCTGTCAGCATGTACCATGAATGTCCTCTGCTTTCAGTGACTGCTCATTAAGTAAACCTTGGTTCCTTCTTGTTTCTCACGGCACAGCACGTAGGACGAGATTTAAAAGAATAGAAAAGAGCTGTCAAAATTCCTTGATGCTGTTTTTGATTTAAGGATATGCCTCAGCATCCTAAGAGTTCACTGGGCTAACCTGTGTCCAGTATAGCTGCAGTGAATTAGCAAGGGACTTAACCATAACTGATGTTCACTAACACCATCCCCTCTGCCTATCATCACCCCAAAAGCCTCAGAGTGGTAACTCCAGTCTGATGTGTTAGTAGTTTTGTAGGGCTATTCTGTTTGTCTTTTCTTGCTAGTTTGATTTCTGTGCTGTCCCCCTCCCCGCTGTTGGACCTCATAAAATCTGGAAAAAATAAGATGGAATGGGTTGGCTGCTCCTTCAGGCAACCTCAGTGTTAGTCATGGGGCTGGGAAAGATTATCATAAGAGTAGGTGCCATTTTTCAGGTGCTAAACACTTGTGACTGGGTTAGGTTTTTCAAAAAGTGCCCAGTCCTCAAGAATTGTCATTGTGGCACTTCTGGCTACATTTTGGAAGATGCTTAGCTCGTTTATGCGCTGAAATCTTCTGAAAAATCTGGTCTCCTACTTTGGATGAGAAAGAGATGTTCTTAAAACCCAGTAAACATAGTACTTGTGGACACAGAATTTAGAATATATGTATGTAAATCAAGCCAGTGAACAAAAATTGAACATATTCCTTTCTGTTTCTATCGTGTATATGGATCCATAAAGATGCTGAGAATGGGAGACTGCAGCATCTCTTTATTGTTTGCTACTCTGCTGCTTAAACTCAGAGTTTCTGTGGCTTATGTGGCCTGTAATCTTTGTTCAAAAAGGGTTTATTAAAATCTCATTTTTGCATAGAAAAACTTTTTTTTTTTTTTTTTTACCCAACAATAAACAGTATAAATATGTATAGTAATGGTGCTTTGGTTGGCTTTTTGCATTTCCTTGGTGAAATCTTTTCCCATCCTTTCCATTAGGCTGCCTTATGATTGCCAGTGTCTGCCTGTACTTTGAGAAGACAATTTTTTTTTTAAAATTGGCTTTGTTGTAAATAAAGCTATTTGTCTTCCTGTGGACTTATGTATATGTCTCTCTGATTTTTATCTTGAATTGAAATGCATCCAAAAGTAATCTTAAAACCATTGGGTACAGAAAGTTCTTTCTGTGGTTGGTTTAATCATGGGAATTTCTGACTGAAAACTGAAATTGGCGATGGGGTTGCAAGTGGCTTCAGCGCCTACCTTTCTTTTTGTTATGGGAATCTTATTTGGTGCTTCAGTCATGTTGCCTTTCTTTGTCCATAGCTGCAAAATGCTGTCCAGGTCAAGAGTCACCTTTTTCATCTTTTGTAAGATGAGTCTCAGTTAAAGGAATTGCTATGCTGCTGCAATAATTTATGCCAATTATTTCACATCAAGAAAAATGGGAAATTATAGAAATGTTGTACTCTTTCTTTACAATAACACTTTCACGATATCCTTTTCCTTTTGATATAGCCACTCTTTAAAAACTAGTTTTCTCCTGTCCCTTTCATACAGAGTCCTACATTCAGACATTCAGTCCTTCTATCAGAGCAAATTAAGCTATTGTTGTTACTATACCATGCCTGCAGTGTTATTATGTGAAGGCAATTAAAATATCCCTTTCTTTGTTTGAGGCTCTCCTGTATTGGCCAAAGATGACTTATTTTTCTTTTTCTTCTTTTCTTTTCTTTTCCCCTGTTATATCAGTTAGTTGTGTTTTAGAGTTTGTCCAAATAAAGACCCACTGCTTGTCTTGTGCACCTCTGTTCCCCATCTGTCCCACTGAATGCTCTGGGACAGGAAAGCAGTAAAGCTGTGCACATTACCTGCATGTTAGCAGTTATTTGCTTTGGTATTTTTAATAGTGTTGACAGTATTGTTAGCACTGGTCTACTAGTAGTGAGGGTGTACAACTGTGACTGTATAACCTGAGCAGTGGGAGAGAACATAGGAGTCTGTGGTTTTTGTGCCCAGAGCCTAATCACTTGCTTTAGAGGTTTATTGCCTTTTGGGAAAAAAAATTGCTGACTCTCTGAAGTCAGTTGATTTACAATAAATTTGTCCTAATTTTTTTTTTTTTTTTTTTTTTATAGAAACAGCATACACACATTGTCCAAAAATATTTCTTGCTTTAGCAGTGAATGTCGCATGGGGGACACTGCCTTCATTCATGGTTAATAACAAGCTCAGAAGAATTATAAGGTGGGCTTCTGTTTGTTACTCTAGAACAAGGATGTCAAACATACAGCCTGTAGCCCTGATTTGGCCCATGGAGCAGGGTCATCTGTCTTGTAGGGCTCCTAAAAGGGCCAGGAATTTGTGGGTGGAGCTTGTTGCCAAATACTAGGGTACAAAGGCCCATTGGGGATGTGTGCTGGTAGGAGAAGGTGGGTGGGTCAGTGGGGACCTGCTGTATTTGTTGTTGTAGAAATTCGGATCTGTCGGGGAGAGAGATCATGGTACCCAGACTGATTCTCTGAGCAGGTTGCGGAGTGAATTGCAGTTGACTGTACCCCTGTTAAGATGATGTCAGCCACCTGAAAGTAGACTTGTGTGTACATTTTAGTATTGAGCACAGACCTAGAGAGTGCCGCACGCACATTCTATATAAAAGGGTACGTGTGGGCTGAGTTTGGGGGTGTGGGTGTTTTGAGAATGCTTGATGTGCGTGTGTGGGTCTGTTTGGTGTGGGTTTGATGTGTGCATGACTGAGAGGATGGAGAATATTATCTGATGGTGTCCAATTGAGAGGGTGAGAGAGTGTGAAGGTGTGATTGGAGTCCAGCATGGGCCTGAGTGCCTAAGCTGGTCAAAGATGAAGAGTGGGAAGGAGAGTGCAGTGGTCCATGGAAGTCACTGGATTGTTAGATGGCGCACTGAAGGGTCTCCTGCATCTTGCTCCCCATCAGTGGACTCCACAGTGGAGGCAATTAGGGTTGGCTTCCTAGGATTGGCTTGACAATCACTGGCTGGGACCATCTGACCTTGGTCCTCTTTCCTGCCAGGGGCAGGAGGTCGGACACGATAATCTATTGGGTTCCTTCCGACTCTATAATCTATGAAATCCTTTTCCCTCCGGGTATGTTTTACACTTGTAACAGTCTTCTGCCCCATTGTTGTTAGTATCATCCTGCTCCACCTTCCTCTTCTCCATCTGTTCTGTATTAGTTTAAGTGACCCCTGTTTTAATAAATGGAAGGTAAGCCCCTGTCAGCTTGGAGTGGACTTGCGAAGTGGACAGCCCTCAGGATCTCAGAAGCTACAGCTGTTGGAGCTTAATAATGATCTCCCTTCCCTTTATTAAGAAACTTTGTCACTCTGTACCTTGATAATAATAGTGTAAGGAATAGACAGATAGTCATAGATGAATATATTGTACTTGGATAGATATAGATAGAATAGTTGGTTGTAAAGGGTATTATTGATTACTGTGTTTAGTGTCTATTACTTACCTGTTGTTTGCTATTTGTATATTTAATAAACCATTTTCATTTGTTTCATTAATTGTCCATGTGTGGCTTCTAATTAATCAACTCACAGACTAATTGCCAGGTGGGCTGGTGGTGACAGATGCATCATGTCCCATTCGTTAAAATGGGTCCCAGCCCACAAGACCATCCCCTACTGTGAAGTGTACCGAGTGAGGAGTCAGTCACTTAATGAGCAACCCTAATTAGGAGTTAATAGTATCCCCTCCCCGCACATTGACCTTTGTGCTGCTGCTTCTGCTTCACAGGCCACATCTGGACCCACCTCTGGTGCTGGAAGAGCTTTTTTCCAGCTTAGGGTTAGTAAGCAGACAGTGCTCAGGGTAAGCAAAAACACAATGCGTCAGACACACTGCCATTAAAGGCCTCTAGCCTCCCTGTTCTTGCTTTCTTTCCAATTTGCATTGTTTCTTTTATTGAGAATCCAGTATCTACTTAAACCAAGCACCTTTTTACCCCATTGGGTGTTTGTCCTGTATAATGAGCAGGGATCCTGGTTTCTCTGATTTTAATTTTTCGGTTAAAGTAGCCCAAAAGCCACATTTTTCCATGATCAAAATGAAACACCATGTATATATTTCTGTATATTAGTGGCTTTTCCTTTGATCATGGAAAAATGTGGATTTTGGGCTACTTTTTAAACCCCCAAATTTGGGATTCTTTCTTTTTCTATCCTTTTTTTTTTCCTTTTCAAACCAGAGAAAATTAGGATCCTTGATAATGAAGAGAGCTTAAGAGTGAAGGGCATTTTGGAAACTAATACCTGTAAAAAAAAAAAAAAAAAAAAAAAAAAAGCTGATGTGCCAGTTGTGTATGCTAAGTAAGTACTGCATAACAGGTATGCTAAGTAAGTACTGCATAACAGGTAACTGTGGACCACAGTCTAGGAATACTAGTGGCCCATGAATTTGCAGTACCTCTCTACCCACTGGTTTAGTAATTGAGGAAAAACTTCAATATTGCATAAATTTTTTTCATGGAAACAACTAAAAAAGCTGTGTTTAGTAAGAACAAGGTTGTGTAATAAAGATGGTATGCTTAAAACTGCTAGAGAGGCGTTTTTGGAAACTAGTATAGTACATAACAGAAGCAAGGCTACTGCTGCCACAAGGGGTCTCTGCCCCTTCCCATGCTCATTGCTGGAGTGTCTTCCTGGCAATGATAGTGGTGCCTCTGTGTTTTGGGAAAGAAGCCTTTTGAGATATTCAGTCCCTGGTTTCCTAGAGTCCTACAGTGCAGAGAACACAGCTAGGACCAGAAATCTGACTTTCCAAATAATAAAAATTTAACAAAATCAAAGATGCTTGAATATTCCAAAGCTACCTGAGCTACTCCTGTATTTCTTATCAGTGTAGTATAAAAGGAAGTCCAAATTGTATTGATCTTCTATTGAATAAAATAATGTATTTTCAAATTCTTTTTTCATCTCTTTGGGCAGTAATCTATTTTGCAAGCATGGGGTGAGTAGAACTCTTGAGTCAAAATACATCTATTAGGGCAAGGATTGTCAACCAGGGTTTTGTGTACCCCTAGGCGTATTTGGGGAGGCCCCAGGGGATACGTGGCTGTGGTGCGGAGAAGTGGGGTTACTTGGGGGACATGCCTGTCCCCACCACCACCTGCTGCTGCCACTGCTTGCTACAGCTGCTTGCCACCACATCATGTGGTGCCAGCACCACCCGCTCCCTCATTGACTGGCTGCTGGTGACCCACCCTCCCCTGCTCATCAACCAGCCACTGGAGGACTTCCCTATCTCCCCAGCCGGCTTGTCCAGGGGATATAGTCCAGGAAGCGTACCCACCAGAAGGTATACCCCTTAAAAAAGGCTGAAAACCCCTGCATTAAGGTAAAACAGGAGCTATTGTTTTCACTTGAATCCAAGATAAGGTTCTTCTCCCCACCCCCCAGTCAACAGCCAGAGCTGGAGGTGTGAGGGGAAGACAGATGGTGGGGGGACAACTGTAAGGGCAGGTGACAAAAGAAGCGGGGGAGTCAAGTGAGGGCAGAAGACAGTGCAAGGAGTGGGCAAGGTTGGGCAACAGGAGGGGGCAAGGGCTAGGGCAGGCAACAGGGTATAGCCTCCACAAGCAAGGGCAAGTGTTGGGTGGGGGAGGCAGGCAGGGGGTTACAGGTTGACGCACACAGGCAGCAAGGGGCAAGTGTTGGGCCACTTATCTGCCCCCACCTACTTGCCCTCTTACCTGCCCCCTGGCCACTGCTTGCCTCACTGCAGTGGTTGTGGAGAAAGGGGTGAATTTAAGATAACCCTCCAATAAGTGGTTTCTATACATAGAAAATTATAACAAATGTGTCAGTTTTCCAGGTCTAGAATTTAATTATTGGGAGGATCATCTTGGATTCAGGTACATACAGTATTTAGATCAGACTGAGTTTTCAAGACTTGATCTTGCTGTACAAATAATGTGTATACTCTGGCCACCTCGGCCCCTGGAAGTTGTGCTGTCTTAACTATGCTAATATTGTTGCACGTACACTCATCCTATCTCTGTTGTAGATAACAGTAGAAGTACCTTATACAGGTCTTATATTGTGGGGCTAAGCTCTATAAACAGTGTAAGGTATTTTCTACCGATATACTGGTACAACCAATGTTATAGGTATAATTAACTGTTTCACTGTGGGGGGAGGAAACTTTTTGTACCAGTATAACTATGTAGATCGGTCCTATTTTACCTAAATGTATCTTGTTGAGAAGGGCTGTATCTAGTTTCCATTTAGGTGAAAGAAATAATCACCCTTCCTTCTTATTGTAGATTTATGCTAGTATTTTGGATCCAAATCTAAATCTAGAGGCAGAGTTCAAATCATCTGAGTGCTGGCCATTGAGAATATTGCTGTGTAAAGGTGCGTTAAAGTTGGTGTTAGAATTCTGTATGTAACCCTGGTTTCTGAGTTTTACCAGTTATAAAGTCTTTGGGTTTTGTTTTTTTTTTAAAAAACTGTTTAAAAGGTAGATTGCATCTTCTCTTGAATTATAGTCAACATTCTTAGTAACGACTTTCTTTTTGTTTTGGATTACATTGGATATTATCATTGTAATATTCATGCTTAGATTAATTAAAGGAGGAATCTGAATGTGAAATGTACCTGTTCTTCCTGTCCTTGAGGAATTTGTTTGCATGAAAGGAAAACAAACCACATTGTTTAATATTTGAATGTTTCTGCCTATAAGACGTAACTAGGAAACACGTTTACTAATATGTGAAGCTTAAAAAAAATCCAACCCTCTCTTCTGTGTGTGTATACTTTATGAAAGATGATTTTTAAAAGCTATATTTACATTCTGAATTTTATAAGGGGATTATGATATTGTAAATGAATTTATTATGTGTGTGGTCCTCCTTAGCCTCCAGTCCTAGACAGAGCTACTTTTATACTGATTTGGAGTCCTCTTTAGTTTGTATTGGTACCCATAGTTTTCCAGGCTTATAGCACTTAAGTTCCAAAATAGTTAATGAGAGAAGCTAGAGGTAATATTACATCTCTGGTCATGCTGCGTTATCTGCTATGTGGGGACAAATACCCTATTTTTAGACTTATTTTTTTAAATAAATTTGGTGGTAGTGTTGATTGGATTCATTAAAATGTGGTTTCAGCCAGGAAGTGGTCTGTGTACAGATGATATTGTAGGAGCCTATATATATTCTTTGTATATATACTGAACTTTCTGATTTGTTTAGTTTACAAATCAAAATATGTGTTTTTGATCAAAATTGGGCAAATTGAATTCTTTGCATTTTACATGGCTTCGCTGTTTTAGATACAGCCTCAATAACCAAGGTCCTTTCTGCTTTTTATGGCTATTAGAAAGGAATCATGATCTCGTGGTGAAATCACTTGCCTGGAAGTCTGAAAATGTGAGTTCTCTTGGTTTCCTACAAGCTTCCCATGTGACCTTAGGGAAGTCACTTAAAGCCAGATTTTTGAAAGCTGGTTTCCCCTGTTGCTCCCAAACTTGTAAGCACAAGTAATTCCTTTAACTGCCTACAGTTTTGCACCCACAGTTACTTATAGGTAAAGGTTAGGTGAAAGAACCTGAATGCACCTGAACATCAGCTCAGAAAAAGGCTTAATGATCATCTCTGCTTAGTGTGTAGCTCTGGCCAGAAGAGGTTAGGTTACATAAACACTTCTAGGTTATCATGTTCAGTTCTGATCACCATAACTCTACAAAAGCATTACAAAATTAGATGGGTGGAGGATTGTTTTCTGTAGCTATACTACCATCATGGGATTGTGGAGTTCATTGTCAAAAAGTAGTGCTGAGGCCTGTAAACAGAAGCAAAATAGCTATTTTGTTGGTATGTCGCACTAAATTTCTGTGATTCAAGTCTCATCGCCTTACCCTTTCCTGTTTGGAACTGCTTTGACAACCACTGTTCAAAGATTACTGCCAGCAACACTGCTGGATACAGGTGGGAGAAAACAGTGAGAGAATGAGTGGGAGGAGCAGAGAAGGGGATGAAATTAAACTGAAGAGCTACTAATCTAAAAACCTCTTTAAAACAACCAACAGAAACAAGAGGAGAAGAATGGTGAAAAAGAGAAGCTGGAATTTGTGAAGCTATTTTTATTTTTTAAAAATAAAAGCTGAGAAGCTTTTATTTTTATGTGTGTGTGGATATGTGTAGATAGAGAAAAAAAATTTAGATGTTATTTGCAGAGCTAACAAACTTCTGGAAACATACGCTCATAAACATGAGAGAATAAATACTTAATACAGTGGTTTTCAAGCTCTTAGCTTTTGCTTGTTTTTTTGACTACAGAAAAATAATAGATCAGTTCTTTTGATGCAGAAACCTCAAAAAGATCACAAGTCAGAATGGTTTTTGGCACTCTGGATTCTATTTGAAACCTCTGGGTTTTCATGCCTAACAGTGGCACCCCATAGCACCCTTGAAAGCATCTCAAGGCACCATAGTGTACCATGGTACTTTGGTTGAGAGTTACTGACTTAGAAGACTCATCACATTGGCCTATTCTGGGGGAATGTTGTATCCTAGAAAACATGCCAACCAACACAGTGTTAAATATGATTATGCTGCTGTTGTGGACAAAGGCAATTGTGTATTTCAAAACATAGGGTTTAAGTTTAAAAGTGTGATGAGCATCACATTTGATAAAATATTTTCATTTTATTTTATTCTTTACCTCAAATATTTGCTATAACATAAAGTTAAGAGTAGATATGAAAGACTGGTAGCTTAAGTGTCCTAAATTGCATCTGAGTGGCAGTTTTGCTTCCATTCTGTATAATTGAGAAGTTGCCAATTTTATCCTCTGGCACATTATAACTGGCAAGGACACACATGACAGTTTTTAAGTATGGTTTAAACCTGAAGTGGATACACGCATAAGCCTGTTATACCAGTTTAAAGCTACTTGGAATGGTTCAGACATGTACTGGGAAAATTTAAGTATTGTTTTCAGCCAGTTCAGTGTTACAAGTGTTCCTTGACATGAGTTTGGTCAGTCCTCCTACATGCATCTTTCCATCCCCTCAGCTTCTTTTCTGTTCTCCCCTCCCCCCACCCCGGCAACTGGCCACCGGTACACAGCCAGACCTTGACTGCTCTTCCACCCTTGCCTTTTGTTGGCACACTTGATCATTAGGCTCCCTTTCACTGCTTCTTAATAAAGCTGTCTTTCAATGAGCTGTGTCCTCACTCCATACTCTACTCCATCCTGTCATTATAGATAGTAGGACTAGCCCCACTTCTAGTTGGGTAGGTGAAGCAGAGAGATGGTGGTATGGTCATACTAGAAATCTCTGGCAGTCAGGAACAGAATCTAAATTTCCTGTATCCCAGTCCTGTGCTTTTATCCACAAGACTACACTTAGCCTCTGTGAAGAATATAGGGTCTGCCCCCTCTAGTAAGATGCTCAGTGAAGATCTGCTACTTGACAACCTAATTGCTACTGCATTTGTGATAGCAGATCTAAATGACTCTAGAGAGTCTGCTGATGCCACTGGAGAGAGAATGGTAAACCCACAAGGTTTGGGAAATGCTGATGTAAACAATGCAGTCAGTTTCAAGAATGTTTAATCCATCTCCTTGGCATTCTTATGAAACCAGGGTGGAAATGGTATTATAAATAATGTACTGACATGAATCGCATGCAGTGGATAAAGTAAAGGAGGAGAACTGGAGGTGGTCATTTAGAGAGAAAATGACTGGTCATCCACTGGAGGTTGTGGCCTTAGTGCCTGAGGAAAAAGATTTTTACTTCGCCTCTGTTTTCATGGAGTCCTGCATCTTTAGGCATTAGTCTTGTCTAGAAACTTTACACTGAGTAGAAGGAAAAATGGTTTGCAGGAATGTTTTAGCTTGTTTCTCAGGTATGCTCAAAGTGTTTCTTCCTATGGCAAGTACAAACCAGAAAATGTCAAGTATTAAGAGAACCAAACCTCCCTATTTAGTATGCCCGTATAGTGTAATTGCACCTTAAAGATTTCTCATTAGCTACTCTAGGATATACTAGGGCAGATCTGCACCATCTTTGTGCCACAACCATGTGTACCACTGAAGGAACACCCTCACTCCACTTATTCCTGCTCTACATATGCTGAATTTTGAAAATGAATCCGCCTAACTTCCTGAGTGGCTCTGAGTACTTGCCAATAATGTGCAAAAGTCAGAGCCAAAGAGCTATGCAGGAGTATGTGTGCAGCACTGCTTTATGATGGCTACATTGCCTTATATCCAGGACTGACATGTATGAAATGGGAGCAGGTGGTCAGGCCAACCAGGCACAGAAGCAGTGCAGACCCTTGTCTAGCAGGGTAGTGTATAGAGAAAAGAGGCATCTGCTCAATTTATTAGCAGTGCACCGATAGAGCGTTTTGGGCCTGATACAGATTTTTAAGATGGCATATCAGCTGATGTCAGTCTGATTTCTGATACCCAGCCCAGTAGTGTGGAGAGCTGGTACATCTGGTGTGGTGGGAGGGATGCGGTATAGGGGGGCATATAAAGACCCCCACAGTGAGGGGGGGAATGGGACTGGGGCATGGGGCTGGGGCAAGCAGGTATGGGATGAAGCTGTGGGTTGTGTGGGGCAACATGGCTCCTTCCACTGTGCACTTCTTGTCTGAGAGCCACTCATTTGGTGGCTCATCCAGCTCTTGGCCACTTGTGCAGTGGCTCCTGTCCCTGCTTCTGCTGCTTCTCCGGGAGGGTGCGGGGTGGGAGTGCCATGTATACAGGGATCTATGTGGGGCAGGCTGGACTGGGGCTGCACCAAGCTCCTTCCGGTGGGGTCTGGCTGTTCTGGGAAGGGGCTACAGCAAATTTGTGGCTGCAGCACCCTCCTCCTCCCCCTCTCCTTGTAGCCCCTTCTCAGCACAGCTTCGCCCTGCCGGGAAGAGTTTGGCACAGCCCCAGCCTCAGCCCACGCTGTGCTGATCTGGGGGCACATGCCCTACCCTGCCCTCGCAGACGAGCAGCAAGAGCTGCCAGGTGAGTGGCTCCCAGACAAGCGGCACGCAGCAGTGGGAGCCACCCCCCTGTTCCTCTGTTCCCCCCAGACAAGGCACAGCTTTGTTCCATGCTCACCCTGCCCTGGCTGGACAGTGCTTGCCCCAGCCCTACGCCTCCCTCACTTTTGGGGCCTTCATCTACTCCCCCCCCACCTCTTTCCCCCTTCTCTCCCCTTGCACCACATGGGACTTACTAGCTGAAGGTAATTCTCCACACTGCTGGCTGTGCTGCTCACTGCCTGCGCTGCAGCTGTGCACATGCACGGGCTATTTATCATCTTAATTATCGGTCTGATATGGCTGATTTCCAATACATTTAAATTTTCTTTATATCATTGCTCTCCAATGTCAGACCAATGTATCGGTGCATCTCTACAATTTATGGCACATTATAACATGCCTAACATCTGACTTCCCTGGTACCTCTCCACTATCTACCAGCTACATTCAATCCCTTTTTTCTCCCCCCATCCCAGCCTGTCTCTCACACACTGACTCCTCAATTTACATCTTCACTTACTGCCACTCTTGCATGCACACCAGCCTCTGGCTTCTTTATTATTCATTCCACCCAGAAAGAGCACATACCAACTCAAGTGCTTCCTCAGCTTGATGAAGGGTATTTATACCCAAAAGTTTGACAAAAGGTATTTATACCCAAAAACTTGCAAAGAAGAATTTTTCCAACTGTTTGAGTTGGTGTAATAAAAAAAAATGTGATTTTACCCAAAGAACCTTGTCTTCCTATGTCCTTAGACCACCATGGCTACAACCTATATCTCTGCTCAATATGTCTGCTTCACCTACAATGGCCATGACAGTCCAAATAGTTTACTGTTTAGTACTAGTGGGTTTTTGGTGTATAAAAGTGAATATGTTGGGGGGAGGAGAAGAACTTGTTATACACGGCCCAGACTTGTGCTAAATAAAGTTATTAGAATGGAGGTCGGTTACAATTGAATCCAAACCACAGCTGTGTTAGCAATAGTAAGCTGGTCATTCCTGCAGCGTACCCACCACTGCTGAAAGATTGCTTACACAATTCTGAGTTCTGAACTGGTTCTTACAACTCAGAAAAGAGATCTTGGAATCATTGAGTTTATGCTCTTAAGTGCTATTTACATTGAGCAGCGGCAACCCAAAAAAGCCAATATAGTGTTGGGCATCATTAAGGAAACTAAAAAAACAAAATGGAGAACATCATTATGATATTGTACATATCCCTGGTACACCCACATCTTGAATATTGTATACTGTGTACAGTTCTAGGGGGTCTGCATCTCAAAATGGATAAAATAGAATTAGGAAAAAGTGTAAAGAAGGGCAACCAAAACAACCAGGGGTATGGAGCAGTTGCCATTTCAGGGGAGAGTAAAAAGAATAGGACTCTTTAGTTTGGAAAGGAGAAGGCTGAAAGATATGATAAAGGTATATAAAATCATGAAATGTGTGGACAGTCAGAGAACTGTTCTTGACAAGTCTCAAATTACTGGAACTAGGGGACATCCATTTAAATTAGTAGGTGACAGGTTTAAAACTAACAAGAGCAAATACTTTTATACACATATAGTTAACTTGTGGGATTTATTGCCACAGTAGGTGGTGGAAGCAGATAGTTTTAAAAAGGGACTAGACAAATTCATGGATGATGCATCCATTAATGGCTGTTGAACAGAGTGGTTGGAGACATTTTCTTTGGCATCTCTAAACCAATAATGGTGGGTGCCAGGGAGGGTAGTGGATAGGAAATAGATTACTCTAAATATATCTGATTCAATGTTTTCCCTCACTCTATATTAGGCTAGATGGACCATTGATCTTACCCAATATGGCACTTTTTATACTCTTAAGTCCTTAAACTTGCTAATAGTACTTTCAATAAAAAAAGCTTTATTTCCCCCTTCATCATTGCAAAGGTGTTCTGTGTCTTTTTATTTTTCTCTTTGATTTGGAATGATATTTGTGTAGCACATAACATCTATAAATTCATTTATTTAAAATTCTGACTTAAGAAAATACAGTTGTAGGTCATCAATCTGTAGCTGTCTCTCAAGTCTCCAATAACTTTGTCCAGAGCTTTATGTGGCTATCTTCCCCCTTCTTTCCCTTTCCTTGTAAGAAACATGAAATCCAAGGACATAAAAATAATTCATAATATTTATGAAACTGGACAGAAAAGTACTATTTATGGGTATAGTTAAGGACAGGAGAAATTCTTAGCCATCTCCCTTAGGTTTGGGGAAAAGGACTTCTAACTACCTTTTTGTGAGATTTTTTTTCAAATAGTTCCCCTAGATCCATTTGATAAACTTATTTTGAGGAACTTGGCCTTAGGAACATCAACATAAATAATTATGTGATAAGGGATGACTATAACTGTTGAAAACTCAGGATTACGTTCTGACTAGCTGCCTGAACTTTTTTGATGATGTAGCTGTACCCAAGCTCCATAACCATACACAGTCTCTATCTCTGTCCTGGTGGGGATGAGCGTGAGAGGGGAAGAAGACATCTTTATGAATCCTTAAATCCTGAACTTGCCAATACAGTGATGCTCCAGGTCATGTCAGGTACAGTAACCTTGTAGGTACTGTTCTGTTACTTGGGAATCTATGGAGTGCATCTCCCTCTGAGCCTACCTGTAGCTAGCCCAGACATGTCTCCTGCAACACTGGTTGAGGTAGTCCTCATCTATTCTTTTGGGATTGTTTAAAGATTGCTTTGCACCACTATAAAGGCATGATGTAACCTTTATAGAGGCTAGAGATTTGGCTTTGTGCATTATGTAATTGGCTTAATTATTAAAACAGCTGTTTTGGACAAAATTGACTCTGAATGTACATGACACAGAGTAGAAGTTGGAAGTTAATTGCATCAAAATAGAGAAGTTCACATTTCATTTGATTTTATATTGCTCATCTGGCTGCAGAAGAAGCAAAACAAACTGTATATCTATAAGAATTGAAGGCTAGATTTTCAATCAGACTAGTGAGAGCCTTACACTTAATTGGACGGGGTCAAATTTAATAAGGCCTCAAATTTGAAATTCACCCCGCCTGAAAGTGACTTTCCATGTACCTAAAAGCAACCAGCAAAAATTGTTCAAAACTAATGGTTCTGAAGGGAGTTGAACACACTCTTGTTACCATCCCTTCCTGGTACATGAATTGAAGGAAGGTGATATAATGCACACACTAGCATGCAAGCTCCTAACTGACCAGCTACTATTTGTGTGTTGGACACAGAATATCTCATTTCACCCCATGAATGTGTATGGGAAAAGATTTAGATTCTTAGACCTACTACTTTCATTCAAAATGAAAAATCCATAGCCTATTGTTTTGATCAAAATGCAGTTAAAATTTTTTTGACAACTATTGCAAGATTTCAGCACTATTGAATTGGACTCGTTCTTAAACCTCACCCTTTTCCCTAAATGTTTCCTTCATTTGACTATCATCCTCCCATCTTCAGCAGCTTATCTATGGTTAACAGTTGATCCTGAATAGGGTAACATGTAAATTTTAACATACAATAGCTGTATGAAAATTAGAGCATCCCCATGGAACTCTGTTTTAGAAAAAGCTCTGCCCATTTTCAACAGTAGACAAATGCTGTAGTGAAAGACTGGTCCGTCCTGGAACACTTGGTAAAGATTGAGGCAAATCAACTAAAGGTATGGAGTTGATTCATCTAAGGCCCCTGACAGAAGTTACACTTAAGGCACTATTAACATATTAATTCTGCATAAACTACTATATGCCACACATTCAGCCAAAACATGGTGTCATAAAATGGCAAAACAGCCACAAAGTTGTTCTGCATATAATATACAGGTCTTGTGTCTGATTTGGGTGGCACCTTAAATTGAACATGGTCATGTGTTTGTGTCCCAGGCCTGGGCTACCCTACTGGTGCTGACAAATTTGTCAGCACCATCAGCCTAGACATCCCTGGGTCAGGAACTGGACAGAGGGCTGTCCGGCATCAGTACCAACAATCAGGTGATTGTCTTAACCAGCCCCATACAGCCCTGAGTTTCCAACTGGACCCAGAACTGTATAGGGTCAATGCAATGCCTGTTTGTCAACAGTGTCCCCAGACAACTCCAGGTCCTGGGAGTACCCCAGGTTCATACCTGGGGATCAGGCTGGGGGCAGCTCTGGGTTCCAATCTTGGACCTGGGGCTACCCATGCCCAATCGTGATGCTCAGCTGTTTTCTGTTGCAGTGAAAGATAGCATATGAAATCCTCTAGTCACCGAGTGAAGAGAGACCTTAGCTTCTGTTGCACGTCATGCGAACTGGGGGCTCTGCAGTTTGCATGATTAGATCATGACATAAGAAGAAACAGGCTTCAATATGGTTCTACTTATGTCAGTCCCTTTGTTCCTGCTTTCAAGAAGGGGTGATTTTCCCATCAGACATGTATTTACACCTAAAGCTTGAAATTAGTCTAAAATGGATAGCTTGGGTGAGATGAAGCTATTTTATTTTTAAGCTCTTCTCTGTGAAGAATAAGGAGGGCTTCTGCCTCTCTTGTCCATTTGCCTCATAAAATAGAACAGGTTTGGAATCCAGCTGGAAAGACATCAAGTCCACTTAATAAAAAATCTGAGTAGCGTCCAGGACTGTCTCTGGTTTAGAGATTACTTTAAAACAACATGATGACAGATCTATCGCCTAACAAAGGCAGCCATCAGGGTAAAGCAGGAGTGGGCATTTGATCATCTGATGAAGATGGCATTTGTGCCTCTATTTTAGTGATGGTACTAGAGGGGAGGATGGTTTAGTAGGCCCCAAGAGCCCTGGTTTTAAGTCTCAGCTCTATCGCAGACTGTGTATGACACATGGGTAGTCATCTGTGCCTCCCTTTCTTGTATGTTAAGTTGGGCTAATATATTATCCTTTCACCTTTAGTCTAATTAGGTCAGGGGTTGGCAGCCTATGGTCTGCAGAGCCATTGAATCCAACGGTCCAGGGGGCCATAAGGGGATTAGTGGTGGTGTTCAGTATTGAGGTGTTTTGCCCACACCACAGTGCAACTGGACAACACAGAGTTTGCCTGTGCCGTGGCAGGTTCAAGCATCGTCGTCTGAGTCCAGGCACTGGCTTGTTTTAGACCCACGCTGTTAGACCCTTGGTTATTTTAGCCAACCACCATGAAATGTTACTGAATAGTGGTTTAGATTAGGACATCTTTGGATCAAGGGCCATCTCCTACTATGTGCCTATACTGTTTCAAACACCATATGATCTTAATTGAGACCTCCTTTATTTCTTGTAATATAAATTATAATTACTTAAACAATTGTAGTTTGTTTGCAAAATGGTGCACTTGCAAAACAGAGAACGCTTAAGTTGGGGAACTCTTAAGTTGGGGAATATAATAAATTTATAACTGTACATGCAGCCTTCTGCTTGCATCCTGTGCTCTGAATGAGGGACCCTGTGCTAAGTCCAGTGTGTGGAGGTACTTCTGCTTTGTCACCAGTCTAGCCTGAGAATGTTACTTATTTCCTGGATTCCAGGAGTTGGGGCTTTTTTATTCTCCCTCCACCAGCCAAAACTGAAGGCTTCATGGTAAAATTATGAGAGCTGACAACATAGTAGTTGACATGTCGGAATATGTATGAAACATACAATCTCAGATTTCTTTTAAAAATCTTTTAGCCCTTGAGGTTATAGAGTGAAGCTTGAAAAACAATATTATAAAAGAATGAAAGAGGGTTGTTTTTTTTTTTTTAAAGTCAATCAAATGATTTTGGGGTCTGACTTGTGATTTTTGGGGCACTGGGGGTTCACAGTTCAGCATTTTTTCCTGAGAAATGCAAGCAAGGAAAGAGTATTTGTTTTAACAGTTTATCTCAAGAAATCTAAACAAATTCATAGGACACAAGTCACTTTTATACCAGGAGTGCTGTCTTTTTTTTTTTTGCAAAATACTGAACTGTAGACTAAGTACTGGAGATATGATGATTTTTCAAAGAGAAGGTAGCAGAATCTTTTTATAATAGGGTGTTAGACAACTAAATATAAGGGTTGCCAATGGTTGGTCTTGTAGCAATGCTGTGTTAAAGGCCTGATGTATGGCTTTTTGTCACATAACAGTTTGAACATTTACTTCAGTGGAGTTTGGATTGGGTTCCAATTTAAGGGAAAAAAAACCAAACCTGACAATGAAACATTTGGATAAGATGGAAAGAATTTTTGACCATTATGAAATCAGCCATGTCTCTCACCTTTTGCGTTTTTTTAATAAAGTTTGAGTTTTTTAAACATATTAAGTTTTACATTGAATGAAGTATTATTCCTTTGTAGGTGATCTTGGGAGTATGAGTAAAATTTTTCTTTACATGATTGTGTGACTTGATTGAAATTAGAGCAAAATCAGTTCCACATTTTAGTCTTCTGTTATGCCTTTTCAGTTAAGATGTGAAACGTTTTCACCTGATTAAAATAGCAAATGTTGAACAAAATCCAGTCTTTACCAGCAAAGTAAGTTATTGAATATTTTGAGAGAGAAAACCATCCAACTCTTCAGGTTGTTTGAGCTCCAAAACTACATTCTTTAGAACTTACATTAATATAGTAGTCTCTGACACAACATTAGAACAGTTTTATTCAGTACCATATTCAAACCCATCTCCTTGTTTTGTATAGTTGGTTAGTCTCACAGGTATTTTGGAGTCTCATATTTTTTTTTTTGTAGTCAGTGCCTACTGCTGGGCCTGTGCAAAAGGTTGTTGCCTCTAGAGGTTTAATTAAATTCGTTCATCCAGTTTAGGATTCTAAAAACTGCCCAATTTAAAAAAAAATGTAATACACTATTGGTTAAAGAACAGAATAGTTGCAGAGCTAAAAATAGAAATTATGGGTGCTGCGTGTGAGATTTACTTTAATCAGAGTTGTTAGTTTCTTTTCTTGTATCCTGGATTGAATCATCTTGCAACTTAATTAAACAGATTGAGGAGGGAAGGAGTTTTTGTTGTTCTTGTTCTAAATTTGCTGTCTTATTAACAGCTAAACCTTTGTTCTTATTTGTTAACAATTTTTTATTCTTCTACTGATAGCCGTACCTCCATCTTTTGACAATTTCTATCTGACTTCATTATGATGAAATTCCATGGTAATGAAACTTGGGTCTAAAATGTATTGCATGCTCACAAGTAAGTGTAAAAATGATGCAGCAATGCAGGAGTCTATGTATTATTAAATGTCTAAAACATTCTCATGGCCTGAGAGCCTAATTGAAAGCAGTGGAAAGAATGTTAAAAGTATCTTTTGGAGCTGTGGGTTTTTATTTTTTATCAAGTGTGGTTGTATAAAACCTGCTACTGTTGCAGAACATAGTTTGCTTTTGTGCCTATTACCTTTTTAAAAAAATATTGAAGCCCTAAGTGAACTTACAGAGGACCAAAACATAATAAGCAGATGTAGTTCTTCTTTTTGTGTGTCACTTGTTTTGGAGCTGAATTTAGTGGTGAGATTCTGCCATCATCTTGGTAATTTAGAACTTTGCATCAATATGGAATCTATAATAGTTTGTAAATTGTTTTATAATACTAATATTTTTACCCTAGTCTCTACAAACTACAACACAGAAGGCACATTTTTGTTGTTGTCACAGCTATTAAGAGTTAGAAAATGAGGCATGTGTTCTTTACCTGAGGCTAGATAGTTTGTTTCTGGTGACTGATCTATAATTAACTGCCATACAGCAGCACAGAGGGAATAGTCAATATTAAGAAAATACTTGTGTTCTGATTCCCTTTTCAGCTGTTTTTTTTTCTTTCTCTCCTATACAGTGATTATTTATATCTTTTAATATATATTTTTGTATAAGATCAATATTATCTCTTGTATCACCACTGATGTATTTGAGCATCTAGAATCTTTCCAGAAACCTGATCTTCTCAGGAACTGGAGAAGAGGAATAGTGCAGGACATTCCCATCTTCTCATCTTCAAACATAGTCTCATAAAAGAGATAAGCCTCTAATAGGAATGTTCACTGTTTGTACCCTTAGGGAGTATGACTTGGAATAAGTATACCATATTTACTCAAATATAAGGAATTCTTCCCCTTCCCCCCCCCCAATTAAATTCTATATATGGAAAATTTGTTAACTTGCTAGAATTTTCCAGGTCTAGAATATAACTATTGGAGATCCACCTTGAATTTGTCCACCTCCCACTGCTACAGCAGAGAAAGTCTGCTGGGTCAGGTGGCCACTTTGCCCGTGTGGTCCCTTTCCCCCCTCTCCCTTTTAATGTCAGACCATGTTCTCCTGGAACAGGAGGGGCAAATTTGAGAACATTGACTTTGAAATAAGCATGCCTGTGGTAGTAATTTGTATACAAGTAAATTACCATGGGTACCCATAGACTTAAGTTCATCCAAAAGTGATGCATTTTACCTTGTTTGGAACTGCTGCAAGTTTTAGCTGAGCTACTCCCTAAACACATTTTGGTACCTACTGCTGTATAGTACAAACTGTGCATGATATTAGTTCAAAGCCAAAAGGCTTATGATTTTACCATATGCTTCATTGGACTGGGCCTCAGCCAAATCAACAGCATTTCAAGCCAGTGTCCCCATACCTCAGCACTTCTTAGTCCTGGGATCCTCCAAGAATTCATATGCAGATGAGGCACAGGACACCCTGGACCAGCTCTACCTCATGGAGGGTAGGCCCAGACTAGTCATATCTGACAAGTAGAGAAAGGGGGCAACAGAGGGATTCTGGGTTGGGACTGTTTGGGGCTCTGCTTGGTGATGCTTGTCAGATGTTTAAGGCTGGTGAAGAAACAGGGATCATTTGGAATGGGGGAAACAAAGGCGCAGCTCAGCCATGGGAGAGAAGAAGTAGTTAAAGCATGCAGTGTAGTGGCTCACCATGAACAGAGAAGGAGTTGGTGCTGAGGGGGGCTGAACACAATGGGTACTACTGTGTGTCTAATTCAGAGATGTTGCACTAGGAGTAGAATTTGGAATTGATTTGTCTTATTTGGTCTGAGACATGTATTTAAAAAAAACTCCTTGGGATAGGTTCCTATGTATATGTTTACCTAATATGGGCTATGTGTTTTACAGACATTCTCTAGTTTTGGCTGTATTTAATCAGCTTTATAAATACCTTCCATTATTGAATACATGCTGCTTTTGGCAGCAGTTTAATGATAAACAATGTCCTTAATGAGTTTTCCTTATGTGAATGTAACAGGAGGGGCTTCTTTCCCCATGTTGACTGGAGGGGGAATCCTCATCTTGCATTTGAGTAAATATGGTATACTGAAATAAGGGGACCAGGGCAGAGCATCACATATGGGTTAGTGTGCAAGTAGGTTAGGAGATGAATTTAGAGAGCACTAACTCCTCTGCATTAACTCCTTTGTGGGTGCACTCAGTACACACAAATGCATCTTATTACATGTTAGGAGCTAGTGAAGTCCAGTCTCACATGAGCTTTACACACTGATTTCCCTCTGTAGATAGGCTCTAAGCACTGGTATAGTGTTATACAGAATACCCATTCATACTCTTGAAGAGATTGTTGATATATGTCTTTCCTAAGGAAGAGTTTATTTCCTCCTCATTCAGGTTTTGCTCTTCCTATTTTGCCTTACCCTTTAAAAAAAATATTGTGCCATAAAATTTAGAGTGGAACTTTACAAAACTTGTAGTGCCAGACACTGACCGTCTTATTCACATTGAGTAGTAATGTTCTCTAAGAGTAGTCCTCTTGAGCTTGGACTCAGCAGAGAGAACTGAGTAGGCATGGAGATCTTATTGAACTTTCATTCCTAATGTTTGGTCTCTGAGTAACAGGTTAAGCATGTTATCCTACATAGAAGAATCTTGCACTACTCTTATCTTGTCTGTGAATTGAGGTTATCATTGTGATGCATATTCATGAACATAACATTTCCCCTAACAAAAAGATTCTCTCACTTCCACTCCTTAACTGCATGAAGCACGCGGGAATAAATGTTTTAGGACAGGGGTGCTCAACCCCTGGCCCACATGCCAAATGCAGCCTATGGAGCCATGGCAGCTGGCCTGAGGGGCTCCCCATAAGTTAGGAAATCTGGGGGTGGGGGAGCAGTGGTAATTAATACTACCTCCCCTCCCCTCCCCTCTGCCAAATTCCCAAGCCCTGCATGGCCAGATAAGGACTAGGCTGCTCCCCCTCCCCCTTGGGCTTGAGCTGTTCTCTCTTTCCCCCATACAGTGGGATCGGGGCTGGGCCTTGCCCCCTTCCCACTGCAGGGATGGGTTGGGGCTGCAGAACATTCCTTTCCTCCCACCCTTGTGGCTAGATCAAGCTCCACTGCACCTGTCAGGCTGGGTCCACTGGCTAGATCCAGCCAGCAGATGGACTGGGCCCTACCCATCCAGCCTGGAGGGCAAAAATGCTGAGCACCACTATTTTAGTGCAAGGGATCTGCTTTGAAACTATTTGAGAAACTTAAATTGGGTGATTGTTAGAAAGATATAGAAGAAGATTCCAGATCTGAATAATTACACTTTCTCAATCTGGCCATGGTATGATATATGTGCTTCACTTGTTTTTATATAAGAACAAGAAGAGAATTTTTTAATCTCTGCTGTTTCAATGCTGTGGAACAAAGTAGTTTTTTCCTATGTTTACATTTACTTATATTTTGCCATTTTATATGTCTTGCTGTCTTGCATTTTTTAAATCTTTTCTGCAAAATGGAACAAGAATTTATTGTATAATACAGTTTTACAAGTGCTCTGCCAAGGAATCCTTTGTCCTTTCTTTGTACGCAAATCTATTGGTTGTTTTGTTCTGTTTGCTGAGATAGGCATGTGGATTTACTCTGTTCATTTAGCATAGGCTGTTACTTGTGTTTTAGTTTAACCCCTGTGACTGTCCACAGGCAAAACCCACCAATCTACATTGAGAGTCTTCAAGCCCAGGCTATCTAGCTTGGCTAGAAATCCAGGTTTTAAAAGATAGACTCTGTTTTAAATCAGAGCTGGTACCCATTACCCATGCAGATATAACCTAAAAATGATGCAGCCAATATAGCATCAAACGGTCGCTTATCCACCTTCATGCTAGGCATGAAAATGTTGCCTTTCCATAAGTACAAATATAACCGGACACCCAGGGAAGACTTTTGCATACTCATGGACAGCATAGAGCATCTGGATATGTTCTTAAAATTGAGTGGCCAATAAAACTGTATGAAATTTCAGATCTATTTGTAAATGTGTGTACTGTGTTTCTGGACTTATTGAAAAGTTATATTAAGAAAAAATATTTTTTGAAGGTTAAGTGAATTTCTGTATGCCACAATATAAAATCCTGTGGACAAGAATTTAAGAGAAGACTTTACTAGATAGAACTGTCAAGTATATTTTTCTCAAGACCCTGTGCTGCAATAACTGTGAAAAATGAGTGCTGAGACTGTCTTCATTGCTTGTCCTGAATAAAGGATGAACTTGGGGCTTGTTTAATTTGACTCACTCTGCAAACTTAGTTTTTTCAAACCAAACAAAAATGCAGCAGTACATACTACACGTTCCACACTCAGGACCACAGATCAACTAAGCACAAATTCATTAGGTCTGAGTGCACTTACAAAATAGTAATTAACATCTCACTTTATTCTTTTTTTAAACCATAAAAGGGTCAAGCCACATCCTTTTCTAACAAAAAGCAAAACATGGTCTTGATGCAGAAACTCTGGTAGATGCATTTCTTAGTCTCTGTAGAGATGTGTAGACAGAGAGAGAGGGACGACAAATTTAAAATTTTTAGATTAAAAAAGTATTGTAGCAGACCCAAAAAGTGAGCAGCTACAATGGTATACAAATGCTGCTGAAGTAGTGAAAGGGAACATTAACATTTTGTGTCTAGAATCATCATTGTAAGTAATATTTAGGCTTCTCCATCCAAGTCAAGCCCTTTATTCTAAGATGATATTCCTTTTCCCTGATGGAAATTGTATGAAGAAAGAATGGGCTGCTTGCTTTTAGAGAGGTGGAGGAAAAAATCTCTGCTACTGTTTTGCCTGTTGGAGGAGAGATTCTTCATTTAATGTGGGATGTTCTCAGCAGTTGTCAATGCTTCGTCAGTTTGTTGTAAATGTCAGGTGGGGTGAAGTAGAAAAGGAACTGTGCCCACTAGAAAACTGGAAGCAAAAATGAAATCTTTGGGGCTGATCTGTAACACTTAAGTGAAGATTTGAGGAGAAAGATACCAGTCACACCTCTCTGTTTTAACAGTTCCCATGTTGCTGCTACTGGTGCGATTACTGACAATAATCTGGTCTAGCCAACATGGTCTTTAAAACATTGGCAGTTAACAGCACTGTGTTATTGCTGAAGCTTTGGCTTGTAGGAAGCAAAGAAAAAGGTCTAGTGTAGACGAGGCCCTAAAACCTGCTGCTGTTCTTTCTGTCACAGGTCTCATTGGCTTTACATTACGTGGTTCTTGTTCTTTTTAATGTTTTTTTTTTTTCTCATTCGGAAGCAATACATTTAAGCAAGACATGTTGGTAGAGTTGCTTGTTCAGTCTCATGGCTGTATGACATTGTATGTAATGGCTCCCTGAAAGACAAGGGACTACAAGGAGACACTTTATTTGCGGTGAAATCAGTTATCTTTGAGGAAAAAAAGTCATGTTCAGCCTAAAATAATTGTCTTGCACAACTGACAACATTTACTGTTAAGAGACTGTTAAAAGGCACTTGACAAAATTCCAGTACTAGTGAGGGCAAAGAGGTGCAGGTGGGGGGAGTTGTAGGGGTGATGGTGGAGAGCTTCTTAATGAAAATCTAGCACATCATGCTGGTATGCACAGTAAAGCAACAAACAAAAGGCAAAAAATTCTTATCACAGAAGTACTTTGACTTTACTCTTCAAGTAATTATTTTTATCCTTCAATAGGTGCATCTGCACACCATTGTGCTAACACTGCTGCTTCTCTTGTTAATTATACTCTTTTATGCTTGCTTCACAAGAGCAACTAGCAGGCTATAATAATTAATGCAACTCAAACCAAACAGTGAGGAAAAACAAACCCAACCCCCCTTTTCCCCCTCCCCTTCCCTCCCGGTAATTAGATGCTAGAATAAATACACAGGCTTTATTTCATCTTCATACAAAAAATAAAACCAGAATCTGCATTACAGCCTTCAAAGATTTCCTGGATCTGATGCTGTCTTTGTTATAAACAAATATAATTAATTGTATTTTCTCCCTTTTTCCTTTATAAAAATCTCAGGTCCCAATCACAGAGAAACTTGCACTTGTAAAGTTAAGCATGTAAGCAACTAGTCCTGTTGAATTATGGTGCTAGCTGTATGCTTAAAGTTAAGTTCATGTGTAAATCTTTTCAGTATCAGATCCTAATACTCAACTCCTGTGGTCCTTAGCTATCTAACAGTAAGGTTGCTGGGAAAATCCACGTCTTTCACAGTTAATGTTATCTGCTTGTGCTGCAAGATTTAGAATACTGAAGGTAACATTAGAGCTAAACCTGCTTGTGTACGTCTCTTACAACTGATATTTAGAAAGTTCTGTACTCAGTGTCATGCCAAATATTTTCTGGAATAATCAAACAAAACCACAAAACCACAAAACACCTTGAATCCTGCATGAACTACATTTCAATCGACAAAAATTGCTTTTTAAAATATGATGATCAGACATTGTTTTTCCAGATCAAAGAGTAGGATTTGATTTAATAAGTCCTGGTTGTGGGGAGGTCTGGTTCCAGTATATTTTTTTTAAATCAATTACTTTAAAGAGTTTAATACTCTATTTAATAATTCTAAACATGGAGCAGTTTGGTTCCAGTCATTGTTTTGTTGTGGTTTTTTCATTTTATAAAATCAATTGCTTTAATGAGACTAGCAGGTCTGGGTTGCGGTTTTAAATATAACATAAATCTGTGTTTTAATACTATTTTGGAGAACAGTATTTAGGGCATATGTCAAGCTTTGTTCTGGGCCACCAACTTTGAAATTGTAAAAATCCCTAAAAGAAAAGCTTTTAGGCCACAAAACATTTGCTTCTGATTGCATATCTAAAATATTTGGGGTACAGAGTATGAAAAAAATTCTACCTCAAGTGTCTACAACATTTTAATGGGAACTATGCAAGAAGTACAAACTAAGGAATAGGCTTGCCCTAGGTCAAGGATCTCAATTTTTGTGGACCAACAGACCATGGCCATCTCTTAAAACATTTTCACAGACCATCCTTCACTCTTATAATCACACTGCTAATTAAAAAACAGGGAGTGATTTGGTGTGATCCACAAGCCAGAGGCAAATAATTTTCCATTGCCTCATGGACTACCAAAGTAGGCAGCACTGCAATAGGCTTTACAAAATACTGTGTTCGGGTCCATATTGGCTTCCTCAACACCTGCAACTGGTCCCCTGCTCTTCATCTAGTTTATTCCTGATGTTCCCTTGCTGCCTGCCATCTACATCTTTCCCTTGCCACTCAAACTCTTTTGAGCTGTCTTCATCTGAGAGATATTTTATGACCAGGATGGAATGAAGCAAAAGTAGGAAAAAACACTAAATTAATGTTGATTTTTATTATAGATGTTGGCTTATGCCAATTGCTGGAAGGTTCCTTGTGCAAATTATGCAGAGTTGATCAGTTATTTAGCATGGGATTATGGCATTATTGTTTAAAAGCTAATTCTTCCCTCATTCCTAAAGAATTGGGGAAGGGGTTGGGGGGAAGAACATTTATACGTTTTCTAGGACCCACCATCACTGGGATCAATCACGTAGGGTCCCGGGCACTAACTAATGCTAGTTTCCGTATGTGACATGGATTCACATCTGTTTGTGGATTGATACCACCTCACTTTCTTTCCCATAGACTACAAAGTCATGAGACAGTAGTTACATTTAGTCCCTGCTGATCTGGACTGAATTTGAACCAGAGACTGGAGGTTGAGAGGTTTTTGTGTTCCATACCTAAGGAAAGAAGTATCCCCATAATACCTCTTCCTGTATTAGTGCTGTACTTTGGAACATACTGAGCTTGATTTCAAAAGGCTGGTTATTTAGTTTCTTCTATACCAACTGTGTTTTAAATGAGTAACAGCAGCAGCTTTTGCAACACAGGAAATTAATATTATTTTATGATTTATAGTATTGTTAAATTGTTGCTTGTTCAGTGTATTTTATAGATAAACCAGTTCTCTTCATTTACGAAGTACACTTATGAAAGATAGTCTGTAACCTCAAAGCTGATTCTTGGAAGAGGTTTTGTTTGTTTTTGTTGGTTAATGAACAACAAGTTTTTATGGTCATGGACTAGAGGGCATTTGGTTTAGAAAATACCTTGTACATGTATACCAAATTGAATTATGGGTTGTTAGTTGTTTCCTAGCATCAAACTTGCCTTGGTTGATAAAATATTAAGTTTTCATTTTCCCCATTTTGCCTCAGATTCACTAGAGATGTATTGACTGAGAAAAACAAATGTACAGACTGCAGGAGAGCAGGGTTATATTGGCTGTATATGAAGTTATTGCATGGAAAATCAGTAAGATGGGGGTAGGAGGGGGAGACTAATACCATGAATATTCAAATCAGTTTGTTGTTATTGTTTTTTGTTTTTAAAGTGCCCGCTCCTACCCTTTTCTGTATATTGGTGTGTATATATATAGTTGTGGCTCCCTTTAAATGCTTTTGTAAAAAATGAGTGGGCTTTGTTTCCAAGTAAGTATAGAATAGAAAAGAAACTGCCCCGTAAGTGAGGTTTGGCCTTGTACTGAAAATCTAAGTCAGTTTCCACTAAGTCAAGTGGATTTTAATTCTTTGGACTTGGTTGTGATGGTCAACAAAGTTAACAGTGAAGGTCAGTCTTGCAAGTAGTTTTTGTGAAATGTAAGAACTGTTTTGAGGCTGACTGCTCTTTTTTTGTTTTGTTTTATTTTAACATGGGTTGACAAACAATGAGATGGTCTTTAAAAAAATTAATATGTAAAGGTAGTTAACAGCTGGGACATACTGAAAGCAGTATCATGGAAGATAAGCTGGTTGTTTTCTATTGTAGGTCCTTGACCATTTGGGACCTGAACAAACTTCATAGAATTTGATAATGTGTACCTTGGGGTTTATTTTTAGTGGAAAACTGTTTTGGGTTCACTAGGGTTCACTTATTGGTGTTTAAAAAAAAAATCTGCCTTTTGTCTACAGTTTCTCATTCGTAATCTTTTGCCATCTCAACTCGCATTAATTCACTTTGTAAGTGGGTTTATTATCACTTGGCATAAGTTGGGTGTAGATGTGTCCGCATTTCAAATGAGCTATTCTACATCAGAGAGTCCTCCCATTACCATCCCATAGTAATTTTCTGGGATCACCTCAGTGGACCTGTCTATCTTCATATTTGCCTTCTACTTCTTTGTGGTCATCTTGCCTCTCTGTATGAGGCACCATGTGTAGCACATTGTAGTTATAGGACATGGGCACACAAACAGGTTATTATGAAATAGAGGAGGATGGGACTTTATTGTACATCACCTTCTTCAGGGTAAATGCCTTTGTCTGCTCTTTTGTCTCTTTTGAAAGCTAACCTGCAGTAGTTTAGTACTTGGTTAAAGAGGTCTCAGTTCAAGCCCTTAATGAAAGAGGGTTAAACTGTCAAAAGTCAGCTTTTATTTACTTTGGGGTATGTGTGTGTACGCAGACACTTATGTTAGATCAGCTGACATCAGTAGAGCTCTGCTTTCATTTACCTCACAATAGCTAGTTCATTTAGCCATTCCTTCAACTTGTACAGTGTTCATCCACTTAGGATGCACTCACACATGCAAGACATGCACTTGTAGTGGCACAAATTTGTGCAGGTGATTTGTGCTTCAGTGCACGCACTTGAATACTCACTTCAGTATAAATTGTGCCACTTTGGGTGAACTGCCCAGTTCCTCCCATCTCTTTGACTGGCCATAACAGTATGAAAAGGTACCCTGGTAATCACCTCAGATTTACTTGCCCTTAGGAGCGTCTCAGCCCTGGCTGGTTGGTATCTGGGACACTAGCCCCCTGTGCAAGCTGGATGGCTGCAGCATCCCTGACCTAGGGTGGCCTCTGCACTCTGTAGCCACTGCAGTTGTCTGGCAATGGGGGACAGCTGCTTGTCTGAGACTTGCTGCCACCTTTGACAGCATCTTCCCCCTTAGACCTGTGGCCACATAGTTGGAAGTCTGTCAGATCCAGATATCCACATGGCCACCTGGCCTGGGGTATGAATACTCCAGAAGATTCACCTGAACCTTCTGATCAGCTGCCATTGGGCCATGACTGCACAGCAGTACCACTCCCAGGACTGATAGAGGCACAGACCTTTGCCCCAGGGATCCAGGACTTGATCAGTGGGGACATTGCCATCCCATCAGTGACTGTGGTGGATGCTGCATAGCCATTCCTCTGCTGGCTGATGTGTCCCTTCCTGGGGCCCCTGGATACTCGGTAGCAGCCCTACAATGAAGCCCTTGCCTGCTGCCAATGCACGGAGTGGGTGTTTGGCTGGCTGAAGGGGTAGTGGCAGAGCCTCACCACCTACCTGGAGGCTGCACTGCAGCATATACCCCACATCATCCATGCAATGTATGTACTGTATAATGTGTGTGAATCCTGGGAAGAGGTCTTTGAGCCCGAGTAGATGAAGGAAGCTTAACATGTCTCTCAGTCCAGCCAGGAACAGTGTTGAGGACAGCCCCCTCTGACAGTGGAATGCGGGAGCCAGAGGGTGTAAGGCCATCATCGCCTCCCTGCAGGCCCACTCCTCTGAATATGGCATTGGCCTTCTCACCACCTGTGCCAGGCTGCTCGCCCAAAGGTCTCCATCCCCAGCCATTGCCAGATCCGCAACAGCATAGGCAGTGTGGCTGCAGTGAAAAACAAAAACAGCTTTATTCCCCCTGCCTCTCTCCAAAACTTTTCTAACCACGAATGGCGTGTGGCACTGGCACCTGTGGGGGCACAGCTATGCCAGCAGTGGGAGCCCAGCAGCGGTGAGCAGGGAGTTTGTGCAGACACCGCCTGCACGGTTGGCGGCAAGGGGTGAGGGGAGGGTGTGGCACATGCCGACCATGGGTCAGTGACCACGTGCAGGTGTTGCCGGCAGTGTTGGCAGTGGCCAAGGGTTACCATGGAGCACCTGCAGACACTGGCAGTGCTAATGTGGTGTGGCAAGCGGCAATTGCCTGTCAGCAACGCTTTTTTGCAGGGGGTGCACAGCCACACGCAGGGGGTGCACAAGCACCTGCATACACCCCCTACACATCGCCCCTTTCCCAACACCCAACAATGCAACATTCTCACAGTACCCCACGCAACCCTCCACCACCCCATCACAACTCACCCAGGCCTTCCTGTGCACAAACCCATTCAAAACCAGAAAAACGCAAACTATTTACATGAGGACCAGGACAAAGGGAGGGAGTGCTTAAGGCCAGGGGAAACAGCAAGAGCAAAGAAAAGGAGTCAGGTATTGGTAGCCCCTTAGCTTTGAGCCTGGCCATGGCCCCATGTGTGGCCCCCCTGTGTGGGGGCCACACTGAAGTGGCCGGGCCCCAGCTGCTCTGAACAGGAGTGCGGGCGTTCTTCCTCAGGGGCAGCCACTGTAGGTAAGTCTGGGACCAGGAAGTGGGTAGGCTGGAATGGCCGTGGTGGGCCTGTGGGACCGGCTGGAGTGCCAGATGAGCCAACAGCCATCCAAAATGCTCTCAGCCAAGCCTTGCCCCTGGTGGTTACAGCCAGGCCCTGGGGGGCCAGGTACCTGTACTGGGGCTGACTTGAACTGGGGCATAGCGCCAATAGTGGCAGGCCATGGGTGGCGGCCAGGACCTACTGCACATCCTATGCTCCTGGACAGCAGCATCAATGGAGGCTTGCAGTTGTTACAGCTCCTTGTGGCTGTCCCAGGCCTGCTCCTCCTTGATTACCGCCACCAACCACCATAGGGCCATCCTCCCAGCCTGCACTGCCTCCTGGGCAAGGTCCTGGTTGCGGCAGAAGCAGTGGAGCTTGGCCAGGACCTCTTAGAGGCGCACCTGCTTTGCCTGGAGCAGTAGATCCTGGATGCAGTCTAGCCACGTGCATAGTTCCCAGTGCAGGTGGCACATCCTATTGGCCACTGGAGCGTGTGATAGTTTCTCACCGTATCAGGATAGCTATGGCATCCCACAATCCCCAAGCCCTGAGCCACCAGCTCTTGCAGGTGTGGAGCTGTGGCCTGATGGGCACATGAACCTGGTGAAGCCACCACTTCTGCCCTTCCCTCATGTCTGGGACCAACTTCACCCAGGCAAGTGGTGGGAGGCTATCTTGCCTCTGGGAAGGGGCCCCTGAACAAGCAGGGATTGGGAGAAGAGGGCAGAGACAAGTTTTGGATGCGTGTAGGGTACAAAGAAGAGTGATTCAGGGGACAAGGAAGGGAAGGGAAGTGGGGGACAGAGAGAGTCTCCCAGTTCCCCATGGGACTTACTAGGACTTGGTGACAGGCAGTTGCCTTGGCTGGAGTCTGAGGGCCCTGGATTGCAGGGGGAGCTGGAGCTGGACCTTGCCTTCAGTGGGGCTGAAGCTTGTTGCTGAGGCTGCCAGGGTGTGCCGTCTGCTGACCTGCGTGACACCCCAGCCTGCTCCTCAGCCTCCTCACCGCTCCTGTTGCTGTTGCACATGAGCCAGGGGACCTGTTGCTTTGGCCTCACCTTGGGCCTGGCTATGGCAGTGGGTCTTGCTGTGGTGTGCGACTCTCCTTGCTGTCATTCCCAGCATGACTGAGCAGTGGTGGTGCTGCTGGATTGGAGGAGGGCCCTGTTTCTGGGGACCTGGGCTGGGTCACTGGGCTGGATGCCACTAGCTTTAATACTCCCCTGGTGGAGTAGGGGAGGGGCTTGGTGGCTGTCAGGGCCAAGGATGTGCCCCAGCTCGTTATAGTGGGGCATGGTAGATTGCTCTGCCCCTGAGCACAGGTTGGCATCACGCATGGCATGAAACTATTGATGCAGTGCCTTGGCTTTGGTATGGCACTGCTGCCATGATTTGCTGCGTCTCTGCATGGCCATCTGGACAGCAGTCACCTGGGAAATGTGCTCATTGCTCTGTCCCTGGGTGAATTGCCACAGCATGGCCTCCTGGTCCCAAACAGCCAGGAGCTCAGTTACATCCTTGGGCTGCCAGCTGGGTCCCCAGTGCCTGGCCTGCACAGACTTCTGCATTTGGGTCCTCCCACCTGCCTCACTGTGGTTGACCGTAGTCCTCACAGCAGACTCGGGGGCCTCCTGGCATTCTGTGCTGTCTGCACCTGAGGCCTGAGTGACTCAGCCTCTGAAGCAGTGGCATGGTTGCTCCATGTACCCAGCTGTAAGGCAGCCTGGCTGGCCCTAGGTGTCTGTATGGGCCCGAGGCAGGCCTTGGGTGCAAGGCAGTCTCAGTAGCGGGCAGCTGCAAGCCCTGCTGCACTTTTGTTTGCTTAAACATGCCTCATAGCGTGCTAGGGCAGCAGGGGCACAAATGGAGCATAGAGACACTGGTGGCAGCCAGTGTCTACCTGGAGGATCAAGCTTCAATTTGCTTCAGTGCACGCTACTGTAGTGTGCTTTGCCCCACTGTTTTTTTTTTTAAGCTGTTTTTTTTTTTGTTACTGGGAAATCCTAGTATAAAATTTTGGCACTGCGCTGCAAATTTTGCAGTGTGGTGCAAGTTTGAACATTCACTGTATGCAGTTTGTGGTGCCACAGGGAGGTTTGTGGTGCTGCAAACTGTACATGCCTGCATGTCTGGATGTGCCCTTAGAATCAGAAATTAGTTATGTGGCAACTATGCCTTCTGCTACCTTGTGGTCCTGTGCTAGATCCTGCACACTTTTGTCCTTGAGGAGAAGAGATGGTTCAGTTCCATTGCAAAAGCAGTCAACAGTGTATCTAGATCTATGAGAGGGTATCCAAACAAATGTAGGAGAGTAGATGGTCCCAAGAACTGAACCACAGCCACAGTGAAGGAAAGGAGCACCATGCAAAGGGGAAAGAAAATTGAAAAAGCCTTGTCATCTCCAGGCTCACTGCAGCCTGGGATGAGCCCATATGAGTGTAATTTGAACACTGAGGAAAAAGCAAACAATTTATCTTAATTGGTATAGAGACTTAAATTGGGACAGAAATTTCTTGTGTTGTTTCTATCGCACCTTAGCACCTGTCTTGCTGTGGCCTTTGTGGACAGGACCATTATCAGTAGAGGTACAGCAATATATTAGTTGCATATCGGATCAGCACTGATTAAAAGGAAAATTAACATTATCAGCCATCAGCTTTTTTTGGCTGGTGTAGCTGATCATGCCCCGATTAAATGCCATGTGCATGTGTGCAGCTGTAGTATGCACATGGCCAAGAATGTAGCCTGGCAGCTTGGAGATCAGCATCCTGCCAGTAAGTTGCGGGGGCGGGGCAGGGGAAAGGGGCATGGGGCTCCAGATCAAGGGCCCCCATGGTGTGGGAGAGAGTGGGGCAGGGGCAGGCGCTGGTTAGCCAGACTGTCTGCTGCAGGCTCAGGGCCAGGGATTGTAATGGCCTCCTCCCGATGGGGCGGGGCTGGGCTAGGGTGGGCCATGGTGGCAGCACTGGGAAAGGTGGCTACAGGGAATTATGAGGTGGCTGTAGCTGCCTCCCCCCCTTTGTCCCCCAAGTGTTGCATCTGCTTAGAGTTCATAAATTTCATAGACACTAGGGCTGGACGGGACCTCGGAAGATCATCAAGTCCAGCCCCCTGCCCCAGGGGCAGGAAGTCAGCTGGGGTCATAGGATCCCAGCAAGATAAACAGCCAAATTTCTTTTGAAAGCATTCAAAGACCACCTCCAGGGGCAGTCTGTTCCAGGCGTTGGGGGCTTGGACAGTAAAGAAGTTCTTCCTTATGTCCAGCCTGAAACAGTCGTAGAGGAATTTGTGATTGTTTGACCTTGTCACTCCTTGGGGTGCTCAGGTGAACAGACATTCCCCCAGATCCTAGTGAACACCCCTAATAAACTTATAGGTGGCTAACCTCTGAGCCTGTGCTTTTCCAGGCTGAGGAGTCCCATAGTTCTCAACCTTTCATCATACAGTCTGTTTTCCTGACTTCTGATCATGTACGTGGCTCTCTTCTGCACTCTCTTGTGCTTCTCCACATCCTTTTTGAATTGTGGAGCCCAAAACTGGATGTAGTACTCCAGTTGCGGCCTCACTAGGGCTGAGTACAACGGGAGAATGATGTCCTGGGATTTGCTCAAGTAGCATCTATGGAAGCAAAATGCTGGCTTGCATACTTTACTAGCCGCAGCATCACACTGAAGGCTCATGTTCATCTTATAGTCAATCGTGACCCCCAAGTCCTTTTCGTCCATAGTGCTAGCCAGTGTAGCACTGCCGAGCCTATAAGCATTCTGTGTGTTTTTCTTATTGAAGTGAAGAACCTTGCATTTTTCAGTGTTAAATGCCATCAGGTTCTCATTTGCCCATTTCCTGAGCCTGTCAAGGTCAGCCTGGATCACCCTCCTGTCCTCAGGTGTGGATGTTTTACCCCAACGTTTGGTGTCATCAGCGAACTTGGCTAGACCGCTTCTGACACCAATGTCCACATTATTAACTAATAGTTTTGGCCTAAGGACAGAGCCTTGGTGGACCCCACTGGTCACAGGGCACCACGACGATTGACTTCTGTCAACCACCACCCTCTGGGTCCGACCCTGGAGCCAATTCCTTAGCCAGTGGATCGTGGTGAAACCGAGGCCACAGTTGTCCAGTTTTGCCAGGAGGTGATACCAGATCCAAGGTTCTTTTAAAGCCAAGATCTATGACATCAATCTCTTCTCTCTTGTCCGGGGGTTAGGTTGCCTGGTCGTAAAAGGAAATAAGATTGCTCAAGCAAGACCTACCCGCAGCAAACTTGTGCTGGCTATCCCTTAGGATGTTGCCATCAGCCAGTCTGTTAAGAATGATCTCTTAAATTTTTTCTAAGACTTTCCCCAGGATAGAGGTCAGGCTGATGGGCCTGTAGTTTGCCAGATCTACTTTCCTCCCTTTCTTAAAGATAGGCACCACATTGGCCTTCTTCCAGTCATCGGGCAATTCACCAGAGCACCAGGAGCTCTCAAAGATACATGTCAGGGACTGAGCTATGATTCATGCCAACCCCGTGAGTACCCTGGGGTGTAAACTGTCAGGGCCAGCTGACTTGAAGGTGTCCAGCCACTCAAGGTCAGCATTGATGGAGTGTAAGGAATTGCTCTCACCCAGACATTCCTGTCTTGTAATGGGGAGGGGTGTCCCTTGGGACTGGTGAAAAACCAATGCAAAGTACCCATTTAAATGGGCTTTTTCCCGGGCATCAGTTGTCAGTTGTCCCATCTGGTTTTGCAGGGGTCCTATGTTGCCCTTGCTTTTCCCCTGGCTTCCCACATATCTAAAAAAGGACTTTTTATTGTCCTTGATACCTGTAGCTAGTTGGCATTCCTGGTTCACTCCCTGCAGGGTGGACCAGTGCAGAATATTCCTCCTTGGAGGTGGATCCAGTCCTCCAGCCTATATAGGTCTTTCATTTTAGACTCAGGAGGTCCTCTAGTTCCCTGGGGAGCCAAGGGGGCTGCTGTGCCCTTTTCCTGCCTTCAAGATGGAATAGACTTTGCTTGCGCACCTAGGATTACCCCCTTGAAGAGCAACCACTCTTCCTGAACTCCTCTTCCCTTTGGGTTGTGGTCCTTTAGGGCCTTGCCCCTGAAGTCAAGGACTTCTGTATTGCTGACTGACTAGCCAGCTTTACAGCAGATGGTGAAGGTGATCAGCTCATGGTCACTGTCACCCAGCTTCCCTTCGATTGTTACATCGCTGATTAGGTCATTCCACATTGCCAGTACCAAGTTGAGCAGCATTTTACATCTTGTCAGCCCATAGACTTCTTACGTCCGATAGAGCTCATCCACACACGAGAGAGAGCTTTGTTACTGCTTGGGTTTGGCCGAGCGCTCTTCCCACGAGATGTCAAGGCAGTCGAAGTCTCCCATGACAACCATGCACTGGGAGCATGTGGCCTCAGCCAATTCCCTGGCGAACTCCTGGTCAAGTTTTTGATCCTGGTTAGGACTTCTATTATAGACTCCCACCATGGTGTCCCCTGTGCGGTATTCCCCACAGGTTTTAACCCAGAGGGTCCCAGTCATCTACCCTGGGCACCAATACTGGCCTGCAGGGATTCTTGGGTCTATGTTGCCTTTCCTTCCCCCACTTGGTCACTTCCCCTGGATAAGCTGCCTGCAGCTCTGCACCTCTCCTCTCCCTGGGGTCACATTCACTGTCCTGGCTGGGCAGTGCCTACCCCTTCCCCTGCACCACACCCTTTATGTCCCCCATGCCAAGCCTCCCTCCCACCCCTCAACTTTCTGGCAGGGGGCTGTTTGCCAAGCTGCTGGGATGCATTCATGTAAATGCATCCCAGCATTGGATCGGTATCAGCTGATATGGCTGGTTAATAATCAGCTGTCAGTACTGGCCAAAAAAATCTTTATTGGTGCACCCCTAATTATCAGTGGCTGAATATCTGTCAGTTCTCTGGGAGAAAAGAAAGAGAACAAGGGTGGACATGTTTGACTTCATTGCCACATTCCAGCAGAAGGAAAAGATGACAGAAGAGTGGAAGGAAGATCTCCTGAAGGGTGCATAAGAAAGAAAGATGGGGAGGGGTGTGAGAGACAGTGAAGGGAGTATACCGATGAAGGGCTTACAGGCACAAGGTACCAGAAATAAAATGCAGGCAGGTGAACCTTCTGGAAAATATACGGGTATTATGTCCATTTACCATATGCCAGTGCAGCTGCGTCCTGCAGCCACTTAAGTGCTGAATACATGAATCAGCTCCTTACTTTCAGCTGAACAGCAAAGGTTAACACGAAGTAAGCAGAGCAAAGACTGAGGCCCACTAACATCTACAATAGTGAAGGGGCTGATCTCTTCCATCACCATCCTAGTCAGAAGAACAATGTGAACCTTCCTCACCTATGCAATTTTGACCTCATTAGCACAAACAGATTCATTCTGCACCAGTTTTCCTTGTAGTTGTACCAGGGTTTAACTTAGCACTGTGTTTTAGGTTCAGTAAAGGTTTCTCTTTATTTATAAGTTTGTTTATTTTATACTGAATGTTTACCAAAATTCTTGAATAAAGCATAATCAAATTCTTAAAATGGTATAAACATGTTTCTGAAAAGTCCTTTTGTTTCCAAGTAGAAGCTTTAAAGCATTCCTGACCCTGTGTCTTTAACTAGAAACATCCAGCTTTGTCATATTATACTGCCATTTACCCTTTAGTCTTTCAAAAGCACACTCCACTGACATTCTGTAGTGACACAGGATAAAGTTAAACTGTTCCTTTCTTTTGTACAACTGTCCTATGAAAGGCCCCTTGAAACTAGGGACGGATCAGAGGATCAGCGAGGTTTTCTGGAATGACTGGAGGAATCGGGACACTGTTAATGCTTTTTAGTAGTCGTGGGAGCCAAAGTTCCTTTCTCATCCCATAGGTTGTGGCATCATGGTCTTTTCCAGATCATTCATGCCAATGTTGGTGACCCTTGCATGGTAACTGGTCAGGCCTTGCGGTACTGTGGAGAAGTTTCTCTTTCTCTTGAATGCTGAGCCCTGGTAAGAAGGACAGAATAGACATGTGGAGCCCATCAGTGACTGATTTGTGAGCACCAAACTGATAAGCAGCTAAACCTGTAGCAACTGTGGGTTGCAGGCTTTTAGGTTGTGATGGGCTTTCCAGATTTGCAGTACTATCCTGTTCCACCAGTCAGTGCTGTCTACAGAGGCAGTGGCTTGCAGTTTAAAGGTGGTCCAAGAAAATACCATGCAGGAGTAGGTGCTTGGTTTCCATCTCTTCCTCCTCTTATGCCTGTATTATACCTCAACAGCCAATGACAGCTTCTTAAACAGTCCCAAGCCATCTGGCTGCTTATCTGTCAATACATGTGTGGTAGCCTGTTCATATTACTAGCTATCAGGATCACAGTGTTCAGTACTATAACCTTCACGCTTTCCAACAGTGTTCTGAAACTGCTATTATTTTGTAAAAGGCACATGAAGGATGGGATGAAAGGGAAGGAATTATGGGAGCTTTTAAAATTTGATCCTGAGTCTTGTTATTCCAGTTATGTCATAGAGACATCCCACAATGTGCAGCAAGAAACATCCTAGAATTCATGGAGGCTTTCAGCAGAACAGAGCTGTCCAGCTGGCATCCCATGGGCTGCATGTGGCCTGTGAGAAGTTAAATTGCAGCCCCTCAGGCTCCCCTTCCTGGCCATTGCTCTCCCCCCAGCTTCCCCACCTCAGGGGGAGGGCAGTGCAATGTAGTGCAGTTCTCAGAGCTGGGGGAGCCTGCAGCCCAGGGCTCCTGCGGGGCATAATTGCAACGGGAGACTGCTGCTGAGGAGCCTAGGGTGAAGCAATGCACCTGGGGGGGTGTACTGTACAGTAGCAGGGGGATACCCAGATGTGTTGTGCAGTGGTGGGGGTGCCTCGTGCAGTAGGCGGCGTGTGGCATGCTCTTGTGGGGTCCCCTGCTCCCCATCAGGGTGGCCCTTGGGTGTGGCTCCTGGCTGCTTAGAAGTTGGACAGCCTTGTGGTAGAACATTGTACTCTGGAAAGTCTCCTTGGGAAGCTGTGAGTTTATTTTGAAATAACAGAACACTCTTTGAACTCAGTGAATTGAAAACGAAATATTAAGCTAGCAAAACTAGAAAAGGTTCTGCCGCAAGCTTCCATGAGTTCGAGGATTTTTCTTGCTGTGTGTTGTGAGATGCCTCTATCGAGTCATGGGAATAACAAGTTGCTCCTAATTAGTTGACACAGAAAAATAGTACCTGAAATGATTTTCATATGCACCCAGACCCTTAATAAAACATAATGATGTTTAGCATTGGTTTTGAAAGTAGAAAGATTGTTTGCATCTCTGTCTGCCTGAAAGTCTTCTTTCCTTTTCTTCCTACGCTTGTGCTTTGTTTTCCTTCTGCATTACATACTCACTTCCACAACTCCCATCTGACTGTAAATGTCAGCCCAGTGAAGGAATGCCTTGATATCAGTTACCATATGTCCCTGAGAAAATAGCAATATTCTTGTTTGTATGACCAATCCCAATGTTTCTGTCATTTATAAAAAAAAATTATGCTTTGTCCTGGATTTTAGGACCTCCTGGGGATACTGAGGACAGGATCCCTTTCATGACTACTACTTCTCTCTTGCTCCTGTCCTGAATCAAAATTAGCCCTTGATAGAAGAGAATGGGAGGGAAAAACAGGATTTGGCATCCAACACCCACAGACCATATCCAGCCAGCCAAGTGCCATCTTTTGGCCCATGAAGCTGACATTGACAGCAGTTGTGCATTGTGGGGTGTGGGCAGTAATTCTGTGGTTGGGGAGCTGTTGCTGGGTTAGAAGTACCATGCTGGGTCAGAGTGATTGCCTGGTGGGAGGGTGGCACCAGGAATAGTAGCGAGGTTGGGAGTCCGGTGCTGATAAAGGGAGCAGCAGCCCACCTTCAGAGCAAGCTATGCTGATTTGGCCTGCTGTTCCTGTAAGATCCTGCCAGACCCCTCTTGTACCTGCCTGTTTGATTCCCAGCCTGTGTGTGGTGCCATGCCGAGTGTCTTGTTTTTCTGTTTAAAAATGTGGTCACTTTAAAAAGTTTGAGGAAGAACTCTAAAGGCCTGGTAGCCAGTTCCTTTTGACTCTTCTAGCTGGTACCCAACTCCAGTTCATTCCGTTGAAAATGTTCCACTAAGTCACTGCTTGATAGAATGAACAAATTGTTGCCAGAATGCAAGTTACTTAGTGGAGAGGAATTGTAAGATTAGCTTTGTGTGCGAGCCTTTGAAGAAGATTTGTTGAAAGCAGATAGTTGCTGAGATTTGCCCTGTTACAGATGTTTATGAAAATATTCAAGTGAAAGCATTGCCTGGAGAATGTGGGATTTTGTTTCAACCTTACTTGTTTATTTTTCTCTCACTTGTTCATGCTTGCTTTTCTTTCTTCTTTTTTTTTTTTTAAATCCTTCCTGCGTTGCACAGTTTTAGAGCTTGGAATACAAACCTGATAAAAATGCAGGAAAAAAAGACTTTGTTTGCAAAGAGCTGTGAACATGCTGACAGTAATGCTTGAGCTAGGTTGGGAGAGATTATTGAAGGTCCTTTTGCTTGATTGTGTCATGCTTTTGGGAGGGGAGAGTCAGTGACCATGTGGATTTGTTCTGTCCCTGTTATCCATTGCTGGCATCTTTTGCCTTCCTCCTACTGAGGTGTATAAAGGCACAGAGTTCCTCCATGTGGTGGCCAAATCAAAGATGACCCGAGCACTGTAGGAATGCAGGGTTATTGCTGCTTTTGGCACAGTTTGATCTGCAGAAGCTGGCACAGAATTGGGCGTGTTAAGGTTAAATTTGATTTGTCTCGCAAGCTAATTTTGAAAAGAGACCCAGTCTTCTTTAAAGTACAGAATGAAATAAATGAGTTCATTTTAGACACAGTTTTGGATTGCTTTCTATCAAGGAAATAGCTCAGGGGCACATTTTCTTCTGGTGGCACGTACACAATATCCATTAGCGTTAATGGGAGTAATGCAGGCGCATGACAGCATCACATGCTTAATAGCAAGTAAACAAGAAGCTTTCGGAATGTAACGGGTTATCTCCATCACCAAACAAGATTGCAGAGAGAGCTGCAGGGCATATCAGCTAATAGTCTGTGCCCCCAAATGGGGAAGAAATTTGAAAGTCTAAAATGCATTTTGAGTAGTCTGCTTCACTACTACTTTACCTCAAGTTGAAAGGAAAGGGGGTGACTTCTAAAGGAACAGGGTACAGTAGGGAGAAAGAAATGAGGGCCAGATCCTGACACCGTAGTGGAAAAGTTGGCTTTTAACATTGTTGATCTATAACTTAGGCCCTAGTGCAATGGTGCTCAATCTTTTTCCCCTGTGATCTGGATGGGCAGTGTCTGGTCCAACCACGGGTCAGATGGTAGTTCTGATCCAGCAAGCAACCACATGAAAAGGGGCAGTCTGGCCTGAACCTGGCCCTGCAGAGGCAGAAGGAAGCTTAACCCAACCCCTCAGGAAGGAGGGAGAGGTGGGATATGACCCAATCCAGCAGGGTGGACCATGGCCCTGGGCCCAATCTGTACCCATGAGGAAACGAGTATGGCCTGGCACTGCAGGGGAGGGGGAAGGGGGCATGACTTGGCTCATGAGGGAGGGAAGGAAGCATGGCACCTCAGCTGGGAAGGGTGTGTGGCTCAGCCTCATAGGTGAGGGAGGGGGGCATGGCTTGGCTCCAGCCTGGCCCTGCAGGGGGAAGGGGGAATGGCCTGGCTCCCATCAGGCACATGGGGCTTGGAGAATTTGGCAGGGTGGGGGCTGGCCATGTTAATGGCCACCACTCCCACACCAACAAATTTCAAAACCCATGGGGAAGCCTGCAAAATGGACACAGTACCTCTGTGGATCATATTTGGCTCACAGACCAGAGGTTGAGCATCCCTGCCCTAGTTGGATTTAAATGGAAATTCTGGGTACAATGTTAATTTTAGCATATGTTATAGCTAATGTTTCAACAAAACTTAAGGTGAATTCTCCAGCTATTAAACCATTTTCCATTACAAAGTAATGGGGAATTGTGTGTTTATAAAGTCAACAGGAAGAGATAATATGTAACATGCAGATTATGTGAACACTGCCTTTCAGTGACTCGAATTCAAAATGCTTGGGGCACCTTTATTTTAACCCTTTTTGCTGAATGCTTTGATTGCATCATACCTGGAAAAATTTCTATGGAATAAAGAGTTTTCTCCCTTTCTGTTTGTTTTATAAAGTCAGCTTGATTTTTCTTTTATGAGAGAGGATGTAGACAGGAGGGGTGCTTGTACATGTGACACCACTATTATGTACACATGATGAAAATGTCACTTTGTGTGATTTAATGGCGTCACATTGTACATGTGAAAGAGGTTGGGGTTTTAAGTGAGTTTGCATCATTGCAAACTGAACTACATCTGACTGTAGTTTAGTTTGCAACATTGCAAATTACAGTGATGCAGTGGACAGCTCACCCGCTGGCTTCAGGAGAGATAGGTAGGCTCCACAGAAAAAAAGGATCAGGCCTCTGGTCACTTCTGGGGCAGCTGGCAGGATGCTTGGGGCCACTTGGGAATCAGGCTGGCTTGCCCCTGGGGTAGTGTGGGGAGGCAGCAGGAAGGTGGCTGCAGGAGGGTGGGTTTGCTGGTGGCTGGAGAAGGCAGAGGGGATGGTGCATGGGGCGCTGGAAGCCTGGGTGGTCTTTTTCTTCTGAGCTGCAGGGGCCCCAGTTCTTCCCTCCGCAGCAGCAGTGCTCCCTGGGGCCACCGAGGTAGGCTGCTAGTGGTCTGGATGCTGCCCCAGTTTGGGGTCAGGGAAGAGTTGTATCAGGTCAGGTGCTGCCTCCCACCTGGGGGGCACCTGGCCCAATAGCAGCCCACCAGGGGGGTGCTGCCACTGTGGAGGGAAGGACCAGGGTCCTCTATAGCTTGGGAGCCACTTGGCCTGCTGGCAACTCACCCCGCAGCTATGGGCAGACTCCAACAACAACAACAAAAAAGAGTGGGCCTCTAGCCATAACATGATAGAAAAATTGAAATGGTGGGTTTCAATTAAAAACTCACTGTTTCAATTTAGGAGGCATAGAATAAAACCCTGAGAACTAAATCCCCGTCGTGTGTACAAACACTACTAGAGAACTAGTAGTATTATAACAATTAGTGGAGAAGGAAAACTTGAGAAACTGAAGAAGAAAGTGATTTGTTTTTACCCAGTTTAAAATTCTTTGTTTGTAGTTAATTAAATACGTATGAGCTCCATAAATCTGAAAGACAGTTGTCAAAAGAGCTCTCTTAGAGATTTAACATCTTTGTCCCTTCACTTAAGAGCTGAAAAAGCTTCCACTCTTCATATTTGGTCCTCCAAGCATACCTAAAGCAATAGCTGTAATGAAATACTTTATCCTCTCTCTCTCTCTCTCTCTCTCTCTCTCTCTCTCTCCCCCTCCCCCCCTTTTCTTTTTCTCTCTCAGTTCTTTTTATGGTTTTGTTGTTTTCTTTTGTTTTTGGAGGAGGAAAATCCTTTTGGACATCTTCATTTCTTTATGATGAACAGCACCCTGAGTTTTCTTTTAGCTCAAGGGTGGGCAAAATATGGCCTCTGGGCCAGTACCAGCCCTCTAGACACTTTGATCCATCACGTGGCGCTCCCCAGTGAATCGCAACCCATGCAGCCTATGAGGGTGGGAGTAAGGCACCCATGTGTACAAGCCCGCCACATACCCTATTGGGCCTCACTCCCACCCTCTTGGGCAGGAGCGCTCTGCCTGGCCAGCAGCTTCTGGGCAGAGCTCCTGCTACAACCAAAACCTACTTGCTCGGGACAGCAGGTAGGGGAATGATGGGGCAGATGCCGGTGGGGGGGTGTGGGAAGACAGTTGCAGCTGGGTGGGAGCACAGTGTAGAGCCTGCCCACAAAGGGCCAGAGGGAGCATGGAGCTCAGCTGGGCAGGGTGTTGGTGTGGGTATGAGAGTGGGGGGTGTAAGGATCCCCGTGACATATATACCCTAACATACCCTATGCCCCCCTACACAGCCACACCGTCTCACAACCCATGCCCCCCCACACTCCCACCCTCCCGCACACAATTTAAAAGAGTGACATTTTAGTTTTGAGTTACTATGCAATCCCTTCTATATATAGTACACAGTCACAAGTCATGACAAATATTTTTTGGAATAAAATTTAGAATATAGTATAGTAGGTGTTTTGGCTTCTAGTGTATGATTTGGGTTTTATCTGGTTCTAAGACGGCAACTCTCTCTCCCAAAAGGAGTTTTGGTGGGGGGATGGAGGGGCAGCAAAGGGAGGGACCATGTTGGGGAGTGTAGGGGGGACTTGCACCCCACAAACCTCACACTCGCACCCTGGCCCAAAACCCCACCAGCTTATACACACACCCAACATACTCTGTGCCCCCTCCCCCCCACCATACACACACCCCACATCCCTCCCCACACAATACAAGAATGAGACTTTGGTTTTGAGTTATTATGCAATCCCTTCTGTATACAGTTCACAAACACAAGTCATGACAAATATTTTTTGTAATATAATTAAAATATGCTATAATAGGTGTTTGCCTTTTAGTGTATGATTTATTTTTTTTGTGATTCTAAGATGTTAACCCCTCTCCCAAAAAGAGTATTTCTGGTGGAAAAGGGGAGGGACTTCTGGTGGCAAAGGTCAGGGGTTAGGGGGCAGGACTTCTGGTCCCAAAGTGGCGACCCTGGGGGCGGGGGCAGCTGTCAAGGGATGGAGCTATCTGTGCAGTCCCCGACAGTTTGCCAAAACTTGTTAAGCAGCCCTCCACCTGAAATAATTGCCCAGCCCTGTTCTAGCTTTATTATTAGATTATGTTTATTAGATTATGTTTATTAGCTTAAAAATCCAAATTGGATTTTGGTTCTGCATTTGTTTTGCATACCATTTGTTTCAAAGGTTTCTTTAATGAAGCCAAACCTGTAAAAGCTAATTGCAAGCAGAACCCTGTTCTCTGATCCATAGACATCAGTTATCACCAGGTTCCCTATGGGAGCTGTTTGCATTCAGGGAGTAGAAAATAAAAGGATTGGTATTTCTCTACTGGTTAGACTACAGCATTTTACTGTAAACTTGGCAAGATTTTTCCTGTTAATCTACTGAACCTATGGATGCTTTTAAAATAGGCTATTTAAAATGCAATGGGGTAATTAAGGATATGTGTGCATGTGTGTGTGTGTGTCTATATGTGTATATCTATAATATGATTTTAAGGTTGTGTTTATAGCAAACCATTTTTTAAAGTGGGCTTGCTCTGAATTAAATTGTTTTCTTCTGTTCTCTACAGGCAGCCAGATAAGCTAGTGGTGGTTTGGACCAGAAGAAGCCGAAGGAAATCTTCTAAGGTTAGTTAATTCCTTAGTCAAGCCCTACTTCAGTAAGAAGTGTAGGTGGTTGTTTGTTTTGGGGGACAAAAGATGGTTATTTTAATTGGTTTGATTTTTTTTGTGTGTGTGTGCTAAGTTTGGCCAGAAAGTGTGAAATAAGCACATCTTAATGTCAAGAATAATTTGCAACAACATTTAAAGAAAAATTCTAGTTTCATTTTGACATTTATGCAGTAAAAAGTACCCAGTCAGCAACTGTAGAGAAGTTTACCATGATAAGACTTGATCACTAGATCTAATTAGAAAGACAGGTTAATCACTCTTAGAAGCATCTTCAAGGTAATAAAAACTTGGTGTAAAAAAGCAGCAATCTCTGCACTGAAAGGATGTAAAGCAGGAGAGAGAGAGAGAGCTTTGCCACTAAAAAAGCTCTTAAATAAAGCCAAACCTGGACAGATTGAAATCAGGACAGATTCTTTCAGTCCTAGACCTTCAAGTGGAATCTGCTGACAAATTTTACAGTATTTCCCACAGTTACTTACACTGACAGTAAAACAATGGCAGGCATATCTAAGCCATTTTAGAATGTCTTTATAGGGGTAAATGTATATCACTTCTAGTTTTAAAACCTTCCCCCTGGTCCTAATAGATGCTTAGAAATGCAAACAGGTGAGCAAGATCCAGCAGCAGAGAAATCACCACCCCATTTTTACTGCAGGAGAGCATAGGTAGGAAAGATGTTCATAGGGGGAGATGTTCATATGTATGTTTACACTGACGGCAGCTTGTTCTGGCTGAAACAGACATTCCTGATCACATCCCAACCATACACTCCCATTTCCATGCTCCGAATACAGAAATATGCTATGGAGGCTCTCCATGATCATTCCAAGTGACCACTCACAAGTATGCTGGAGACTGTTGAGGAAGGAGCAGCCTCAGTGGCATATTTACAGGTTGTGGTATGTCCCAGCCAGTGCATGTTTCTGCTGCAGTATAGAACAAAGATTCTCAAGGGTGCTGTGAGATGTCATTTAGTGTGCAATGGGTGTCGCACAATATTAACATGGTTAGGTGTGCAAACATCTGCACACCATTTACAAGATAAATCCAGAGATTGGAAAAAAGAATCCATAGTGTCAAAAACATTGTGTCCTAGTTTGGTCTTCATGAGGTCTTTGCCACAGGGGAATGGCTCTGTTTTTATGCAGTCAAAACATGAGTGAAAGGTGTAAGAGTTGACGTTTTTTTCAAGGGGTGTCTTGACTCTAAAAAGGTTGAGAACCAATAGTGTAGAAGATGTCTCCTTGTTGTCAACAGTGTGGAGCTCTGCCCCCACTCTCCTGAAATCTATACCTAGAGAATGGAAAACATGAACAGTGGAGGAGTATGGAAGTGTCGTAGCCAATGGACTTCTGTACTACTCTTGTTTAACCACCTAGACCCCTCTGGGACAAGGGGAAGCAGTTCTCCTTCCTGTTACCAAGAGTAGCCAAGGATTTTCTTCATGAGTTTCTTAGCCTCTACTTGTTGATTCCTTCTTCCCACAACTATTGAATATTTTTCTTTTGTTCAATCCTAATTTATAGGACAGTTCATTTCTGAAGTCAGTCTCAATAATTATTGGAATTAAACAGAGGGGACTAATACTTTATGGATGAGTAACTCAAAATTTTGTTAACATGTATTGAAACAAAAAGAATACAACCATTGAATGCACTGGGGGAAGCGTTTCAAGCAATTTAGTCAGGAAATCCTGTTATGTTAAAACACATACAACCTTGTTGTTTCAAAACATGAATGACTAGCTAGTCAATGTAACATCATTCTTCTGACTGTTGCCCTTTCTTCTCTGTCCCATTCTTCTTACTGTGTGTCATGCATTTGTAAGGTCTTGTCTTTAAACCAAAGCGCGAGCTTTTCTAGCTCTTATTATGTGTTTACACAGTACATACTCCCAAGAATTGTGGCTCTTGATTGGAATGTTAGATGTTACTGCAGTACAAAAATTAAAATGTCTTAAGTGCATGTTGCTTTAGTTTCTGCAGAGAAATGAGATAAAAGATACTGTAGAACAGTAAATCAAAAAATGTACCAGCATGTCATTAAACCCCAAATGGCTTTTTTAGAAGGGAGGGTATTTATCCATGTACAACCAGCTTGCTTATTAGATTATGTTTAAGTGCTGATTTAGAGTACAGATAGATGGCATATATGGAATTCAGTTGGGCTCTGTGCAGACCTATGTAATTATGTGTCATTGTGGGATTTGGGTGTTAGTTACTGATGATTAGAGGTCTTTCAGATAACAACATTGTCTATTACCAGCTACAGAACTTAATTTTGGGGCTAAGATGGCATCATCTGGACTGTATAAGACCTGTCTGCTTGTCTATGCATCAGTATATTGTCTGTTAGGCATTAGAGAAAAAGCCATTTGATACCAGCAAAAGATTGAATGGTTGATATTCTTAAGGCTGAGAACAGTCTCCTTGCTAATCAGTCAAGAAAAAACTTCATAATGTCCTACAAAGATTTTTTAAAAGTGCTCATATTTGTAAAGGTGTTCCTATTTTTAAAAAGGTGGCCTCATATCCTGTACCTAGGGCAAGAGTTAATTTTAAAGTTAAGTAGCTGATGTGATTCTGCTTCATCTGAGATGTTTGTCTCCAAGACGCTAGATCAATAAACATTCTTAAACTCTTAGTCATTCTGCCAGTAAAAAACATTATTATACGTGTTGTTTGTTTCATCTAATTGCTTTCTTGGAAATGAGTCAAATGAATATCTCTTTATATTTTAGACACTTTGCCCAAGAAGTACCCAAGCAGTAATCATATCCTATATTTTTCAACTTTTTTGGGTACAGGCAGTGAGGAAATCTCATTTTGGTTCCCATTGATAAACAGTTTAATGCCAGTGGCAGTAAATGCAATAACAATTAGAAAAAGTTAAAATATCAGCCTATTTCTCTTCCCAATCCTAAAAATTGTGGTGTGAAAAAATTTAACTTCTATATAAAGATGACTTAATGGTTACATAAAAAGTGACTAGCCAATTAAATTAATACTGTTCATTCAGATTGCTTCTCTGTTTCCCTGGCTCTACGGCAGTGTTTCTCAACCTTATTAGATTCAAGGCACCCCTCAGCTTAGACAGCCTTAGCTTTCATTCAGTCTTTGACTACAGAACAATAATAGAATGATTCTTGTGTTGCAAAGACCTCAAAGATCACTACAGGTTAGGATGTGTTTGACCCTCTGGATTCCTATTTGAAATATCTTGGTTTCTCTTGTGAATCCTGTGCAAGTGTTTGTGCACCTTACAATGCTAATATTGTGTGGCACCTCATGGCCACCTGAATAGGATTTCGTGGCACTCTAAGGTGTTGCAGCATCTTGGTTGAGAAGCATTGTCCAAGAGCAGGGGCACTTAACCTCTGGTCTATGGACCAAATGCAGCCTACAGAGCCATGTATCTGACCCGTAGGACTCCCCATTGGTCAAGAAATTTTGGCAGCAGGAGAACAGTGGCAGTTAATATGGCTACCTTCCCTCATTGCCAAATTCCCAAATCCTCAGCCCCTGGTGGATTAGAGCCAGGCCATAGCACCTGCTTCCCCCTTCAAGGCCAGGTGGGGGGCATATCAAGTCTCCTTCCTTCTCCTTCCCACTACAGGGCCAGATCAAGTGGGCTGGGTTCTTCCTGCGGGCTGGGTTGAGGGCAGGCTGCACCTCGCCCCACTTCATGTGGCCTGATGGGGTGCTGTGGTGCTGACCTCAGGACCATTGGTCAAATCAAGCCAATAGATGGATCATGGAATTCCCATTTGGCTTGTTGGGCAAAAAGGTTGAGCATCACTGCCCTAGAGCAATGAGAAATGCACAGAAGGGGAAGGTACCAGCAAAAAGCAGTAGGGGAAGAAGAAATCTAGTTCATGGAAAGTACAACATTGAAGGGAAATGGGGAGGTGAGAATTGCAGAGCAAAAGCGTTCTATTAAAATCAGTTGCCAGTGGTTAGTGAGAAGCAGCTGGTCAGGATCCAGAACATGGGGGTAGGGAATAGTAGTGGAATTGTTGGCAAGTCTACAACAGGTAGCTAGCAAAATCTTGCTCAGATGCCAAAGCAACGGACTTGAGATGTCAGATGTTTAAAATTGACTCAGTAGATACTATATCCTTAAGCATGCAAAAATGAAAGGTCTCTTGGTCTGTAACATGCAATGTTGTCATAATATTCTTCAGGGTAATTAATTCATAGCCATCTTTGTGTTGACTCCTATGTTTCCTACCAATGCAGGAGTACACTTCTGAGGTTATCTTTATCTGTCATATTGCTTGTGTGATACAACACTGTTCTCAAAACCAATGAGGATTTAATAACATCTACCTAATTGGGGAAAAACTTTTATATTAAATGCTCATTAGGGTAGCAGTTTTAATCTCTCATTGGCTGCTTTTGATAATACACTTTTGCATGTTAGATAGCAATAATATGTGTCCTTTTTTTAAGATTCTGCATTTTTATGTTGTTTCATTCATTGAGATGATGGGGCAGGCGGTTGGTATCTGTATTTGGATTTTAGATGCATTACTGAATGATATTTTAGTTGTTTATATAAAATGTATTTACAGGATAAAGATGGAACTAGAATTGTAAACCTTAAGTTTTCAAAATTTGTGATTTCAGTGCCTCCCCATAACCTGAAGAGTGGTTGAATTTTCATAGGATTTAAAATAATAGATTCTTAGTTCCCTTTACTTGACTTCTGGTTTCGCTCAGCTTTTAGAGTTCTCAAGTATCACATTTTCTAGCTTTAACCTGTAACCATGAGGGCTATAAACTTTCCTTTTATAAAGAAGACTCAGATTCTTACCTAGCTAGATACTAGAGGTGTACCGATACATCAGTCCCATATTGGATTGGCACTGGTATAAGGAAAATTGAAAGTATTGGTAATTGACTTTTTTGGATGATGTGGCTGATAAATGCCCCGTACATGCATGCATCTGCAGCGTAACATGCAGGTGGCAAGAACCGCAGCCTGGCAGCATGGAGAGTAGCCAGGTCCAGCTGGTAAGTCTGTTGTGAGGGAAGGGGTGGGGGCAGCTTGAGGCCCCAGTGGTGAGGGAGGGAGTGGGGCTGGGACAAGAGCAGGTGCTGCACAGCCATGGTGGGGCAGAGTGCGGGACCGGGCCACTAGTGGCTTGTCTGAGAGGTGTGGGGAGGGGATGGCAGCTCCTGCCTCTGTGCATACCCTGGGAGGGCATGGGGACGCATGCCCCTGCATCTGCACAGGGTAAGGGTGGGCTGATGCTGTGAGCTGGGGCAGTTTCCAGTGCAGGCTGGACCAAGCTGTGCTGTGTACGAGCCACTCATGGCTCCATCCTTCGCCCCACCCTGGCTTTGCAGTGCCTATCCCTGCCCCAGCCCTACTCCCTCTGTCACTACGAGGGCCTCGATCTGTCCCCCTCACTCCACACCTGCTCCCTTCCCCTGCAGCAGAGTTACCAGCTGGAAACTGGGTCTTTCAAGAGAAACACTAATCAGCACAAAACTTATAATAAAATTGTAAGAATTGAAAACATTGGCAGTCCAGTGAGAACATTGTGGAAGTGAATAAAAATAAGAAAGTGTAATGTACATCTGCTAAGATAAATATCTTTGGCAAGTATAGACAGTAAGCTAGATCCTACCAACACCTTTATCTCCCCGTTTTCTCCTTAAGTCTTTCTCCTACTCTACCATCCTTCTTTCTGCCCCTTTGATCTTTTTCATTCTCTTTACTACTAGTGCCAGCTGCTGGGACTCCACAGTCGTCAGCAAACAGAACAGAAACAGGAAAGCTAAAGAGGCCACCTGTAATGCAGGCAGCAAAGCAACTTCTCATGTCTTAAAGCTATGACACTAGTTCCTATTCATAGCCCGGCTGGATATGTAAGGATCCGCGTGGACTGCACAAATGAATGATGATGCTGCCAATTGTTATTGGAATGCTAGATGCATTCCTGCTTAAATTCAGGGCAGTGGTGAATAATTGCTGTCATCATACTAGATGGGTCTGCAGAAATTTAATTCACTCTCAACTGCATCCTATCTTCAGATGTGGCTGTAATCTGGGTAGTTCTACTTGGGTGTAACAACCCACAGAAACAGTATACGTGCACGCTAGTATCATATTTACGTGAATAGAAGATGACCCTGATTATAAGATGACACCCCAATATTTAGATCCTATGTGTGGAAAACTGATAAATGTGTTATAATATTTCAGGTATAGAATCTAATTATTGGAGAATTGCCTTGAAATTTGTTCCTTTCCAATTGCTGCAGCAGAGAAAGTAAATCCCTTTGCCTCTATAAATTCTTCTTCCTGCAGCCCCTTTCCTTAATGTTAGCCCCTGCTTTTCCTGAACACATGGAAGCGAGGAACAAATTTGAAAACAGTAAACTTGAAAGTAAACATGGCTGTAGCAATTAGAACACAATGCCCATACACTTAATAAAATCCGGAATTGATTAATGTTATCTTTTTTGAAACTGCTGCAAGTTTTAGCACAGGTCATCCACTTCACAGGTGCAGTCTTGAGCAGCACTTTGGGACCTGCTTATCACTTATGCATGATATTAGTCCAAGGACAAAGGCTCGTGATTTGCCCCGTATTTCCAGGGATGTCAACCAGGGGTACACGTACCCCTGGGGTTACTTGGGATGGCCCCAGGGGGTACGTGTGGCTACGTGGGGAAGTGGCATGTGGCAGTGGCATGGAGTGGTGAATAGCAGCAGTGACTGTCACATGTGAGCTCCCTGCCCCCTGCCGCTGCTGCCGCCATTCAACACTCTGCACTGCACCCATATGCCACTTCCACACACCCCCACCCCCACCATTCACCATTCCGCACTGCCAGCTTCACATCCGACCAGCCATCAGCACCGCTTGCTGGCCGGCTGTCAGCCCTCCCACCTACCCCCCAGTCTAGAAGGGGGTACACTCCAAAAAGGGTACCCACCAGAAGGGGTGCACGCCTTTAAAAAGCTTGAAAATGTCAGACCTAGTTCATTGAGCTAGTCCTCATCAGAGTCAACAGCGTTTCATGCCATGGTGATCTCACAGCTCAACCTTGCTTAGTTTTTGTGTGCACTCCAGATAGCCCCCGTAAAAGATCTGTATCAGGGATTGGCAACCTCTGGCATGCATGCCAATTAGTGGCACACAAAGATATTTTCCCCAACATGCCAGGAGGCATGCAAAGAAATAGTTTTTAAAAAAAATTCTATTTTATGTTGCTGCTCTGGACTCTCCTGATCAGTCACAGGTCCCAGCGCTGCAGCAGGCACCAGGGACGGGGTCAGGAGAACACAGGCAGGGATGCAGTCTGTTCTGTTGATCGTGGCCCCTGGATGAGAGCTGGAGTGGGGGGGTGGCCAGAGCCAGGGCTTGGGCAGGCGCTGCACAGGTTGGTCCACTGGAGGCTTCCAGCAGGTGGGTGAGCTCTGGGTCCAGCTGGGGTTAGGGGCAGATGGACACCCTGTCCCACCCTGGTGTGAGCAGCACTGGGGTACTGGGGCTGGCCGTTTGGAGCTGGACCGAGCTCAGCATAGATTGAGGCAGGCATGGGGGAAGGCACCATGGGCAGGCTGGCCCGGCTGTGCCGTTACGAAGGTGAGGGCTGGGCAGAAGCGAGGGCTGCCCCAGGCCTCCGTAGGCTTGGGCCGTGGTGGGTGGGTGGGCATGCTTCATGGCACTTGAGGTGGGGTCTGACCCAGCTCGCACAGATCTGCAAGAATGGGGTGCAGCCACTCTGCCTGTGAGAGGGCACTGTCAGGCTGGGGCAGCACACCAGGCTTGGGGGGGGGGCCTTATGGCTCTGGACTTGGCCTCCCTATGTGCTGGACAGTGTGAGCAAGGTGAAGTCACCCCCAGTGCAAGGGCCTGGCTGTGGGAACTCCCAGGAACAGCCACCACAGCTGCTCTGGCCTGCTCGGGGCCCAGCCTTGTCCACCTGCAGCTCTCCTCAAGGGGCTGGAGGTGGTGCAGGTGCTGTGCAGAGTCACTGCACTGCAAGCTCCTGACCGGCTCAGCCCCAAGTGCCACCTGCAGTGGGTGTTCCCAGAGGGCTCTGCCCTGTGCATGCTGCGCCTGGCACATAGAGGCCAAGCTAGAAGCCGCCTGAGCCTGGTGTCTTGCCCCAGCCAGGCGGTGTCCCCCCATTGGCTGGGCGGCTGCGCCCCATCCCCACGAAGCTGCATGAGCTGTGCTGGGCCAGGCCCCACCTTGGGTTCTGCTGGATGCCTCTGCCCACCTGCTGCAGCCTGAGTCTGAAGAGCCCTGGGGCAGCCCCTGTTCTCCTCTGGCTGCTGCCTTCCCAAGGGCCCGGTGGCTTCAGCCTGCCCACAGCACCTCCTCCCATGCCTGCTTCTCCCCATGCCATCCAACCCCAGCAGCAGGCGCCCCTGTGCTGGCCCTGCCCAGGTGGGACAAGGCATCCATCTGCCTGAGCCCTGGCTGGCCCCTCCCTCCCAGCCCTGGGCCTAGGGTCCTCCTGCTCTGCGTCTCTGGGGGAGGCCTGAGCAGCCCAGCCCTAGCAGCTGCTGCTGAGGTGTCACTGCCTCCCTCCACAGGCCCAGGCTGCAGCTGGTAGTGGTGGGAGATGTGGGCAGCCAGGGACAGATCCTCTTTCTTTTTCCTTTGTTTGTCTCTCTTTCTTTCTCTGTCTCTTCTTTTTCTCTTTCTCTTTTCTTTTTCTTCTTTCCTCTCCTTTTTTCTTTCTCTTGTTTCTCTCTTCTTTCTTTCCCTTCTCTTTTTCTCTTACCCCTATTTTTGTCTCCTCTTTTTCTTTTTCCTCTTTTCTTTTTTCTTTACCTCTTTCTCTTTCTTTTTTCTTTCCTCCTTTTTTCTTTTTTCTTTTTCTCTTTATTCTTTTCCTTTCTCTCTCCTCTTTTTCTCTTTTTTCTTTCTCTTTTTTCTCTCTCTCATTGCAACATGCTTAACAAAAAAAGATACACAGAAACAAAGGTAGTATATGAAGTTTTATTTGTTGTCATCAGGTTTCAGATTTTTAGAAAACCCAGTATTGACCCTAAAAAAAAGAAAAGAAAAAGAAGCAGCAATGTTTATGATTATTAACTAATATTAATATGCAGTATGTCCTGCCATGTATCTCCTGCTCTGGTTTTCTCTTGGTGGCATGCCAGCACTCTGGCACCTTGCAAGGTACATATTTTGGGGGTTTTTGACACTGCAGCCAAAAATGTTGCCTATCCCTAATCTATGTACTAGTTAGCCCTCTACTCATATGACTGGAACTTGGGGTTCATGTCATGAGTCCTATGGTGCTTAAAAAATGTATATGCGCCTCATGGAGGGTGGGGCCACACTAATCATACATGCCAGGTTCAGAGAGGGGTCGACAGAGGGATTCTGGGTGAACTGTTTGGGGTTTTTGGGGGGATATTTGCAAGGCATTTAAAGTTGGTGAAGAAATGGGAATAACTGATGATAGGAAAGAAAGGTGTAGCTCATCTGTGGGAGTGAAGAAGTTGTCAAAATGTATGCAGTTTACCTTGACTTGAGAGAGTCAGTGACTGAGACTGTGCTTAATAGGTCCTACCATACATCTTTTTCAGATGTGCTACACTAATTTATCCTTGTGGTAGGTTCCCATCTGCATGTTTGCCCAATGTAGGCCATGTGTTTTGTAGTCATGCTCAGTGTCAGCTGCATTTAATCTACCTCATAGTTTGTTTCCATTGCTGAGCACATGGTACTTTTGGCAGCAGTTTGATGATAGACAATGTATTTAGTGAGATTTTCTTATATGTGAGTATAAGGTGGCAGGCTCTTTTCCCCCATGCCAATTGTGGGAGGAAAAGTTTTGTCATTATTTGAGTAAATAAAGTAATATAGATAGTTTTGGATGGTAGTGCTAGGTGTTGAAAAGAATACTTAAATCAGTGAACTGCTCACTACATTTAATTCCTGTTAGCAATGCCTATGTTGTAAATTTTTCTCAAAATGGAAATAACAGATCTTTAAGAATGGCCACGCTGCTCAGCAGTTGCTCTTATTAGCATTGTCCCTCACTTTAATTTCCAGTTACCTAAAGTTTTCCTCCTCACCGACCAGATTCTGACACTTACGTTTCACAGTATTCGCTGTTTTAATGCCAAATATGTGGCTACCCATGTATTGGAATGTTTATTCAAGTTTTTAGAGATGGGGTCTATGTGCACAAGAAATGGTTGTTCCACAACAGTGCCACAATAGACACTTTGGAATAAGTAACCCTGCTCAACAGAGTGGACTAAAATAATCTGGACTAAAGCATTCTTATCCCAGAATAAGACTGTTTGTACATTGTTATTCAGGAATAATTGTTGCATGTTAAATGTGCATCTGTTCACAGTCCAACTTTTTGTTTAAATGAAGACAAGAACTAAGTCTTACTAGATTTCTAAGGAGTAGCTACTTCTAACAATGTCCATTATCTGGATATGTTAAGAGATCTCTGTTCCTTGCTTTTATGGACTTGTTCCTTCAAGATGCTGAGCTTTCTGGTCTTCAGCTAAGCAATGTACTTAAATGCTTTGTGGGTTCAGGGCCAGAGCATTGTGTGGAACTGAGTCTTGTCTGAGTGCATAACTTCTATGGATGGTGCAAATTTACTTCCTTCTGTTCTTAATTGTGCCTTGTATTGTGTTTAATAGAATCTTAGTTTTATGAACACTGTCTTTTTGGAGTTAATGAGCAGTACAAATAGCACCTTAACACTAGCCCTTTTATAATGGAGTGTGACAACTTGTTTCTTATCTTCCTTCAGATTCATAGTTGGCAACCTGGAATCAAAAATCCATACCGGGGTGTGGTGGTATGGCCTGTTCCAGAAAACATTGAAATCACTGTGACGCTTTTTAAGGTGAGTTTTTAATGTTTCATTTTAAAATCTGAAGACTTATAAAACAGCAGCCCTTTCTTTCAGTGTCTTTACCTAGGTCCTGCAGTTCTTGTTCAGTTGATATCCACATAACTACTAGTTCACAGGTTAGGGGTGGGGGAAGAGGCTGTAAAACTGAGAAAATTATGGCCCCTGCAAATGTTTATCCTTGTGTTTAGCTAATGCACTCAAATATTCCTTTTGAATTCATTGGGGCCAGTTATTTACATAAAGTTAAGTGCACACAAAATGTTTGCTGGATTGGGGCCTGTTAATTTTGCATGCACTATAATAAATTGAAGCTTTTTTCCCTAGGTAAGCTATAGAAGTCAAAATATAGCCATGCCTTGATGAGTTGTGTGCTGCTGTAGTATAGTTGTCATATTAGGGTGATGTCACATTCAGTTTAACACTTACTAAGAAGTTAAAGTACAAGTGTTGCAAAATTGCTTCCTGTCAGGTAAGGGTTATTTCCTAATGGGTATTAATTTTGATCGATAATTGCATTCTAGTGACTTTCAGCTGTTGCAAGTAAATGTGTAACACCACCCTAACAGGTATAAACTTTAAGACATCATAGGAGTCTAATGATTTGCAACTGTTAGGAGTGAACATGTGACTGGACCCTTACATTCACTTGGAAACCAAATCCAACTCTGGATTTGACCATATGTCAAGTATGTTACAGAACTGTTATGGTGTTTAAGTAATTGCTACCTTTTGGAATTTCTGGGGCACGTGATTTATGAGGAGAGGCTGAGGGAGCTGGGCTTATTTAGTCTGCAGAAGAGAAGTGGGGGTGGAGATTTGATAGCCTTTAACTACCTGAAGGGTGGTTACAGAGAGGACGGAGCTAGGCTTTTCTCAGCAGTGACAGATCAAGAAGTGGTGGTCTTAAGTTACAGCAAGGGAAGTTTAGGTTGGATATTAGGAAAAACTTTCTCACTAGGAGAGTGATGAAGCACTGAAATGGGTTACATAGAGAGGAGGTGGAATCTCCATTCTTGGAGGTTTTCAAGGCCTGGCTCAACAACGTCCTGGCTGGAATGATATAGTTGGATCGTCCTGCTTTGAGCAGGGGGTTGGACTTGATGACTTCCTGAGGTCCCCTCCAACCCAAATTTTCTATCTCGAGCCACTCCTCACTGCAAAAGGTGCAACTTTGCTACAATGTGATATGATAAGAGCTCATATAACACTTGCTATCTTGCCTGAAGTTATAGATGTTTGAGTTTCAAGTGCATTTAACACATGCTAAGTGTTCCATATGACATGGCCCTAATATATTGCTAAGCCCTGCCTTATTTTGTTCCTGTGAGGTTGTCTTGAAGGAAAGTGTCTTCTTGTTGCCTGTTTTATTACAAGGCATGTAGACACCTTGCTCATAAAGGGGGTTGGAGAGGAGCAGGGAGCAAAAGGAGCCCAACAAATCTGTTCACCCCTCTCTCCCACTCTTGTGAAAAATGAGCCTGCTTCTACCTCTGACCTAGGTAGGAGGAGTGAAGGAGGAGGCAGAGGTTAAGAACCCTTGGACCTGCCCCCAACCCTGGGGCTGGGAAGACTGGGGGTGGGTGTTTAACTCATTTCTGGATTTGGGAATGGGCACAGAGGTAATATACTGGAATATTTGGGTTTAGAGAAAAGCTGGAAATTTTCCAATATTGGGCAGCATGAATCTTTGTAATTTGATCTCAGCTTAGTCCTCCAGCAATACCTTGGACAGCAGGGGCAGAAATCACAGCGTTTGATAAGTTTCATGGAGTTGGCACCACTGTCCCTGATGTACTCTGGGCTACAAACGTCAGGAATTTCCAGAAACAAATAACTTCCCTGAGGATTGTGTGGTTATAGAAAAATGGGAGGAACCAGTGTCACAGAGCATTAATCCTTTTTTGAAAGTTAAGGAGCAGATTAATTGATAAGGCAGTTGTGTTTATATTCTTGACTGAAAGCTACAACTATTGAAGTGCTAAGGGTCAGAGTAACTTTGGATGTCCTCACAATTCCAGAGCAGCGGTGAAATATTCCTTCAATGGAATCAAATGTGAAGGCATATCTCTGATGTAGATTTAACATCTAGGAACAAGTACTTTTAGTGGCCTTGTCTCCTAACAATCAATGATTGGTTTAATTGATTAAAACATCAAATTTACAGGCAAGTTGCTTGCTTTATATCCATGCTGGCAAAGTATACCTATGGAGCACATTGCTCTGACAGAGTGTTCTAAGAATTGAAGATAATGAATTTGCACAGTGGTGTTGTTTGTTAAGCAACAAGCTGAAATAGTAGTGCAGGAAGAGTAGACTCCAAAATAGACAGCTGTATGTTTGAGGAAATGATATGGACTCTAGTGGCTCTGAATTTGTAAGTGGCTGTTGAAATGTGTTGCTGGTAGGATTAGGAGATAAATCTAGGCTTTGAGTACTGATGAGAATGTTAAGAATATCCTCTTCAGTAGTCACCAGTAGATACTTGAGAACTAACTAGTAAAGCACATGTCACTAGACGGGATATACCATGTTATCTAAACATCCCTATTTTGTACTGTTAACTTATTTCTAGTACCATCTTCATATTTCACACATGAGCAGCACTAAGTGCTAGAGAGGTTATAATCCAGACAGACAACTCTCACTTTAAAAAAAAAAAAAAAATCCATTCAATTAATTTTGAATTAATATAAAAATATATACTCTACAATTCTATCTGGGTTATGTCTTGAAATTCTCAACCAGAATTGGAAAATAGAAACATTGTAAAGTAATAAACTATTGTGTGATTTGTAATCTATTTATATAAAATGAAGTATATGTATGTGTGTTCACTTATAACTTGAGAATGGCTGTTCCTATCTACTCTAAACCTTCCAAAATCACTGAATACCACCCAAGGAAAATTATAGATGGGTTAATTTTCACTTGACCCTTTTTGGGGGCATCCATTGACTGGGATTACTTCACTTCTCCAATAACAAAGTGGTACCACTCCATTTTGGATGCAGTGAATTCAGTTCAATTGTCATTATTACATTGATGCTTGCCTTTTTCTTTGCTCCACATTAAATATTAAATGTTAAATATGTTGTACTGTGTTCTTTAAAAATAAACAATATTTTTCACCTAAATATGTTGTACTAAGTTCTTTGATAATAAACAAACACTGCAATTACAGAAATAAAAACCCAGGTAAAGAATGGGTACTTCAGCTAGTTGTTTCTTATAACTAACCACAAATGCAGGAAATGCCACTTATGTTTCTATTGTGTTTCTATGGGTTGCACTCCAGAATTTTGTTTTTAGAAACACTATATAAAATACAGGTTTAACTTGAGAGGGGCAGTGTGAAAGAGAGCTATTTAAAAAAAGAAATGTTCAGTGTTAGCTAAACCAGTAGCTTTCAGGAAGTCTGTGTAAATGTACAGGCACCCCCCCCTTAATGCGGTTTCGCTTAGCGCTGTTTCCCTATACCACTCATTTGAAATTGATACCTGATTTCACTTAGCACTGAGCAAGTTTTGTTGTGCTTGAGGTTGCCATCTTGGGTCATTAAAAACGACTGCAGTCGTCATCTTGGGTTGTCACATACTTTCGGTTTCACTTAACACTCATTTTTTCAGGAACCTATTAAGAGCGCTAAGCGGGGGTTGTCTGTACTGTGAGGATTTACTATTGTTTAACCATCTCCAGGTTCAGGTGGGGAAAAAAATTCCCATGCTTTCAGGTGAGACAGCAACTTCACATCATGTTCCATCTGCCAAACATTGAAGTGGCACTTCCACTGCTTTTAGGTATCTAAGTCACTAAGTGCAACCATATTCTACCTTCCTTAACAGTCACAAAAATGCCTAGGTTTGTTTTGCATCTCCATTTTTGTTGTGAAGATTCCCTGATGAGGAACTTGAGCTACTTTTAATGTTTAGAAGCAATCTAAAATGATGTCCTGAATGCGGCTGAGATGCAGATACAGCTTGATTCAGCTATGGCCTGATAGTCCAGTTCCATTTGGGAAGCACATAAACCCTGTCTAAGTCCTTATTTCTATACATGGAGACAATGTGCCTCCTCATAGCTCTATACAATTGCTTGACAGAGGAGGAGAAGGAGGACACATCCATGTTTTCTCTGGTAGGCTAGTGGTTAGGAGACTTGCCTAGGAAGTGCTCCTGTTGCATTCACAGTTTATTATTTCTTATGATTTGTTCAGTGGCATCCATTGCAGTGAAGAAATTTAAGTGATATTCATAGCTAAGAATAAACAATCTCCATAAAAGGAGGCTTTCAAAGGAATAAAGGGAGTGTGGATTAAACACTTGATTTTTTTTTTTTTTTTTTTAATTTGGAAATAATCCTAACTAACAATCTAGACTACAGACCACCAGATCCAATGTCATCTTTCTCAATCAAAACCTAAATAAAGAGATGAACTTTACACCTTGATCCAAGTGTATTACACATGCCATTAATCAACAAATACTTTTAATGCCTTTGACGCTTCACCACCTCAGCAATTATACACCGCATACTAAATCTGCTGGTTTAGAATGTCTAGCCACTTTACAACTCTGTACTGATGTGGTTACCATGTGCCAAGATTTTACCTCTCTTCCTACTATATCACGGCACTGGAATTTCTTAACACCCCTACCCCAAGCTAGTGTAGGCAATGGGTGTCTATACATGTGCTCCATGGTGAGGTGCTTTAATTAGAGCTGCTGTAATTAAAGCACTCTCAGCATCATGTGCATTCAACATCCTGTGCTTCTTAATGGTAGTGGGGGCACTTTAAAGCTCATTTGACCTTTAGTTAAAGTGTCCCTGTTACCATTTTGAAACGGGATGCTGAATACACATGACCCAGAGACCCAGTTAGCTGGAGCATGCTGATTAACACAGTCTAGCAGCACATTGGAGCAGAGCTCTGTCACATGTATAGGCGCCCCATGTGACTAATTGCATGTCTTAGACTGCGTCAGCACATACCAGCTGTGTACCATGTAACTACCATGCACAAGTTCCTATATGCCCGTCCAGCTGTACAAGGTCATGTGAATAACTAAGATTCTGAATGTTCACTACTGAAGTTTTAAAACTGATTTTGCTTACCATACCCTTAACTAGTGTTTTCTGTCCAGCCCAGAGGTTGTCACCATTTAAGTCCTTTACTGCATTTGGGGCCGCTGAAGTATACAGAGGTTCTGCTACACTAGTAGTAAGTGATGTGTGATAGTATGGAATGTGAGTTGTCCTTGAACTGAAATGAACTTGATTGGATACAATTTTAAGATCTCACAGTTCATCTTTTAAAATTAGGATATTAGTATACATTTGAAGCCAGCTGACTTCTCTTCAGTCAGGAAGTATGGCAGGAGAAGTGTAATATAAGTTTATGAAAAAAGCAACAGGACAAGTGTCCATTGAGGAAAACTATAGCACTGAAGTAAAAATGCATGCTAATTAGTTTTAAAAAATTAGAGGGACATGGGTTGCCTTCTCTCAGATTCCTTTGTCTGATCCACTGCACAAACTAGGCATGAGGATTTTCCTATTTTATTAGACAATCAAAGTCCCAGATGTGCGCCTAGCTCAGTTAGTGTGCTTCAAGACTTGTCCTACAGGTGACACTATGGTCTTAGATCAGGGCTGTCCAATTTATAAGTGGCCAGGGGCTGCATGCCTCTCAGGGGCCCCACCAGCAGAGGCCAGGAGTCCCAGGGGCTGCATACCCTCCTGCGCAGCCCCCCCCACTGCTGCACTGTACACCTGTGCATCCCTGTTGCTGCTTTCCACAACTTGCCACTGCTGCTCTCCATACCTCCCTACTGCACTCGTACACCTCTGTTGATGCTCCCACTCCCCACCCTGGCTGAACTCTGCACCCCCTCACCCATCTACAGCTGCACCCTGCACCTCCCCACTGCACTGTGCATCTCTCTTTGCTGTTCTCTGTGCTTCCCCACTGGTCTCCAAGCCCCCCACCAGCTGCTGTAGCCTGCACTTTTGCAGCATTGTGTGCCCAAGCATTCTCCCGATTCCCTTGTTGTACTGGGTACTTAGACACCAAAACTCAACCTTCGCCTTCTGTCTGCTAGCTCACCTGCTGTACCATGCCACTTGGGCACCATGGGCTGTGGGTTCCCCAGCTCTGAAGACTGCTGTACTGCTCCGCTCCTTGAGGTAGGGGCAGGGAGAGGGAGCCTTGAGCCCCCAACTGCTGCTTCAGCTGGAGTAATGTGGGGAGCAGCAGCTGACTGGAAGCCTGGGGCTACAATTTAACCCCTTGTGGTCTACAAGTTGGATAGCCTTGGTTTGAGATAAATAGCCTCTGAACTGCAATCTGGAGGCCCCTTAGCAGGCCCCCTCTGAGCATGTGACAGTACTGTAATCCACCATTTAAATTAGTTTGACTTCTCTTAACTTATATTCCTCACACTCCTGACTCCTCAGAGTGGAAAGGAGGGTGTTAAGATCATATATTAATTATAAACCATATAATTTGACACCATTTTGTTATGCTGATAAGTAGTTCTTCAGAGAATTATGGCAGCAGTACTATCAAGCTACAGCCCTGTCTCCACGCCAACCTCCCCCCAATCATAATTCTGTTAATAGTGAGAAAGGTGGGAATGTAGAGGGACAAGCTTTCATAGGATTTCCCTTTCTCCTCTTATTCATTTAATTTTGAATAAGGATTGACTATAAGAAGAAAACTGACACTTTAAGATGCTGGAAGTGGAATTTATTTATCTTTGGCAGCCCAGACTTCCTATGTGCCTAGATTCCTGTGAACCGAGCTCACAGGGTCTATGGCGACCTTGGAGTCCAGGGAACTAGAACCAGTTTTTTGTTTTTTGGGGGTTTTTTAATTCTGTTTTGGTCAGTCTTAAATGCAATTTTCAGTAATGTCACTCATAGGAAAAATACTCTCTTGCAGAAATGTGAAATATGCCATCATAAAAAGTCTTGTTCGTATTAGTATTTGTATCCTGTAATCAGATCACTTTGCAACTTTCTTTTTATAAGCTAAGCATATGCTTTTAAAATCTTTTAGTGTCAAGTATTTCCTCCAGCCCTCAAATCAATTTTTGGCTTTTCTTCAGTGTCCTTTTTAAAATGTTGACATCAAAACTAGACACAGTGTTCCAATATTGTTTGCTGTGTATATTAGTAAAATCAGCTTCTTACTTCTCCTCACTGCAAGAAATGTTCTTAGCTTTTTGTTATGGAGGTTAAAACCACATGTCATCATATATCTTCCTGGTTGCTGCCTGGGAATAGGTCCTACGTGGAGGGAACTAGCAGCATAATATTCAACTGGGCTGTAGCTCAAAGAGTTTTTAAATCAAGGTCAAAGGTAACCTTTTTTTCCTGACCTATGGTGTTCCAAGCATAAGCAGCAACTTCTATTTTTGCCGGGGGGGCGCTAAGATGATCCCCCCCCACACACACTTTTTCCATGCAGCACAGCTGGAGTGGGGCCAGGGTGGGGGGGAGATGTATGTGGGCTCCACATAGGGCTCCCCACCCTGCTGACTTCCCTCCAGCTACGCCACTATGATGAGGCACCTCCTGCCCACCAACCAGCAGTGGGGGGCACAACTCCATGCTACTGCCCCTGCAGCTCCTGGGGAGAAAGCAGCAGGATGGGGAGTTCCGAGCCTGCAGTGGGCAGCCCGCGTCCCCCCCCCCCCCCGCCCCCCCCCCCCCCCCCCCCCCCCCCCCCCCCCCCCCCCCCCCCCCCCCCCCCCCCCCCCCCCCCCCCCCCCCCCCCCCCCCCAGCAGGGTAGGAAACCCTGAGCGGAGCCTGCATCTGCCCCCATCCTGTCCAAAAATCTGGGATGCATGTTCCCCCTATGCCCTCCTCCTCGAGAATGCGTGCAGCAGCAGGGAGCCACCCTCCCCAGATGAGCACCACATGGCTCTATCCCACACCTCAGGCCCCATGCACTGCCCTGGCTGGGTAGCTTCCCCAATCCCAACCTCTGCCCTTCTCCCTTTCATAGTTGTAGAGACCTTAATCTGCTCTTCCCCCTCACCCTCCCACCCCACCTGCTCTTCACTGCTGCCTGGGACTGTATTCCTGGTCGTGCGCATGTGTGCGCATGCACATATGCACTGGCACTTCTGTTCTCTGAAGCCCTTTGCAGGCTGAAACTCTCCCAGTCTGCAAGGGAAAACCTGCTCTTTCCTACATTTTTCCACAGTGAATGGAAAACCCAGATCCCTGCACAATACTGGGACTCTGAGACAAATGCTGTTCCAGAGTTGTACAGTCTGGAACTGGAACTTGATATTCCCATTTTGGGACTGTTCTGCCCAATTAGGGATGGGTCGTCATCCTACCCTCTTCCTGAGGGGGGACAGAGCCCTCAGACCACTGCATACTTGGCACCAATGGCTCCAAGCAACAAACAGGAGGATAGTAAGATGCTATAAAAAATTATGTGATTGTAATCTAATATAGGACTAACATGATTAAGGTGTGCTAGCTCCTCTAGCCAAAAGCACCCCAAGGAATGATGCGACTAGGATAACAGCTGAATACATTTGAGTCCTCAGCTTGAATGTGTACAGTTAAGTTGAATGAAAGCAGCCTTTGTCAGAAATCCAAAATGGACTTAAAATGCCTTCCTCCAGAACCTTACAACATGCCCTAGTTGTTCTGCCAGTGCACCCCTAGAGAGCTTTAAATTTCCCCTTTTTAGCTTAGACCTAAAATACTATGCATGTGAAACACAGGAAGTGACTAATGCCAGGGACAGAGTGCAAAGAGAGAGGGACTGTGCAACGCTAAAATGTAAAGTACAGCAAGAAGCATCATGTACACCATCAATGAAATGTAAAACACCTACAACAGTAGCGCCCAACCTTTTTGCTTGAGAGGCTGGATCTGCCCCAGGAACAGGAATGGCAGGTACCATTCAGCCATGAGGTGGGGGGGGACACAGGCTGGCCTCACCATGGCTCTTAAGGGGAAGGGAGCTTGACCTGGGTAGTGGGTGTGGCCCAGCTTCAACCCAGCCCCAAGGGGGGAAGGGGCATGGCCTGGCCCTAACCTAGCCCCCTTGGGGAGAAGGGGGTGTGGCCTGGCCCTGATCCAGAAGCGGTGGGGAAGTGACATGGATTGGTCCAGTGGGGGAAAGAAGTATGCATGGGGCTTGCAGCATAGGAATTTGGCAGGGGTAAGGTGGCCATATTAATGGCTATCACTTCCCCTCTGACAAATTTCCAGACCTATGGGGATTCCCATGGGCGGGAAGAGATGGCTCCATGTGCCACATTTGCCCCATGGGCAGAGGTTGAGCACCCCTGACCTACAACATTACCATTCAAACCAAGCTGTTTATCAGGACCTTGATAAATAGTTTTACAGAGATCTTCCATTCAGTCTGTTACTATTACCGTATTTGTACGTATATATCTCATGGGGTATACGCGGTTTTATAAAAAAAAAAATGGATGGGTGTGGACTATATGGGGGTGCAGGCTATCAACAGACTTTTTTCATTCACAGGGCCTGGGCAGGCCGGGCTCCGCTGCTGCTACCGCAGGGGCTGGGGCTGGACTGCGCTGCCGCCGCTGTGGGGGCTGGAGCCGGGGCAGGCTGCGCCGCTTCCCCGCTGGGCCCAGGCAGGCCAGGTTGTAGTGCCACAGCCACAGGGGCCAGGGCAGGCCAGGCTGTACCACCACTGCTGGTGCCACGGGGGCCGGGGCGGGCTGCACCGCCTCCCTGCTGAGCCCACTGCGGGGGCCCGGGCCAAGCTGCGCTGCTGCCGCGGGGGCTGGGCTGTGCCGCTGACACTACAGGGTTGGGGCTGGGGCCCAGGCCGGGCTGCGCTGTCGCAGGGGCTGGGGCCGGGCTGCGCCGCCTCCCCCTGGGCCTGGGAAAGCTGGGCTGTGCCACTGCTACTGCGGGGGTTGGGGCCAGGGGAGGCCGGGCTGCACTGCCTCCCTGTGTACGCTGCTGTGGGGAATACATGGGTGTGGCATATACACAGGTTAATTTACAAAAATACAAATTTCCCTGCGCTATACGTGGGTGCGGCTTGTACCCGTGGGCAGGCTATATGCGTGAACATATGGTGATTAACATTATTCTGTGGTGGAGATTTAAGTTTGCCCTTCATAGCTTTATCTTCACTGGTAAAAAGATAGCTTTTTTTTAGCTAATAAAGGTTCAGTAGTCTCTTTGTGGGTGCAAACAGATGTCACACTTGTGCTGCTGTAAATTTTTTTATGACTGTACAACCTGCAAGCAAGCAGACATTCTATCCCTTTCATAGTTTCATAGATGTTAGGGTCAGAAGGGACCTCAAAAGATCATCGAGTCTGACCCTTGCATAGGCAGGAAAGAGTGCTGGGTTTAGATGACCCCAGCTAAATGCCTATCTAACCCCCTCTTGAAGACCCCAGGGTAGGGGAGAGCACGAACTCCCTTGGGAGCCTGTTCCAGACCTTGGCCACTCTAGCTGTGAAGAAGTTCTTCCTAATGTCCAATCTAAATCTGTTCTCTGCTAGCTTGTGGCCATTATTTCTTGTAACCCCAGGGGGTGCCTTGGTGAATAAAACCTCACCAATTCCCTTCTGTGTCCCCATGATGAACTTATAGGCAGCCACAAAGTTGCCTCTCAACCTTCTCTTGTGGAGGCTAAAAAGGTCCAGGTTCTCTAGTTTTTCCTCGTAGGGTTTAGTCTGCAAGCCTTTAACCATACGAGTGGCCCTTCTCTGGACCCTCTCCAGGTTATCCACATCCCTCTTGAAGTGCAGTGCCCAGAATTGCACGTAGTACTCCAACTGCGGTCTGACCAGCGCCCGAGAGAGGAAAAGTATCACCTCCTTGGATCTATTCATCATTCGTCTGCTGATGCACGATAAAGTGCCATTAGCTTTTCTGATGGCTTCATCACACTGCCGAATCATGTTCGTCTTGGAGTACACTAGAACTCCAAGATCCCTTTCTGCTTCCATGCCACCAAGCAGGTCATTTCCTAGGCAGTAGGTACGCTGGACATTTTTCCTCCCTAGGTGCAGCACTTTGCATTTCTCCTTGTTGAATTGCATTTTGTTGTTTTCCGCCCACATGTCCAACCTGTCCAGGTCTGCTTGTAGTTGTTCCGGCATGTCGACTTGTCCCCACAGTTTTGTGTTGTCCACAAACTTGGACAGAGTGCACTTCACTCCCTCATCCAAGTCGCTGATGAAGATATTGAAGAGTATCGTTCCAAGAACCGAGCCCACTGCCCACACCCTTCCAGGTCAAAACCGACCCATCCACTACGACTCTCTGGGTGGGACCCTCTAGCCAATTCACCACCCACTGGACTGTGTAGTCGTCCAAGTCACAGCCTCTTAACTTGTTTACCAGTATGGTGTGGGATACCGTATCAAAGACCTTCCTGAAGTCTAAGTATACAACATCCACCCCTACTCCTGCATCCCAGTTTTTTGTAACCTGGTCAGAAAAAGAGACTAGATTAGTTAGGCATGATCTGTCTGCTACGAACCCATGCTGGTTTCCCCTCGGCATAATTTGTCCTGCCAGGACAAATCCTACTTTGTTGTGTTCTAGGTGCTGCTTTCCTGTTGTGTTCTAGGTGCCCAAGAATGTTTCTGTGACCAAAGTTAGTCATAGGTTGTGATGCCTTATAGGGGAAGACATCTATTTGCATATTGCATGCTTGCACGCCCTGGGAATCCCCTTGCAAAGGATTCCCTCAGTGTATATAACTCATTGCTGTGCTCTAACTTTCAGCATGGCACCTGCTGCCATTGTCCTGCAAGATCAGGCACCATAAACCCCAGGAGCAGTAGGGACCCAATCCTGTAGGATAAAAGCCCTGGGTGGTGTCATGTCTGTAAACACTGATGAAGTGGACCAACTGCCAGAACATGTCTCAGAACAACTGATCCTGCTCCAAAGATGACATCTGTTTATTCCCTCTGTAAACTGCTGGAGACAGGGTCTCTCTCTCTCTCTCTCTCTCTCTCTCTCTTTAATCGTGAGGCTGCTAGGTGAGATCGACACTATTCTCTAATCTGTGGTTAATATAGCCTAGGTTACTTTGAAGTAAAGCCACCATAGCTTTGCCTCCCCTACCATTTTACACTGAGATAAGTAGTCCATGGAAACTACCTCATGGGGAAAAACCACACCATCTCATAGCAAAGAAGACAAAGCCTAAATGTAGAATGTATTTTAATAGGTTTAAAAAAGAACAGTGGCTTGACTTGTAGTAGTATTGGATCTTCAGTGGCAGAAAAAAATAGCAACTTAATGCTTATAGTGTGTATTAGTAATAAGCAGGGATCCTAGAAATCCATTTGTCATGGAAAAACATGGGATTTGTATTTTTACAGAGAATCTTTAGAATTGTGAGGGGAAAATACTTACAGAAAATAAAATGCTGACTCCCTAGTGGGAGCCAGTAATTTTTACAGCTGCTGCAGCAGCCCACCTGTGGGGAGAAGCCACTAGCACACAAGGAGAAGCAGTCATGATGGCATCTGCTCACTGCTCCCCCTGCTGCTGATTGGCTGAAAGGGCTGCCTTTCATGTGGCCCTGCCTGTCTCTGCCAATCAGCAGTGAAGGTTAGGGCTGCCTGAAGAACAGCCCTTTTGACACCAGTCAGCACCGAGGGGCTGGGCTGCTACTGGGGCCCCTCAGCCAATCAGTGTTGGGGTGTCACTATGGAAAAACACAAAGTTTTTTGCGTTTTTATCAGAGATTTTTTTTATCATGGAATACTAGGATCTCTGGAATAAAAATCATAAAATCAGTTCTTGAAAAGTGTATTTATTACTTTCCATTGTGAATCTCTGCCATTCCCAAATTTGTGGGAGACTAATGCTATAACCTTCTACTCAATCTGTTCTTTTTAAATAATTAATTTTCCTGGCCCACTTATTTCATAAGGAAATAATCTGATTGTGGATTGAAGCTGAAGTGTAGACCTGTATTCTAAAACTGTAGACAGAGTGCTTTAGTGCTTCTGTTTCAGTCTAGAGCTTTCCAAATTCAGCAAAATAACAACTGATAAGAGCCATCTCCAGTTTTTCTAGGCAGCCTCATAAGACCACTGTGAGCAGCAGTAAAAGACAAGAATGGCATTGAGTTTCCAATCTATAGCATCTCAAAAAAAAGATTTGCACAAACCATCTGGAGGCATGTGCTCGAATTATTTCTAGTGTAGGAGGACCCAAAGGCTGATGTGGAGTAGCCCTCCTTACTTCCAAGATCCAGGAAATTGCATAATGGGAAATGAGTAAAGATGAATCCCATGACAGGGATCTAATTCTCATCTGAACTCTGATTGTAATGGACTGAGTGGTCAGGAAGGAGTGGGTAACATGCAGACAGGGCACTTTGGCTGGAGGAGGTAGGGAAGTTGCAGAAGGAGGACAGCGGATCAGAGAGGAGAGGTGTCTGGAGGCCATTAGGAGAGTCTTGCTATGGAAAGTAGTTAGCAGGGTGTTACTTGGCCCTGTGATCTAGCCTTTAAGTACCTGAAGCACTTACAGCATTTGCCTGAGCTTAGGGAAGCTTGGCCTGATGAGGAACTCTTTTAGCATATAAGCTGATATACCACAGCACTTTTGTGACTCAGAGTTACACTTCTGAAGGCCCTTTAATAAGAAAACTGCCTATGAGGGCTAAGAAAGGTGATGTTCCTTGAGAAGATTCCCAGACCGTTAAGGGTTCCATCTTTTTCCTAGCAGGCTGAGAGAGGTCTTGATTTTTCACCTGATCACTGGACATTGGTGCCATCTTTCACATTAGAGTTCTAGCTATGTTGTCCGTGTCTGGGAACTATTCGGGTATTGCCTTCCTTTCCACAACAGGGAAATAACAGGGATCCTTACCCACACCCTCCTGAACTGTCTTCTGCCTTTTGCGGAGGAAATCCTGCTGCAATCTTAGTGTGGTTTCATACCCATACCATGGTGCAACTGACATGATTTTTGTTGCCCACCAGGTCTAATAAAAGTGTCCTGAACATCAGGACTTGTATATGGCCTTCATTGACCTCACTGAGGTGTTTGATTTCATCAATGATGAAGCCTTACGCAAAGTAATGGGCAGATTTGGATATCCTGAAAAGTACAGCAAGGTCTGAGACTTCTTCATGATCACACAACTATGACCATCTTATGTAGCAGATCAGAGACAGATTCATTTGTCATCCTTACTAGGGTCAAGCAGAGATGTCTCATTGCTCCAACTCCGTTCTCCATTTTTTTTTAACAGTCATCTTGGTTCTCATTAAGGACTGCCTTCCTTCTGGAATTGACAGAATACTGAATGGATGGAGGGCTCTTCAATCTGGGATCTTTTCACTTGAAGACTAAAGTACTTAACACAACCATCCTTGTCCTTCAATATACCATTGATTATGCCATCCTTATGAACACTGAGGAAAACCTCCAAACTGCACTGGATCTTTCTGGAGAAGCTTACTGAACTTTGGGCCTCTCTATCAACATCAAGAAGACTGAAGTGCTCTATCAGCCTGCCCTGGGCCATGAATGAGGTGCCCTCCCCTCCAGATCACCATAAAGGGAAAGACTCTGGAGGTAGTCAAGCCCTCCCCCTACCTCTGTAACCACCTCTTTCAGAGAGTGAACATCAATGAGGAGATCTAGCACAGGATGTGATGTAAAAGTGCCTCCTTTGGGAAATTGCTTCATTGTGCCTATATTCATTGTGATCTCTGGAAAGTCACCAAGATCCAGGTCTATAATGCAGTCATCATCCTTACTCTGCTCTGTGGATATGAATCATGGGTGACCTACCATCATTATCTGAAGAACCTGGAGAGATATCACCAATGATACCTCCAGAAATTTTTTTGCATCAAATCAGAAGATTGGTGCACAAACATCAGCCTCTTTGCTGAAGTCAATGTTATCAGCATTGAGTTCGTGATCCTCAAGCACCAGCATCACTGAACCGTGTGCTGATGGTTGACTCCCAGCTTCCAAAACAAATGCTCTACTCCCAGCTTAGTAATGGCCTAAGATCTCATGGTGGTCAGAGGAAATGCTACAAGAACACATTGAAGGCATACCTCAAGAAAAAGGATGACAACATCAAGAGCTGGGAGGAACTGCCTGCTGAACAACTCCAATGACACTGCAGCCTCAACCAAGCAGCAGACCATTTTGAGCTAAAGCAGAGAAGAGAGAATAAAGAAAGGAAAAGGAGAGAAATTCTAGTCTACAGCTTACTCTCTCTGCAGAAAGACCTGCAACTTCTGTTGATGGGTTTATGGCTCAACAATTGATCTCTTGAATCACTTCAAAAGGCATCAATGAACTGTGGTAGAGATCATCCTCAAACTGAGGGACTGCCAACAACAATGACGATTTTGTCCCTTTCCAAGACTGCTATACAGTGGAATTAATGGAGGATGCAGATTAGTTTGTTAGTTAGTAGCAATGTGGTATGGTGGGTAGAGATGGAGGAGAGAAAAGAGAAGTGGGAGAAACAGGCTCACACTTTGAGGATAACCTCAAAGTGCTGATATTTTACATAATAAAACAAGTTGTGAAAAGGAAGACGGGTAGTTAGCAAAAGCTGAAGTGAAACTAGTCAGCTGCCCTTCAGTCCATTTATTCAGTGCTCACCATTTCCATTTCAAAGTAAAGCTACAATAAATATTGAGCCAAGAATGTAATTCTGTATCCAGACCATGTTGGTGAACAGAATGAATCACTGTTGAAAACAGCTGGCTCTTCCCATTCTTCTATTCATTGATAGTTGTTATAGAGTTATGTGACAGGAATGTTGTGAGCAGATTTCAGATTTAGAGCGATGTTAAAGCTGCATAACGTCAACTTTAATCCATGTGCTTGGGTGCTTCTTTAAGCAAAAATTTAAGCATAACATGCTTTCATGGCAAGTGTAATATATTTCCCTTTCAGACTCATCCAGCTCTGTAGTACAAGTCAACTAGATCACAGGCACGTCACAAACACAGCGATGGTATATTTGCTAGGTCTCTTACAGGTGGCAAAGGAAGATGTGGTGTGCCAAATAGATAGATTTTCAGTAGGGTAAAAAAATCTTTTGTGACACTATGACCCCCTCTACACGTTACAGTTATTATGTAATTAACTGGTTAATTGCACAGTTAACTGAGACCAGCTATATGTGCAAAGTACCTATTGCATTATAAAAAGGTCCAGCCAGCTGTGAAGTTAGATCTTGAAAATATGTACTAATTTTATTTGCTATCCAGCTTTAATTTGCACGTGTAGCAGGGTCTGCCCCTGAGACTGGGAACCCCATCAACTGACTGGGCTTCCAGCCACAGGGGTACACCATGTGCAGCCAGGGCTAGGAGTTCCACAGCTGAGGAGACTTTCAGCCCCGACATTGCCGGGTCTGAGTCTGGGTCCCAGCAGCTGCAGAGTCTGGAGGAAGCCAGGCCAGGCCCACAAGGCGAGGGGGCTCTGTTCCACCCCTTCCCCAGCCCCCCGTGCTGCTCCATGCTGCCCCCTTCCCCATCCCTCTCTGCTGACAGGCTCATCCCTACATGAAAAGTTAACCCTTGAGGGAACACAAGTTGCCTAAGGCAGTGTTTCCCAATCTTCTCCAGCCCAAGGCACACTTATATTAATAAACATTTTCCATGACACACCTGTTAAAGCATTCCTCATTCTCATACCTATTGTAGCTCATTGCCATAGCAAAATGCTGCAGCACACCTGTTCATTTCTGACAGCACATTTTTGTTTCACAGCACACTGGTTGGGAAACACTGCCCTAAGGCATTCTAAAGCAGAAGTCCTGAACCTAATACCTGATTGGACTAGAATTAATTTTTCTTGTGATGGACCATTTTAAAAACACCCTGCAGCCATGCATGTGTTAAATCACAGCTGTAGAGCACTTTCAGGGTCTGGTTGTATGAAAAATACCATACTTCTGTCTGCACCCTTACTCATGGCTTCCCCAAGTATTGTATGTTTAAACAAATAGCAACACTTAAAATTTTGGTGGTAAAACATGCAAGTATTGTTTATTAAAGTTTATAATTGCTTTGAAGATTAAATGAATGTGTGCAAAATATACTTTCCTGGGCAACTGGTGCCACCTTAGTCGGAAGAGGGGAGGGACATGCCCATCAGCAACTGGTGGGGGGGGGGGTCTGCCTGCGGCCAATCTTGCTGATCGGGGGGGGTCCCTTGCAGCGCTCCTGTCTGCCCCCCACCGCCTGTCACCTAAGCAGGGAGCATGGCCTGTCAGGGTAAACACATGCACCCCCTACGCGTCACCACTGGTTTCCTCTAGGTATTATACATCTTCCTGCTTTTTTTTTTGAAAACTCAAATGTTAGAAAAAGAATATAAGACAATATTGTGTAGTTGTCTTACTAGTTTTCTTATGACTAGGTCATTTTATTTAAAAATATATATATTTAAATTAATTTTATGGACTATTCCTTACAGAATACCTATAACAATATACAAAAATTATGTACCGGGATCAGTAAAAAAACTTTCCATCTTAAAATTGTAAACATCCATATCCATGAGATATAAAAGGATAGTACTAAAGGTCTTGATTCTGTAGTCTTCATAGGCTTGATTCAGCATCCTTTGAAATCAAGGGGATATTTTCTATTTTCCTTAAAAGAACATTGAATTAGGCCTTACCTGGAAGGCCTTGCTTGGATGAAAATATTGCTTTAGTTCATAGGGTTGTGTGAAGCTTTGGTAGCTGATTCAGTTCAGAGGAGATTCGGCCTGATTTGGGGACCAAATCTCTGAATCCAAATTGAATTGGGAGACCAATTAAAAATTCTGAATTGATTCGAAGCATCTGAATCGATTCGGAAAAGCTTCAGAAAAGATTTGGCTGCTTTGGTGATTCAGCCACAGACTAAATAGGCAGCTGACAGCTGCCTCCAGCTGGGAAGTTGGGTTTAGGAAAGGTGGAAAGAAGGAGCGTGGGGAGGAAGGGATTGGGGCTGGGGCTGGGGCTGGGACTGGGACAAGCTGCCCAGCTGGGGCGGCAGGGCATGGGATGTCAGTATAGCAACACTGGGAGTGGAGGCTCTGCCCTGCTGCCACTTGCCCAGCAGGGGCAGGGTGTGAGGGCAGGGTGTGGGATGCAGGTGCTACTTGCTCTAGGTGGAAGGAAGTTAGTGGCAGTAGGGCATAGGCCCCAATCCCAGTGCTACCGCTCCCACATCCCACGCTCCCCCATGCCAGCAGGGCAGAGCCCCCACTCCCAGTGCTGATGTGGATGTGCTAGCACTGGGAGTGAGAGCTATATCCTGCTGCCACCCAAAGCGAGCTGTGCTTACATCACACCCCCTGCCAGCTAGGCAAGTGGCAGCACGGCATAGTCCCTGCTCTGAGTGCTACCACGCCCACTCCCCCCCCCC
>JAGPOW010003648.1:91462581-91518049 GCA_030014935.1 Caiman crocodilus
TGTGCTGGACATTTTTCCTCCCTAGGTGCAGCACTTTGCATTTCTCCTTGTTGAATTGCATTCTGTTGTTTTCCGCCCACATGTCCAACCTGTCCAGGTTTGCTTGTAGTTGTTCCCTGACCTCTGGCGTGTCCACTTGTCCCCACAGTTTTGTGTCGTCTGCAAACTTGGACAGGGTACACTTCACTCCCTCATCCAAGTTGCTGATGAAGATATTGAAGAGTATCATTCCAAGGACCAAGCCCTGTGGGACCCCATTGCCCGCACCCTTCCAGGTCGAAACCGACCCATCCACTACGACTCTCTGGGTGTGATCCTCTGGCCAATTCGCCACCCACCGGACTGTGTAGTCATCCAAGTCACAGTCTCTTAACTTGTTTACCAGTATGGTGTGGGATACCGTATCGAAGACCTTCCTGAAGTCTACGTATACGACATCCACCCCTACTCCTGCATCCAGGTGTTTTGTAACCTGGTCATAAAAAGAGACTAGATTAGTCAGGCATGATCTACCTACTATGAACCTCTGTTCATTCCCCATCTGCATAATTTGTCCTGCCAGGTTCTCGCAAATGTGAGCCTTGATAATTTTTTCAAAGACTTTGCCTAGGATGGAAGTGAGACTGACTGGCCTTTAGTTGCCTGGGCCCTCCTTCTTCCCCTTCTTGAAAATGGGGACCACATTGGCCCTTTTCTAGTCCTCCAGGACCTGGCCTGTGCGCCACAAGTGTTCAAATATTCCCGCCAGTGGCTGTGCAATGACGTCAGCCAGTACCTTGGATGGAGCTCATCTGGGCCTGCCGACTTAGTCATCCAGTTCCTCCAAGTGACTCTGCACCATCTCAGAGTCTATGCATGGCAGTCTCGTGCCTTGCTGCTGCCTCTCTACAGTCCCAGTGAGAGCCTTGTCCTGCCCCTCACTTAGGAACACTGAGGCAAAGAACTCATTGAGGAGTTCAGCCTTGTTCCCCCTGTCTGTCACCAATTGCTTATGCCCATTTAGTAGGGGTCCTGTTCCACCCTGGGGCTTCCTTTTACTCCCTGTATATCTAAAAAACAATTTTTTTTTTATCCTTTACTTGGAATGCCATCCTCAGCTCCATGCTGAGGATGGTCGTCCATCCTGGTTCCAGAGAGCCAGTTTCAGCTGCTCTTCAGGGTGGCCATCTTGGCCTGGCCTACCTGGAAGTTGGCCAGGTTGACTGCGCCCTGCTTAGCTGCCCGGTACGGGAAACAGCAAATGTATCTGTCCTCTGAAAAGTCCCAGCCCAGTGCCCAAAGCAGCACCCCGAGGGTAGCAAAGAGCGGTCGCAGCCGGGGGGCAGTCTGAGAAGGCATGAAAAACGTTCTCTTCCATTGCCCCCTGGCAGAAGGGGCAGGCCACCAAACTCTCTCTTTCTTTCTGTCCTCACTTTGTTTCACGCGGGTTGACCCCTGAGGCCCCCATAGATGTCCCCGCTGGCAGAACTGTAAATATGTAAATAGTCCTTTTGTTTGCTGTGTTTTTTTTAGTCTAGAGCGTACGGGTAGGCCTTGCAGGCCATGAGCCCAGGCCATGTCTGTGAGGCCCAGGTGTTCGGGCCAACTTGTACATACTCTCTACTGGCCCCGATTTGTCACCCTCCCTGGAATAAATGCATCTTAAAAGTCGAAAGTCTTTCTGTCTTTCTTCTTTGTCATACCAAAGTTGATGGTAATGAGGTGTCTGATAGGGAATCCCTTCATTTAAGCAAACATGGCATGGAAATCAGTAGAATGGCTTCCACAATGCTGTTCTTCAATTCTATCCTGATCTCCAGAAACTACTTACGGATTGGGGGAATAATTTAGTTTCTGTGCCACTAAAACCTCTGTCCTCTATTACAACTTCCTTACTTAGCATCAGTCCTGCATATTTTTCCTTATATGCTAACTTGTCCCTTACTACTGGTCTGACTTGTGTTCATTTCACACAAGTTGTTACATAGTCATCAGCTTAATAATGTTAAGCCTTTCCAGAATCATACTGGATTTGAGCTCTAGAAATTAAAATAAGGCTTTCAGCAATCTCTTGGATGATTTGATTTTCCTGTCTATATTATTGAAGGGTTTTCTGTAAACAAAACAGAATAAAAAACAGAAAAACAAAGCAAACAAAAAATAAAACAAAACCCCAAGCTGATTGCTAGATGCAAAGTAACTCTAAATCTAGGGGACAGTTTTTAGATGAAGTCACTGTTCAAAGTTATAGGTAATGTCAGAAAACTGATCTGTCAGTATGTTAGAGAAGTTTGACAAATCCTTTTTCCAGAGTAATAGCACCACACAGTGGTGAACAAAGAAATGTACATTTGGTTGGGGTTTTTTTAGGAAATGTATAGTTCTGTTGCTGTGGACACAGGCTTACTTACACTTTGGAATAATCTATTATGCAAAACATCCAATTGTTGGATTTTCCTTTTTAATTTCTGAGTTCCCCGAAAGGAAGAATTTGTTTCCTTCAGCCTTTGCAGTATAAGCAATGGAAATAGTTATAGCTTTACAATTAGTTTTAAAGGAAAATCATTCTCAATTGAATCCAGGAAAAAGGTCATATGTGTGATAATACTGGAACATCTGGTAGCCTTTGAAAGTCTAGCCTTTTTGTAGAAGTTGCTTATTTAAACTCAGATTTTTTGGGGCCCTCCTTTCTTGATAGCAACACTATGAAAGAATGACTACACAGCTCAAAATGTTTTAGAGTTGCAGAGTAGATTTCATTACCTACATCCTAGGGGTCTTGAGCTCTAATTCTTGGGCCAGAATGTTATTCAAACCTGGTAAAGTACAGTATCAAAGAATAATTTCTGTAGCACCTCAATATGGCAGATCAAGGGTCTGCTACTACATTTTCTCTATGCTTAATATGTTATATGTAGGGACCTGCTTAAATTGCAGTGAGACAGAGGGTTTTTCATGGTCTACTCACAGCACACAGCCAATTTGTGAGCATTTCACGGCAGCCCCGCCCCTCAACACTGATTGGAGGACAGGCCCTGCCCCTTGGCCCTGATTAGAGGAGAAGCTTCTCAGGGGTGGACACATGAGGAGGTGGCTGCCATCTTGATTGTTGGCTGCCCTTTGTGCCACCCCACTCTTGGTGCTAATAGGTGGAGAGGCCCCCCTGGGGGGAGAAGGGATAAGGGGGCAGCTGCCATCTTGTCTGCTGCCCTTTGTGCTGCCCTGCCAGCCAGTGCTTTTCCTTCCCTGTAACAAGGACCAAGGGCTGCCACTGTGGAGCCAGCATTTTTAAAAAATTGTTGTTGTTGATTTTACAAAATAATTAGGTTTTTAGTTATATCTCACACACCTGGCTTACATTCGTAGCATCTCTTCTTGGTTGATCATAACCGAACTCAAAATGGTATGATTCTTGATTCACAGTAAGTTGTAGCTAGGAGGCAAGGGAAGTGGATATATGTAAGATGGTCTATAGATTCTAACCATTCAATTGTAAATAAATACATTGTAAATACAAAGCTTTTTAAAAATCACATGCTTACAGATATTATTAACTTACCTAGTCCATCTGCCTGATCAATGTAGAATTTTCCAAACTATACATTTTAATGCCTTGTTCAGTCTAGTCTTAAAATATTCCAATAAAGGGGAGTTTTTCCATTTCTCATCAGTAACCCTTTCACAGACTAATCTTTGCCAGGTTGCTAAAATTTCAAGTTGTATGTTCATTTGCCAATTCTCTTATCACTTCTTTCTCTCCTTCACATGTTTCTGTTGTCCCTAATTCCACTTTGTTTTAGCTGAACTATTCATATCTAGCTATCTAATTTTTCCCCAATTTGATAACCTATTCAGCTTTTTCATTTTGTTGCTTTTCCCCAGTAGCCATATTGGAAAATCTTTAATTGTGCTGCTTCAGGTTGGAGAGCAAGAATTCCATGGCCATGTAATGCACTGTTGTCTTAACTTTTTGGGAAGATAATGGATTATCAGGCCATTAAATCAATGCATAACATCTACTCAGTTTAGAGAGGAATAGCTGGACAGTTTTCATTTCCACATTAAAATAGGATATATTTTCTCCAGCATGATCACATCCTTCTCTTCTCTACTTTTCTGTAGTAAGTTTGGACAAATGCTACCTTTCACTTTGTTGATCCCCTTCCATTTTGTGGGTTCCAGTGGGAAGCCTCCCCAAGGCAGTTTAGCTTACCTAAGACGCAGCATCTCGCAAATCACTGTCTCGGGTGAGAATCGTCAAGGGAATTTCCAGTTTGCAGTAAACCATATAATCAAGATAGAACTCCTCATAAACCATAAATAATATCTCTGGGTTTAACTCGTATGCAGGATTTCAGCAGTCCTCTCCATCTGAGAATACTGTGCATAATGTTTCCCAGAGTGTTTTGATCTAAAGGTAACTTCCAGCATTTAAACAATTGAAGTAATGTTCTAGCCATTGCTTATGCACAATTGAGCTTCTCTATACTGGCCTTTGTTTAAAGATCCCTAGGAGAGTACAGTTGTTGAACTTTGGTCAGAGACAGGCTAGTTAAATAGGAAAAGTAGAAAAGGTTTTTAAGCACGGGCTCCATGGCTTGCTATCTAAATTTTCTGGTTCATAGAGAGGGAAAAGTGGGGAGGCAGCCATGCATATGATAAAAGAAACCCCTAAAGACAGATTAGTCCTAATATTTTGAAACTTATCACTGGCTCCATCTGCAAGTAAAGAGGTGGAGAGCCACCTAACTGAAACAAATATAATCAGGCCACATAAAAGCTAATTTTGTCTTCTGTGATGCTGAAAGGATTTCTCATCATGTAAACATGAGGAAGGGAGGCAGAACCTCTTAAGAGGGGAGATCTTTGCACAAGTCCTGTGGCAGTTTCGTGATATAGATATATGTTTACTAGGATCTCTGGTGAAACTGTCAAGCTCATTTTGCTTCTGACAGACAGATCTCCAAAAGTGAAAGGCTGTGTGTATGAAAACTCCACATCCTTCTGGTGGTTCCAGATCTTGATGGAGCTTTGCCAGCAGGTAAATATTTAATCCCAAATCCACACCTCATGGATGTTTTCCAAAGTTAACGTAAGACTCTTTTATTTCTCCTTCATTTAACTGTTCATTTCCAGCTAAGTTCTTATGCTGTGCCTAGCACCATAGTATCTGAGCACCTTCCAGCAGTACGCTAGTTAAAGCCACAGGAGCCTGAATCGAGATAGTTGTAACTATACTGTGTCCTAATCCTAACCTTTTTCCTTCTGTAGCTGCCTTACTAAAGCATCATCACTGCTATAGGCAGGCAGAACTGTATCTCAGGGTTCTTACTATACCTTTGTTTCATTCTTCATGGGTTTTTGTTTGGAGGGTTGTTTTTTAATGCAGGGTCGATTCTAGAGAGGATGTAAAAATTATCATTAACGTGTAGCTAAAATCTTCAGCTCCTCATCAAGGACCTGTTTTTGGAAGTCTCTCTTTATGGCTGTGCCCACACAGAATTCCTCTGACTTTAGCGGGGTGCCACCAGAGCACAGCACAGTACCTACAAACAGTCTGCCTTTAATTCTTAGGCTGGTCTAATAGTAAGTTATCATTCCCTATCTGATTTGCACCTATAATTTCTGATCTGTGTTTAATGTCTCTTTAGAAGACCTGGGCTTGCTGTGTTAGGGCATTGGGTTCTACTAATGTCTCTGTTGAATGCTAGGATACAACCTCTCCATGAAGAAAATACTTGAAAATTTAATAAAAAATAGTGGAGATGCCCAACTTTCAATAAGAAAGTGGTTTAGAAGAGGACTGTAGAAATACGCTTTGAGATACAGGCAGTCCTCAACTTACAGTGTTTCGCACTTACAACGTTTATAAATTGACACCCTGTTTCAACTTTATGACGTCAGTTTTGACTTTACAATGTTTGGTCTGATGCGATACCATACCAGCGAGCAAGTTCACTGCATCGCTCATCTCCCTGGAGAACATCTGTCCAAACTGCCTTGGATACTTTCTTTAAGAAAGCAGACGTGGCTCCAGAAAAACCTGCAGCCAAGACTCTTGAGAAGACTCCAGCCAAGAACCCTTCAAAAAGTCCAAGCAAAAGCTTTTGAAAAAGTCCAGCAAAATCACCTCAAAGAAGTCCTTCCAAATCAATATGATTGCTATTTACAATATAAATATATTAATGTAGCTATATTATTCATCCATAATTAATCAAGTACAAAATTCTGGGGTATTTTTGGTGAAAATAGGGTTAGGGCTTTGGTTCAGGAACCAATCCCCCATTTATAACATTTTTTTTTTAATGAGAAAATTGGTTCTGAGTGACATTTCGACTTAAGACACAGTTTTCAGGAACCACTTGTGTCATAAGTCCGAGAACTGCCTGTATAATCATGTTGCTGTTGCATGTGTTCCTGTACCTGAAAAACAAAGTTATTTTCAAAGATTTCTCAAGAACTCTGTTCTGCTTATTTGCTCTACTGAAGAATATTTATTTTTCTAAAAGCTTTCTCTATCCCTTGGCATGTAAATATAAAGGTTGATTAGTTTAAAGCTGAAAAGTAAGGTAATGCTCTCTTCCTGTGTTCTCTGTTGCTCTTGTGTAAATTTTGTGAATCCTAACAAGAGTTACTGGTTCATTCCAAGAGAGACTTGCACCCTTTCAGATATTGCTCCAGAGCTCAGCTATTGAATTTTGGCAAGCCATATGCTGTTGGGTTGCCCCCCTCAGGATCTGTCTTTGCTGTGCAAGCAACACTAGCAGCTTACAGCCTCTCCCCACTACCCTGGACAAGGCCAGCAGCATGCAGCTCCTCTACCCCCATCCCCAAAGCCAGGCTGGTGGCATACAGCACCCTGCCACTGGGCAGCACCAGTGGTGAACCCCCCATCAGGCTCTTCCCCTCTGTGGGGCAGTGGGAAAGGTAGTTGCAGGGACCTATGAGCCACATACAGGCAGCCTGCAGGCCACCTGTAAGGCCGCTGGTTGAACAGCCCTGTCCTAGAGAAACTTCTCATAGAGAGCAGATTGGTAGTATGTTTTCGTATTGTATTTAGTGACATTTTTAATATTGTCAGAAAAATGTGCTCTTATTACAACAGAATGTGAAACATACAGTAGTTCTGAACTAGTTAAGGAGGGATAAACCTTGTGAAAGGAACATTAATACTATTGAAGGAGGTTTTCAAGTGTTAGGGTTAAATTTTGCTGGCGTGGAGAACATGTCATATAACTTCCGTTTGAAATTTAAAAACTGTATTTTTTTGATTACTTGTTTTTGAATGTCTTTAGTGTGCTGCGTTATTGACAAGAGTATAAAGAGCCTGTATTCCTGTTGTCTGTCCATGTGTCATCCCTCCTCCCTCTCCTTGCCCCCCCTAAAAAAAATGGAAAAAGAAAAGCAAAAAGGTTATGTGTTACTGTTAGTCATGGTAAAATGTAAAGATAATTAACGTAGAGGGAAAAGACAGGGTGAATGGGGCGTGGAAGTAAATTTGATTCTGCTTTAAGAAGTAGTTGCAGAGGAGCCCATAGCAAGAATACATGGTCTGTCTCTCTATGCAGGGTGTTTTCAAAGTAAGATCTAGTGTGAAATACTGGCTTTTCTGAAGTCAATATGTGTTTAGTCAGTTATTTCACAAGAGTCAGAATTTTGCTTTGGCGCATAATATCTTTCTGATACGTTGCTGTCACTAAGTTAGCTTCACAGGACTGGAGTTATTACTCATGATTTACATCAAAATAAAACCTGGGGCTGCATATCATCTGATTGCCTGACTACCTCTGGTAATAGGTATTTTGAGACAAATGCCAGTATACCACAATAACTTGCAACTCGTAGCACTTGTCAGCTTGGCTTGAAGAAGCTGGGAAAAAAGAATGGCATATCACATAAGGTGATCACCTACTCACCAATCCATTACTATCCTAGTGCTTACTATGGAATCCTGACTATCTTTCCTGTGAATCTTTGTAGCATGTGAAAGCTTAAGTTTAAATTGGCTATTTGATTTAAAAAAAAATATCTAGAAGCGGTTATCATTCATTTTGTATTTTCTGCATGAAATATTTTTTGGCTTAAAATAAGAAACAACCAAGTTAGCCTTTTTCAGAATTAAATGTCTGCATTTAATACATTTAGAATAGGAAGCTCATAGTTCAGACATGCTTTCCTGGTCCTTTAATTCCCCTGTCATATTTTGCTGTATGTGATTATGTGAACTGTGACTGGCTGTCTGTGTAAATTAGGCTGGGTATTCTGGTCTAGATATAGCTAGGAATTAAATGCTGCTTTGTCAGCCATCTCACTCTTGTTCTGCTTTAAATTTAATAGAAAATCAGAAAAGTTGTTTTTCTTTTAGTTTTTGCTTACATTAAATATTTAACACTTTGTTCTAATTCAGAAATCTTTGAGATTGGGTTTCTGGAGCAAAAATTGTAGCAATCCTTGGCATGATGGGCTGGTTCGTTTATGTAGGAAACCTTCCTCTGAGTTTTGCTGCTGTTTGGCCTGATCCTGTTTCTTACATAATATTTCAACATTTCTTTTACACACTGGGGTGACATTATAGCTCTAATGGAATAAGTGGTAAAATTGCTGTTGACTTCAGCATGACTAGAATTTCAGCCAGTATGTTCAGTGGGAATGCTACCTGAGCAAGGAATGCAGGAAAGGGTACAATATTAATGAAGGTTTTTCCTTCTCAATCTTAGAACACATGGAAGTGAGAGAAATTTGCCCACACTGTGGCTAGCTTAGGTCAATGCTGTGTAAGTTTTTCTAGACATTCAGGCAGTTCATTTAAATTCTGACCTGCAGCAACCCTTATATTCCTGAGCAAAGCTTGCCAGTCGTGACAAATTGCACTAAATTATGCAGTACTGTAATTTAATCTGCAGTGGACGTTTCAATTGTGACCAAAACAAAAAAATGCATCCCAGTCTCCTGATATACACATTATTCTCAGCCCTATTAAAATACTTATATTATTGTTTGCCAAACATAAAAAAATTGTATTATCCAAATAAAAATATTAGTAATTAAACCAGAAATAACTTTTTAGAACCTATTTTACTTTTTACCATTTAGGTTGCTAACATTTTATACTTTATGAATCCTGTACAATTAAAGTACATTCATTGGGAAAAATTTAATTTCAACCCATCTTTTTTCTATTGCACTTTTCTAAAATATCGATAATTTTTTTCTATTAATGTGAGTCTTGTTACAGAATATGAAACATTGGGTCTTAACCTATCCTTTGAATGGCATTTTTTTCTGGTACAATATTAATGACTTGGCCCAATAACATTTACATTTATGATCATCTTCTAAAGTGTATTGAATATTTGATTCAGGCGGGAGCGATGCATTGTTGTATAAACATGGCAAATAGGGGTTCTCTGTTAACATGAAGAAAGTAAGTGAAAGCATCTTATTTTGTGTTATATGCTACAATTACACTAAAGAATCTCAGTTGAAAGATGGAGAAGGGAGAATGCTGGGAGTTGAATAGAATAGCCTAGTTATTACACTCTTGTTTTTATAAGCTCAATAAATGCTGTACGCCATAATATTTACAATGGAATGAGTTTGATGACATATAATTTATATGGATATTATTGATTCACAGTAGTAAAGTGTAGTCTGTTTTTTAAATTGCCAGAACCATTTTGTTTGGATTTTTTTGTCTTAGTTCCTGCTAGTTACCTTCCAACATCTTTCCCATAGATGAGTGTGCTGTGCGAGACAGCTGATCAGAGTTGATATCAGTGGTATTCTTTGCCAGCTGGAGGGAGGTAGCTAATAAACAAGGCAGTTCGCTCTGGAAACAAACCTCTAATACGACATTAGGTATGTTTAAAACCAGCAGAGTGTTTCAGCAGTTCTTAGCATATGTTTATTCATAGAAAATCAGCAGTAAAATATACTCACCAGCGCACACAAGAGACCGAGTCTGCATGAGGTCTTTTCCTTTTCAGACATCAAATATCAGAACAGAGTCCTGGTAATTGTTTTACAGTGGGGTTCTAATCACACTCCGGATAGAAGCTGAGCTGACCAACTTGTCTTTTAATAGAAAAGTGTTTGTTTTAAGATTGTTTGACTTGCTACCCCTTTCTCTTTTTAGATGTACATACTTGCTCTTAATACTGTTCAAAATGTGTTTACTTAAAATGATGCTCACTGGGATAGCATTGTGATGTACAAATCTCATTTTTGACCATAGGTAGCGGTGGCCATATAGTTTGATAACACCATGCAACTTTATAATGAAAAAGGTGTCATGCAAGGTACTCAGTGTGAAGGGGGGATGAAGGGACTGCCAGAAACATTTAGTGAAAAAGATTTTTTGACACAAGTTGCATCCTCAGGTATGGAATTTGGGAGTCCAGTTAATATGCTGGTAGATCTGAGGTAATACTTTTCAATTGTATCTGCTCAGAGTACAGCAATATATATCTAAGAAGAAACTCAGAATATTAATTATTGTAAAATATTAATAATTGTAGTTCTGCATTAAGTAATTGGATGTGGGTGTATTTTCTGGCAATCAGAGCTTCATGCAGTGTGTATTATTCAAAAATGAGATGACCACCAGTAGAGTTCTTGGCCAGTCTGCTGAATGAATGGAATTTACCCATGCTTTTAGAAGTATCATGTGGTAAGGCAGCAGAGCTGAATATTGCTTTCAGCCTCTTAGATTGGTTGCTAGCTGTCTCAACAATGTAAAAGTTGCATCAATTGTGAAGGAATTGAAACAGTAGGTCTCCATAAAATATTTAGTACCATTAGTTTTGGCTCCACTCCATTTAGTTGTGTATTTTTTTCCAAGCATATCCTTCATCCTAAAGGAAGTTTGCTCTGCTCAGTGATTTTTCATAATATGTAGCTTCCCATTTTTATTGTTTCTTATTTATGGGTTTGTACATATTTTTCTCCCCAAACTAAATTTGTTTCTCCTGTTTTGACTGGTGGGAAAATACAAAAAGGTTTTCAAATTCAGCTGTTGGGGGAAGAAAGAAATAGGTAGGGCTTTTTGGAACTTGGAAGAAAGAATTGGATCAATACAAAGGGAATTAAGTTTATTACTTGGGTTATATCTTAAATACTGCATTTATAATCTTCAGTAACAGAGTGGGACACTGAGTATTCATATACCTGTCTACAATATTGTAAGCACAGCTGGAGGTTAAAACAGTGGGCAGTGATGAGCACCCTTGGTGACCTGTGTTTTCAGATTTTTTTAAAAGTAGTATGTAATGAAACATAGAGCATGATTAACTCAAAGCCCAATGATGACAGTATTACCTCTTCTCTTGTGCCAACAGGTATTAAAATGTGTATGTCAAGTCTTATTTTCAGTATGATAGAAGGTAGAACAAACGTTTGTTCTTCTGAGTAACAGAAGGTTGACAAAATATTAATTATTTATTCAGTCTATCAAGTACTTCAGGCCCCATGCTTCTTTAAATTAATTAGTAACAGGTTTTATAAAGTCCAATGGTACCTATGCTAAAAGCAAAAGAAATGCAGGTTCTCATCTCTTCATCTCTTCTGAAGGTCAACTCTCTTCAGGAGTTGGTCCAATATGAATAGAAATGTTTCTCTAATTTTGGAGAACTTCACTTTAAGAGTCTTGTGGAGCCAGATCCTTATCTGTTATGAATGGAAACAGTGGAATTGTTCTGATTTCTGCTTGCATAGTATATTGTATAAGACATAAAATAAAGGTAGAGCTTAATCTTGGCTAAAATTAAACAAATCTGCAAATTCACCACCCAGACTAGGTAATGTATTAAAATGAAACAGGGGAAAAAATAATTTTAATAACTCTGAAGCTATGTGAGCAATATACATAAGAAAGTCTCAATTTATTTGAGGGAAAATAAAGAAGAAACCGTTTTAAAATTGAAAGATTAATTGGACTAAAGGAATGTTCAGCATTTTTCTACACAAGAGATTATATGACTTTAGAAAAGATGTGTAAAAAGAATACAAGAAGCTAGCTGTTATCAAAGTCTGTTTCTCCTTAAGTTTATATTTCCTATGAATTCAAGTCCTTTTTTTAGCCTTATTCCTTTTGTGTGCTAGAGAACACAGAGATCCTCTCTTTTGCAAGATGCAGAAAAGTGATCAGTGCTGTTTCATGAAGGTTTAGTAAAAATAAGATGTGTAAGGCTAGGAGAGAGAGACAAAATGAGAATATATGGTCAGTTAGGTTTTCAGGGAACAGGAAAAGATAATAGAGAGTGAGCTTATGCTAGACAAAGTAAAATGGAAGCGACAGAAATATTTAGAAAAAAGCAGTTCCATTAATAAGTGTAATAGACCAAATTAATGATATAGCTTTTGTTAGAAATGAGCAGAGATTTGAGTAATCAGGGCCAGAGTAACCCTTTAGTGGGCCCTAGGCAAACAAACTCATGTGTCCTGGGCTAGTCAAGACCCCCCTCCCCATCCCAGCGCTGCCATCCATGGGGAGCAGGGCTTAGAGCAATGTTACCAAGTCTTGTGAGAAAAAAAGCAGTGTTGCCTTTAAAAACAAAACTAACACATTTCAAAGAGAGGGGAGTGGGGGTGGGAGGTATGTGTGGGGTGGGTTGTGAAAGGGTGTGGCTGTCTTTGGTGAGGCAGTAGGGTATTTTGGGGTGTATATATGGGAGCAGGGTTGTGGGGCAGGGTGTGGGTGTGTGGGATGTGAGGGAGGGTAGAGGTGTATGCAGACCCCTCCACTCCTCTCATGGTGCACAGACCCTGCGGCCAGCGGCAGCTGCCCTTGGGGCCTGCATAGGCACCAGCGTCCAACAATACATGGCTGCGGCCAGTGCTGCACAGCAGTGGTGAAGAGCACAGCCCTGCCGGCTGCTTCTCGCACCAGGCTCCGTGCAGCCCACATGCAGCGCTGTGCTACTTGGGGGAAGCAGTGTGGTCTGGAACTGGCTGCCTTTCCTGCCCCCTGCTTCCCACAACCTTCAGCACAGAGTGAGGAAGGCAGCCAGCTCTAGGCTTTCCCCAGTAGTGGAGCTGCACGTGTGCTATGCGGAGCCTGGCACGAGAGGTGACCAGTAGGGCTGTGCTCCTCATTCCTACCGTGCAGCGCTGGCTGGAGCCCCACAAACCTGGGCCTGCATGGGCGACAAGTGCCTTGAGGGCTGCTGCTGCTGCTGGTGGCAAGTGCTGTCTGCCATGGGGGGGCAGGTGGAGTGTATGGGGGTCTCCCCTAACCCACCCTCTCTCACACACGTACCCTGCCCACCTCTGTGCTCACAAACCTCTGTGCTCACACACCTCTGCTCCTGCCACCCCCCTGGAAACAGGCTCTGTGCTCCCACCCAGCTACAGCCCCTCCCCTCTGCCTGCACCCACCCTCTCCCTTTCTGGTGCCTGGAGCAAGCCAGAGGCTGGGGTAGGCATGCAGGTCCTTGGGGCAACAGCAGCCCCACCTGGAAGGGAAGGGAGGCGGACAGGACGATTTGTGTTGCTGCTGCAGAGGGAAGGACTGGGCCCCCCTACAGCTCAGGGCCCTAGGCTCGTGCCTAGTTTGCCTATTCATTAATCTGGCCTTGATGAAGATATTGTCTGTATACCTGTCGTGGAAGGAAAAGCAAAGGAATCTTTGGAAAATAAGCTTTAAAACCTGTCATCAGAGAGATTACTATGAAATTTGTGTGCTTGTTCCCTAAATCATCTATTTCATGCCTGGCCCCATAGTTAGTTATCTTTTATGCTATGGTATTTTATTACATGTAACGTGTAATGAGAGGAATTTGATTTATGGGAAGAGTTTCAACAAACTAAATGACTAGCGAATGGCTAAATGGCTAGTCTAGATACTACAGAATTTTTTGCCAACATATATTTTGCAAGTGTTGCTCATAGCCGCAGGGAATTTTACTTTCCACAAATACACATTTTTTGCTCTGACAGAGTAAAGCAATCAGGTATTTTCCTACAGAAGGAAACTTGCATGCTGCTGTTACAAAGGTCCACTGCAGTACAGGAAAGGTGACAAGATATTCCAGAAGTAGAAGACAGTTTTAGTATCCTGGATGGTTTTACTGTCCTGATTTAATACAGTCCCCCTTTGGCAAGAGATGTAAGCTCTTCCATCCTGCTCTGCCCTCTCCCCTTTCATTTCAGTTGATCTCTTCTGTTTATACAACTTTGCCTTTAGTTTCCTCCATTTCCATACCTTTCTTCCTGACCACTCAGTGAATTTGGGGAAATAGCCCAGCTATTTCAAAGGTAATACCTGGTACTATGTCAGATGCTCATGTTGTTTCATCTTCCTAGTTCAATTGTACACTTACTACTACAAGTCATTATCTGTATTGCAGATGAGGTCTCTGTGACGTGGAATGATCTAGAATACATTGTAATAGTAGGTATAGTATTCAGTTAAGAAGACAGTTGTCAAGTGAAACGGGTTAGGGGAAATGCCAGAGGTCTGAGGTTTGGGTATGAGGGAAAAAGGGATGAAGAAGAGGGGAAGCACACTTTTTCACGGCATTGTCTAGCTACCAGGCAGAGCTGCTGCCCAAGACTGGATTAAGAGGTTATAAAGTTCCTATGCATATGTACACTGTGGTTGCCTACTGCCTTGGGTATGCAGTGGCAGAGGCCCCGTTCAAAAAAGTGGCATTGGCTATGAATTTGCCCAGCACCACAGTTCTCTGTGCTGTTAGTTGTCAGACAGGTTGGTGTCAGTCCCAGAAGAACTCAGCCTATACCTTCTTCTCTGACTATAGAGAGAGAGCACTTCTGACCCCACCACGGCAGACGAGTGGTGGCAGGAAGAGTACAGCCAATTTAAAAAATAAAAAACAACAAGAAGTAGTCTGTTGTGTGGGGTATTGTTTGCAGGGCCACTCAAAACACTGAACTTCAGAGTTTACATCCAACTGATATTAGAGGGGCAGGTCCAACCTGCATTGGTAATACACATGTAAAGTTATTTTGAGCTACCATAGGCAAGAAAAAATTATTTTCAGTGAAAGCCAAGATTCTGAAGTCCTCATGGGACTCCAGGATCTGATGTCTGTAGGGTATATTACTGCAAGACCCCATCCGCCAAAGCCTTTCTCTACCACTTAGCACAAATGTCTTCAGTACCAAAGTCTCCTATGACAGTTGAGGATACCACCGTATTTTAATTGGAAAAATCTGTTCTTTCTGTCTGCCCGTCCATCTCTCATACTCCATACATTCACATGCATGTATTTTAAGGATTTTCACACCGAGGAAGCAGAGTATTGTGTTGTGGTTCCAATAGGGTATTTTAACATGAGGAACAGGGGAAAATGGCTAATTGTGAGATTGCTTAGGCTGTGCAATATTCCTACTTGGGAAGCCCCATTACTTGTGTCATTTAAAATTAAATGAAAAAAGGACTGAGGAATACACTATATGGAACAATCCAGTACTTGCAGAGGCTCTGTGACCTAATAGGTCTTCTTCATCTGCAGTTGCTATGTTGATGCTGAAGACCTTTTCCATTTTAGTGGAAAGTCTTGAAAAATCATAAAGTACAGTACACGTCTAGACTAGGAGATAATTGTCAGTTTAAGAGAATGAGTTGAAATAATTAGTATGTTGAAACGACACACATTTCTGTTGCCCTGTCCAGAGTGGAGTACCCCAAGCCCCAACTAACAGTATTCTGCCTGTTTGAGAACTAGTTGAAGTGGCTCTTCAGGGCTCATTAAAGCTGCTCTTCAGTTGTTTGCTGGTGCTCAGTGATGAGTTACATTTAGGACCAGTGGATGAGCACGCAGCCCTCATAACAATCTTAAAATCTGCTGATGCCTACAGCAAGAAACCAAGAGGTGCCTTACCTGGCAGTCACACCTGAGGGCTGAGCCTTGAGAATTTGAAAGGGAGTCAATTAAAGTTTGTGGGACCATCAGGCTTTTGGCATCTGAATTTTTTTGCAAGCCTTAAATTATGGCACAGTTTGGTCCACCCAGCTCAGAGTGTCCTGATGAACCCCCTTCCAGAACACTGACTTTGCATAAAGCTGTTAGTGTACTACAGCCACTTGATGGCACCCTTTGATTTGATACATACCTCATTAGTGATAGCATAGTGCAATGTAGCTGTAGTATTTGTAATGGAATAACACGTAAGAACTAAAGACTGCAAGGTATCTGGTTAATGTAGAGATGAAATGAATGAAACAGCAAGGCTAAGCTTTCCTGACCCTTCATGAGAGAATAAATGAAAAACGGAAGAATAAGCTATTGTGCCGAAGGGAGATGATGAAATTCAAGATCCACACACATAATCTCTGGCTCAGCCTCTGAAATGTTAATCCTTGGGTAGAATTATTTGAGCTGTAGATTGCAATTTATCATCAAAATGGCACTGTGTCAAACAATACTTCTTGTATGTGTGATGTTTAGAACTATCCAATTTTAATATAAAATGGTTCACAGAGCACTAACATTTAAGTAGCAACTCGTTAAGCCCAGGATGTTTTTGCTGGTCTCTGTGCACATGCATGGTAATCATGTGGATTTATATTTCACAGATCACTTTAGAATCTTGCTATCCATGTAATATGTTTTAGGGAGTGGTCTGTTTTGATTTAACAGATGAAAGCTGATCAGACTTGTTTAATAGTAGTTGTAAAATTAAATAGTCCAGAATTGTTTATATTGAGAGATGCTCTATGAATTTCTTACCAGAAAGAAATAGGCTGACAATATTTGCATATGTGATAGAAAGGCTCAGGGCTTAAAATTAATATTTTTTTCCAATTTTTTGTGCCCATTATTTTTGTGGATGGGAAAAAATATTTTTATCCCTGTGTTTTCACAGCTGGAAACTTAATTCTGGCTTTCCTTCCCCTCTTCTCTAGAATGTGCCGGTAGAGGGAGTTGGAAATTGCCATGAAGGTAAGGGTAAGGTAGTCTGTACAAAAATTCAACTCTTTTCCTTTTAAAGAACATAACATACTATAACTCAAAGATGTTCTATTTTATAACGAAAAAAAAGCAAAAAATAAAAAGTTAGCATCAGTTAATTTAGGAAATACACAATTCCTCTAATGTTCTGGAACAGCATCTTTTGGGAAGAAGAATTTAAAATTCTAAATTATGTAGAAATTTTAAATGTGGTTTCTTATGCATACGCTTAATGATCACCCTGTAACCTTACTGACCAGCAGCAAAGGATTAAGCAGAATCTTACATTTAATGCAGGCTAAATGAAATTGTCCCTGTGTTTTTATTTTTAAATCTTATCCATAACAAAATACTAAATTATATATTTAAACATGTTTAAATAATATTTAAATATAAAATATGTAATTAAAAGCCTTCCTTTACAAGTCAAGTACTGGTTTGTTATAGTAGCAGGTGGGAGGTGATGGAGAAGGTTTGGGAGAGAAACTCTAAACTCTGATGATTTTACAATTAAAAAATCCTCAGTCCCTTTGGAAGATCCTTTTTTGAGAGGTGAAAAGTTTTAAATCAATCACTTTTAGGGGTTTTGTAGTGCTAAAAAGTTTGTTTCAGCATTACTATAATTAAAATTTGTTCTTAAAATATACTAGTATCCACCTGACACGTTGAAAGTCTGCATTATGTTTGATTATCAGAAAGATACAAAGCATTTCAGAATTGTAGACCTGACTGAGCAGTCATGATAGTTGTGAACTGAACTATGAAGGAGATATTTGTCTTGCAGTAGGACCTTTTGTGTTAATCCTTCCAACCTTTATATTGGAGCATTTTGAGATGGTATTTAGTCAAAGAATAACTTGTATTGTGCACTTAAGACCTCTCCATCAGAATCGATCCACTATATGGTATTTTTAGTTTAATTAGACCTGCTATTTTGTTTCATATTTCTCATGTACTACCAGAGTTTTTCAAAGGTTAATGCGTTAGTAGTGCCTGCAGAATCCAAATTTACATGTATAAATAGGTATTTGCATCCTCAAAATGAGTATGTATGTGCTCATTGTTCAGTAACCTGTTTGTACATGCAGTTGTTTATGTGCCATAAGTACACAAATGTTTTGTGAGCACATCTTAGATGTTCAAGTTTTCAAATTAAGCATATGTATGAGAATGTAAGCATCTCTGTGGAGGGGAAGGGAGTGTATGCCGGCATGCTCATATATATTTCATCTCTATGAAATTTGCATGTATTTTAAGTTAAAATAGTTCAGGCTGTGCACAGCAACTGCTATCAGGTCAGCCTGAACTAATGTGTACAAAGGTCGACATTTTCCTGAAAGATTACTGTTTTATTAAAATAATGTAAAAGTGTATTTTTCTTATATAATTATCTTTTGTATGTCTGTTGTTGGCTACTATTTCATTAAAATAATGTAAAAGTGTATTTTTCTTATATAATTATCTTTTGTATGTCTGTTGTTGGCTACTATTTTATTAAAATAATGTAAAAGTGTATTTTTCTTATATAATTAACTTTTGTATGTTGTTGGCACAAGCTTCTGCAGCAGCTTCAGTATTTCAGTTGGTTACAGTTACAGGTACTTAGTTGATAAGTTTTGAATTTTTTGATAATGGCTCCAGTTTGTAATATCCAGAATAAATGCAGTCTTGGAAAATTGGTCTAAAACAGCATGAAAGATTTATTTTGTGCTATAACATGCATTCATGTTGAATTGTTAAAATTTTGTAAAGTCAATTATACTTTAGTTGATCATTTGGTTGTACAACTTCGTTAGAAAGTCGTCCAAAACTACTGCAGTACCTATTAACATCAGGGAATACATACTCCACTCTTTCCAAGTGCAATGCACTACTATATTCTGTTTCTTTGGCAGAAAGATAGACAGATGAAGAGCAAAGGATAGTTTAATACTTTTCCTGATACCAGGTGTTTTGGGCTATGAATTATGTTTGAATTTGTGGTTCAGATCTGACTGACATAATATATAATGTGGAAATATTTAAACCAAAGATTATTTAACTTTTCATTATAAATAAGGCTCTAAGTTAAGGTTCTGGTGCTCTGATTTGTCATGTTTATAATTAGACAAATATAAAACCTGCCCTTGAACCAGAAATTGTACAGATCTGCTGTGCTGCGAGTCACAGTAGATCTTGATAAAAGGCTGTTTTGCATTCTCGCTGGAGTAGGTATGAAGAGGTTTTAAATTATATTCACTTTTTAAAAACAGCTTTAGTTATCGTGTCATCAAAAAACTTAACATTTCATTTTGTTTCTAAATAACTCCTTTTTGCCACTGTACATAAAAACAACAAGCCCTTTACATTTTTTTGGCTTATGTTAGTCTTGATGAAATAATGGACTGAATTACTATACTTAAGAAATGTGAGTGGCAGGAATATTTTAAAATAAATACTATGCTGTTGCATGCCATTCAGATGCATTTGGCATTGAGGTTAACATAATACTAACTTTTCAAAAGAAAACCATTTTCTGATCATGGTATGATACTTTTCAATGTACATAGTTTTTCATGTGAAATATGCAAAAACTAAATGATATAGTCATTGACTGGGAGTTTAAGGTGAATGTTTAGGTTATTTATCCTGAGGAAAAATATATTTTGATTTTTACCAGCCTCCTTCTTGACTGCATGGAGTTTAGTGGGGCATATGTGGGACTGTCATATATACAAATGAGCTGATACTTTGCAACATGTGTTTTTGTAGAATTCTGTTATTTGCTGACGATAACTATACAGACAATAACAATTATTAAACAAAAACTAGTGTTCTGTGTAGTATAAGCACAACTCTGTACATGTGGTTGTATTTAGGTTAGACCTAGATTAATACTGGTTTACAATTACTACTTACAATGCATTATCTTTTCACATCTGTGCATCTACTTTTAAGGTATGCCGATTGCTATAATTAATTAAAGTGCTGCAGATGCTGCTGTCTGAGCCAATTTAAAGCATGAATTTCCAGTTATGTGAGCTAGATAATGCTAAAGCTTTAACATGCTCTTGTGGGTCTATTATACTCTAGAATCTAGATATCCAAAGTAGATCTGTGGCTTACTTTCTCTTCCTTTTCTTGTTCTAAGAATATACACGTGTGTATTTATATGGCTAAGTAATATTAGTTTCCCTTGCTGCTAGCAGGGTGGTCCAAGTGATAGATTTTACTCTTAATAAGCTTAGGGATAATCATCCAAGTCAAACAGGTCACATGTACAGTATGATGACTTTCTTTGTTTCATGTTTTCCTCCTATGGTTTGGCCAAAGTATCAGATGCATAGTATTATATGTGAATACAACTGGTAGCTTAATGGAACTAAAGCACTGATTTCTGATAATTGACTAATGTAGAAATCGGAAATATAGTGTTTTCCTGCTGTGATTATTATAAGCTTCTTTGTAGTATTTGTTTTACTTTTTTAAAAGTTTGTGTAATTTCCATTAGTTGTAAACATTTTTAAATAATGTATGAATTATATTGAATGATAATTGAATTTACCTTATCCCTCAAGTTAGGGATAACCTCATAAATGAGCAATGAACAATAAGGATTTTTCATTATGAAACTGGTTTTACTATTTTAGACTTACGTTTGGATGCAGTGTGCTCTCTTAGTAAACTACTTATTAACATGATGTCCATTTGCTTTTGAGACATATATGAAATTATAGATAGGATGTTTTAGAAGTGTTGATATTTTTAACAGTATAGAATATATATTCTCTATGTAAGCACGGGAATTAACAGATACTGATTACATTTGATACTGATTATACTTTTCTTTCCACTGTTTGCTTATGATGTATGTATGTTACCTGTAAAGAGATATACTGTGCATAAATGGCAAGTTAAGTATTATAGCAGTTGCTAGTTGTGATGATTCAGGAAACCTCCCTGTGTAAAATTTATGAATTCTGGCTAACATTGTAGAATTGTTATATTGTCAAGTACCCTAATGCATGTGGAGTCAGCCATAGGTTGTCAAGGCTGTCTCGTTTCTCATAGACTGTGGAAAATGAGAGATGTCATTAATAATGTGGCTGAACCTTAGGGAAATCCGTTTAGTCAGGCACACCCACACATGCAAGCACATGTGTTTGCAGCAGCTCAAATAGAAGCAGTGCAAATTTGAGCCAGGGCTTTTTGCTTCAGTGTACGTGCTTGGACATGCACTTTGTTGTGGAGCAAATTGTACCACTTGGGGTAAAATAACCCTGCCTGGCTCCTCCTGGATCTTCAGCCAGAAGGAGCTAGAGCCCGGGGCCAGCATCTGTGCTGTTCCCAGCAATATAAAAAGCTGCCCTGCACTGGCCCCAGCAGTATAAAAAGCCACCCTAGCAAGTAGCTCAGGGCTACTAGCTCTCAGGAGCTTCTGGGGTCCAGCCAGTTGGTACCTGGGGACACTGTCTCTTGTGCCAGCTGGACTGCTGAAGCAGCTCTGAGAGTTCCCTGCACTCTCTACCCACTGCAGCAGTCTGGCGGTGGGGGCTGCAGTCTGGCTGTGACCTGCTGCGCACCTGCCAGACTCAGATGAGGACTGCACAGCCAGTAGAGGCATCTGCCCCTCTGGACCAGCTGCCAGTGGACTGCAGTTGCAGGGTTGGCATTTGTGCAGCACTATTGCCATGTATACCCCCTGCCCAGCCATCTGGGCAGCTATCACCCGGAAGATGTTCCAGATGTGGTGGCCTGCTTTGAACTGCCCCATTTGTCCAGGAGGTCAGTCCATTTGTCCATTTGTCCAGGAGGTCAGTCACAGCCAGATGGGTCCAAGGTGCCAGCTCTGAGCAGGCAGGGTCCTGCCACTGGCCTCTGTAGCAGGAATTCTGGTGTTCCCTATTGGAAAACTTGTAAAAAAAAATCCCAAAGTCACTCTCTAAAATACCCTCAAATCCATGTTCCTCCACCAGTAAAACAAAAGACAACTGTAAAGAGAGAGAGAGACAGAGACAGCGACCAGTTGGACAATGTTTTATTGATATAGCTACAGTGTTAAAGTAAGTCTCTTATCATAATAATAAAGTGAACTCTAAACACAGGTTTCATGAATTCATGAATACATATTTTGCTACCCTCCCACAGGGTAATGGCCCCCACACAAGTGGTTCAGCCCCCCAACAGAGGGTTCAGCCCCCACACAAGGGCTACACCCCCCCAACATGGGGTTCAGCCCCCCCAACAGGGAATTAGTCCCCCACACAAAACATTCAGACCCCCATCAGGGGGTTCAGACCCTCACACAAGGGGTTTGGCTCCCTATGGGGGCCAAATGGCCCTCACAGAGGCTACCACCCCCCCTGCAAGGCCCACATGCCCCACCCCAGCCCCCTGCTTGCTGCCCCACCTGGCCCCATTCCCCACCAGCTGCTGCAGCCCCCACAATGGCTGCCCCACCCTGCCCCAGCCCCCAACTTGCACCCCCAGGCCTCCAAGGCTACCCCTACAACCCCAGGCACCATCACTTAAAAAAAAACCCCAGAAAAAGAACAGAAAGAAATGGGAAATAAAAAGCTTCTGCTTACCTTGGAGGGGGGAGGGGCTCCAGGCCCGCCCGACAGAGCCCCGCACTGGTCAGCACAGGACAGCGGAGGGGCAGGAGGGCTCAGGCTGGCGCTGTCACCCTGGCCTGCTCTGTGGGGGCAGGGCCCCAGGCAGACACATGGCAGCTCCAACTGCCAGTAAGTGCTGGGGTTTTGGGTTTTTTTTTTAAAGTATGGGGTGGGGGGCCAGGGATGGGGGGGGCTTGGAGGGAGGGGCCAGCCACGGCATGGGTCAGGGGCCTCGGGGGGGCTGGCAGGGGATGGGACCAGCCGCGGCTGGTCTGACCTGCCACATGTTTCAGCACCAGGGTGAGAGGCCAACCATAGAGGTGCTCTGGCAGCCAGAGTGTCTCCATGGTGGACCCAGCCTCCTGTTTCCTCATGGCATGGTCCTGGACTGTGCCCTGTGCCACTTTTTTAATCTTCAATTTTTTTAGACCGCTGGATATCCAGGGGTCTAATTTTCTCCCCACGCTGCAAGTTTGCAGTGCAGGGAACATTTTTTCGTTCCCACACGTGCCTGTTGCCCCGCCTCAAAGGGGTTTGAGATGCAGCAAGAGGCACGTGCGCGCTTGTGTGGATGCGCCCGTCAAGTTTATTTGTGGAGTGGGTTTTGGTCCTTTCCCAGAAGATGACCAGTGAGATCAGCTGTTAACTGTGGATCTTGGAGGTGCTTGCAGACATAGAACACCTCGACAAAGGATGGGGTTAGAAGGCTAGAAGGAAATGTTTTGTCATAGCTTGGTCTCTTACAGCAGGAGGACCAGCCTATAGAAGGAGGGAAAATGGATGCAGAGAAGAAAAAGAAACTCCATGATCCGAAGGAGGAGCCATGTGCAGGAAGGGGGGGATTGCCTCTTTAGAAGGCTCTGACCTAACCCTAAACAACAATGAAGAGGAAATGGAAGCAGGAGAGTCAACAATAGGCATTTATTCTTTAGTGTCCCTGAATATTTTTCGTTCTAGCAAAAGTAAAGAATACAGAACTGGTAATGTCTGTTCACTTCAGCTGTCCTATGCCTTTCTGAAGAAAACTGTATCCTCATTAGTGCCCGCAGGGGTAGAGTTCTGTGCAGGAATGTTCTGTCTGGACTTTTCTGAGGGCTTGTGTAGCTGGGCTAAAAAAATTCTCACTGAATATACCACCAGAGGGGCCAAGGATAGAGAAGGTACTGCAGGCTTTCCATATTGAAGGAAGCTTAAAAGCGCATTTTGCTGGGACACAAAGCAATCTTTCTAGTGAGTGTCCAGCTGCAGGAGCTCTTCAAGGGTTGCGTGAGACCACCCGTAACTCCTATCCATGTAAATTTCAGTATTACCTAACGTACTCTCGTAATGAAGCTGTGAGATCATGCATTCTTTGAGTAGTCATGACCAGGGATCTGGGTTTTCCGTTTGTTGCAAAACACATGGATTTTCTCCTTTAAAGGAGAAAAATGCAGGAAATCTCAGGTTCCCTCTTGCAGGCTGGTAGGCTTCCGGCCTGCAAAGGGCTGCTTGGGGTTGTGGGGAGCAGGACGCAGGGGGCACCATGTGCATTTGTGTGCCTGCAGCCAGACAGCATGGTGGAGAGCAGCTCTTGCAGCTCCCTCCAGGTAAGTCTATGGGGGCAAGGTGAATGCTCCCACCCTTCCACACTTTGCCTGTACCGTACCCCTGCTTCCCCGCACAACTGGGGGACTGGAGCCTGGGGGTGGGAGGCTGGAGGTCTGGAGTGAGGAGCACCAGCAAGGCCAGTAGACTCTGGGTTGGGAGTGAGGGGCACCTACAGGGCTGTGGGGGCTGTGGCTTTGGAATGAGGGGCAATGACAAGAGCTGGGGCAAGGCACCGGAATATATGGGCCGCTTAGCGCTACCAAGCAGTGGGGCAGACAGTGGTAACGGGACCCTCATCTTGGTGCGTTAAGGGGGCAAGGAGCTTAGATTGGTCCATGATGAAAAAAACCAAAATCAAACATCCAAATAATAGATACAGTAAAATCCCTGATATCTGGCATGAGTGGGGAATGGGATGTGCCAGTAATATAAAAATGCCAGTTACCTGAGGGCACAGGGTTTCTGCCTGGATTCTGAGCAGGGTTCGGGGGGGTTGGCAGCAGCTGCAAATGGAGCAGGGGGTGGCAGCAATTGGGATGTGCCAGTAATATAAAAATGCCAGTTACCTGAGGGCACAGGGTTTCTGCCTGGATGCTGAGCAGGGTTCGGGGGGTTGGCAGCAGCTGCAAATGGAGCAGGGGGTGGCAGCAGTGCAGTGTGGTGGGTGGCGGCTGCAGCAGCTGCATGTGAGCTTTCCCCTGCATCTGGCTGGCTGGCCAGAAATTCCAGTTACTAGAGTGTGCCGGTTAGTAAAATCCCAGATAACAGAGATTTTACTGTATTTAGAATTTATGTTATTATAATGATTGAGGCACTGGAAGGTTTCCAAATGGCTTTAAAATAGTAAATATATCAATAAAACATGTTCAACTGATACCTACGTATATAGTGGCCTTCCATTTTAATCATGGAAAAATGCTGATTTTAGGTTTTTTAATCAGAGAATTTGGGATTTTATTGTAATCAGAATATTTGGAGTTTTTAAACAGAGGAAACCAGGATCCTTGATTATAACAGTCCTAACTGCAATCAAACTATGCTGTCACTAGTCATGAGGCCCTATTCCTTGTCTGTGGTTAGATTTATTATATGCATTCACTGTTTTGCATTTCATACTGCTGATCTTAATTGTTTTTAGAGGAGGAAAAAAGAAATGTGTCTGGGAAGGGAGTATACATCCAAGTCATCCGGTCTTTCAGTTGCTTTCCCTCTTTGCCTGCCACCAAGCGGTTCTTACTGCTCTCCCTCCATCATCATCACCTTCTTCTTGCCACGCCCTAGCTCAGACCTCTTATCTGTCAGAGGGCACAACAAGAGTCACAATGCCTTTGTGTGTCCCTTAGACTATATATGTTTTCTAACATTAATTTATATTGAGTCACTTCTCTTTTTGGCAATATGCTGCTTAAATATTGTTAGGAAATGTGTCGAAGTTGAAAAACGTAAGTTACCTTTCTCTTTGGCTTTGCTGATGCTTTATATTAGTGTATGCATTTTTGTAATGTTGCCAGATTTCATTTAAGCATTGGTTATTTTGTGTAGGTGGATGAAGAGCTTACTCTTTTGTAGATTTAAAGATTGAAACTATTGTTTGGACAAAACTGTTAGATTAGAAGCAGCTACTTTGAGTTCTGATTCTAAACTAAAGTAGAAGGAGTGTGCAGTACTGTGTAGTAAAAAAAATTGTTGCACTTGTGTATAATTTTATAAGAACAAGTTTAGGTTATGTGCCATGCCTCCTGATTAGAATCTGGCTCCTACCTTTTATACAGACTTTTATTTAATATGTGAGCCCTTGGTTTAGGAAGATTTTTAATGCATACCAATCCTTAAATAAATTTTAAAGATACTTTAATTTAAAAAGATACTGGAGCAGGTGTAACATTGAGCCCATAATTTAGTTTTAATTAATGTTAATCTTGGTGATCTAAGGACTAAATGATATCACAAGATACCTTTTGTGCTTTCACTTTATAATATTGATTCTTAACTAGGGTACCACATCTCACAGGAAAAGCCTTGAGATCCTTTCAAGAGTGCCATGGGGTGTCATGCAACGTTATCTTGGATCCAGATATTTTAAATAGGAATCTATTGTGTTAAAAACATTCTGACTTGTTGTGGTTAGAACTTTTTGAGTTCTTTGCAACAGGAAACCTGCTCTATTATTTTTCTATACTTAAAAAAAAAGAGTGAAAACTAAGAGCTGGCATTTTTGGAGGGGTGTCTCCGGTCTAAAAAAATAAAAGGTGAGAACCACTGTTTTTGATGACTATAATTGCTAGCAGAAATACTTAAAAAGGAAGTTTAGGTCTCTGCTGTAGTACTTGCAACCTTATAAAAGCAGGCTTTTGGATGCACTGTCCCCTCAGATGATCTGATCCTGTGATACGTCACCAGAGTTGCACAAAATAAGAGCATATGGGTACACCATCACAAGGTGTCACAGTCACTATATAATATGATATGTATAGTTACAATGTTTTATCTCCCACAAACTCCTTTGAACAAGCCATGTTATTAGGTAAACCAGTGGTGCCAATCTATGGGCTTGATTGAGCCCCATTCACCAAGATCAGGCCCTGGGGTCCAGCATCACCCCTTTTTGCCCCCATGTGCTGAGATTGGGTCCAGAGGGCCTGACACTGCCCCTTCACCCTGAGATTGGACATCTAGGCTGCTGACAGATATGGGGGACAGCACTTTACCAGAAGAGGAAGTGCGTTAGTTCAGCTCAGCGCACCAGCATCTGTATAGATCGGGTGCTTCAGTGGGGCTTTTTGGCGCTTTTATTTAAAGCTGATTCAAAAAGCCACTCTGAAGGATGCGATCATACGGATGTTTGGCAAGCCAGGTTAAACTAATGCAATGCCTTTTCCAGACATATGCTGCGCTTGGTGCGGGACTATGCTAAGCTTAAAGCAAAGCACTGTTTTTTTGTTTGGTTTTTATCATGTCTGTAAACCACAGTGTCATTCTTTTCCACCCCTGTATGCCAGGATTGGTTCTTGGGGGTCTGGTCTCCCACTCCTGCATTCCAGGATCCTGCCCCCTTTTGGCTCCGCTTCCTGGGATTGGGTCCCAGGGTGCAGCACCACTTCCACCCAATCCTGTGCACTGGTATTGAATGACTGATCCAGTGCAAAGGGCCCAGGGCCCCTTACAGGTCCAGAAATAATGGCAGTGTGGGAGCAGTGCCACCACTCTCCTAAATTTCCAGACCCATGGGGAGGCCTGTGGGCCAGATCTTTTGAGCACCCCGGTGTAAGCTCAAGTTACATTTATCTACAGTGAGTGTCTAAATGAAATAGCAGTTAAATTCATTACTACTGTGTTAAATGTGCAGAAATGAGCATTCTTTCCAGTGACTGCTGCAAGTTGCTTTAAGACTTAAGGATCTTATTGCATCATGCTGGGTGATGAAGAAGATTTGTGTATTAAGTTTTTCACAATTAAAAAGCTGGAAAAACTGGTTTAAGAAAATGTTACCCTGTGAATACACATCTTTTGTAGGTATAGTGTGCAAACCTGAAGTGAACATATGACTCTTTTTATCAACAGTATTTCATATTTAATCAACATAAAGTGAAGTACTTCCCTCACATGAATGTAACACAAATCAGGTCTCAGCCAAAGCAAATAAAGAGTGTATGCTTTGCTAATCATCCATAACTAATTTGTGCATACACAGAAAAAAATTAAATCTGTTTTTGACAAAAGCTTTTTCATGGAAGCAGCAAGGGAGAATGGAACATGTAATGTGGATCAGTACTTTAATTTATAGTGAATGAGAAGACCTTAGATGTGTTGCTGTGACTGCACTCATTTATTGATATTAACAAATTTAATAGAAGCCTAGAAATTAGACACTAGCTTTTAAAAAAATTGTTCCAAAATATTCTGACATGTCTAAACTGATACAGACATGGGCAGATTATTGTATCTATTACCACATATTCATATATTGCAGAGCGCTGCTGCCTGTCTCCATGACAAGCACAGTTAATAGATAATATACAGTAGAGAAAATGTAAAATATGTTGCCTCCTTGTACAAAAAAAATATGGTTTTGTTGCTCTAGTGACAATATAGTTATGGTTGAAGGGTCAGATTCATTATGAGCCCTGATTTCAGACTATTACAGCTTTAAAAAAATAAGATGTTTGAAGTGTTTATGTTTGTCAGTGTAGAGCTGAATTTTAGTTTTTTATGTGCAAAGTTTGAAGAAACCCATTTAGCCATTTTCTTAAGCAAATGGGGTGGAGGAGGGGGAATTTTACATGCTTTAAGGAAGTTGTTTAAATGTTTTTTGTTTTTTAATGAAAAAGCTGTGTTTAAAATACTTCGAGCTTGGCATGTGGAGCACCTAGTTGTCCCTGTGAAATGTGCCCTTTATCTTGTTTTTAAAAAATATATTCAATAAGCACATATACTTATACACCATTTTTCTTACTCTCATAAGCATACATGGCTTGTTATGTTCCAGACACTTTGAATACGTAAGCTTCTGTGTACCCAGATATCCACTCAAAGATCTTAATCTTTAGGAAGCTTGCCATACTTGCCGTACGGTCCCTCCTGTGATACTTACCTCGCACATTTTTTTTGATTTGTACATGCATTGGGGCTTACAGTCAGTAATATGCTATATCCTATAGAACTGGTGCTTAATCTTTTTTGGCTGGCGGGCCGGATCTGACTGGTGGTCTTGATCTGGAATGGGGCAGTTAGAACAAGGCCCCATCTGGCCATGCTGAGGGGGTCAGGGGCAATCCAGCTCCAACCTGGCTCTGTGGGGGCGAGAGATGGGGTGTGGGCCATCTCCGCAGGGAGTAGGGATGTGGCAGAGCCCCAGCATGGCCCCACATGGGGGAGGAGCCATGGCCTGTTCCCAACCCAGTCCCATGGGGGGAATAGGGTTTGAGCTGGGGTTTGAGCTGGCTGGGATTGGGGGTGTGGCCCAGCCCCATACAGCCTGGGAGGAGTGGCGTGGCCCAGCCTGATCTAGTCGCAGTGGTGGGAGGGAGGGGACATGACCTGGCCCAACCTGCTGTACAGGGCTTGCATTTGGGGGATTTGGGGAGAGTGGCCACATTTACAGCCACCGCTTCCCAATCTGTGGAAAGCCCCATGGGCTGGATACCTATGGTTCTTCAGGCTGCCTTTGGCCTGCAGACCAGAGTCTGAGCACCATGCTATAGAACATGAATGCATGCACACACATGGATGTTTGCTTGTGCACACACACAACATTAATATGGTACTGAGACAAGCCTAGCAACATGGGTTCTGTGAATATTACTTCCCCTGTATAAGGAGAACACAGCTCTCTAGACCAGAGGTTCTCAGCCTTTTTAGATGTGAGGCATCACTCAGAAAATGCCAACTCTTAGTTTTCATTCTTTTAACTACAGAAAAATAATGCAAGTTTTTCTGTGGCAAAGACCTCAAGAAAAATCCCAACAAGTCTGAATGTTTTTAATTCTATGGATTTCTATTTGAAATCTCTGGGTCTGCCTTGTGAATGAAGTGTATTCATAGCTTATATCATTGCCACATAATTTTTAGATATGTGCAATTTTTGCAGTACTCATTTAGAATGATCAGTTTGCAGATATTGTAAGATGAAGAGCAGGGGCAGATTTCCAATTTTATATTTCCTCTCATCCAGGATACCACTAAGTCTAATTATTTCGGATTAGATCCTCCTTGACTTTATAATAGAATGAATGTGGTAAATGTATAAAACTTCATATTTAAGAGTTAATTTGCCTAATATAATGTCTTGATACACACATAAGGGAAAGTTGTGAGGTTGTGGGAAGAGAATAAATATAATGTTCAAGCTATGTTCCATGGCACCCCACGGCACCCTTGAAAGGATCTCAGGGTACCTGATGGCACACTGGCTGAGAATCGCTGTTGTAAAATGACAGCACAAGAAATATGTGGTCCTTGGATCAGCAAGGTACTAAAGCATGTGTAACATTAAGATTATGATTTAGGTTTAATTAAATTAGTTTTTAAGGTTCGTATGTGATTAAACATCTTCCTAGCAAGCCCTCTTTCTAAACCAAGGGCTTATCTGTTAAATAAACCTGCATAAAAGGTAGGAGTCAGATTCTAATCTCAGGGGCATGGCACATAACCTAAATCTGTTGCTGCAAAAATATGTACCCATAGTATTAAAATATATAGGTGAGAGAGAGAGCGCAAAACTCCAATAGTAGCTGTAGTAGTCCTGGATTTTGTGATGGTGGGTTTATTTCAGATAACGCTGCAGCATTTGCTCATTTATCCTTAGTGCAGAAGGCTCAGAAATTGCAATATTGGTTATTAACTTAATTCAAGGGGCTGTATAAGTGATCCCTGTAATCATAGGGGAGACGCTCATGGCATGTGCCACTCTGGGATATAAGGGTGTCAGAGCATACCATTAAGATACATGCATTGATTCATTGTGTAGGTGGAGCTGAGTTCAGACTTGCTTTTATAAAATTAAGCAAGCTTAAAAGTTGTAATGTCTTCACTCAATGCAGTTAAAGGCTTTTTTTGTGTCAGATAATATCCAATGAGCCTTGCAAATTCTGTTTCATTAAATACCATACAAGTACCCTGTGAGAACTGTCACCAGACCTTATTTTATAAAACCTATTGCAACAGGTTTTTTTCTGTTATGGGTAACATATTCCAGTCTGTTCTACAGAACATTTTTGAACCTCAAAAGTTCAGAAGGGAAATGAGGTGTATGATGTCTCCAGATCTGGTAAACTTTCTTTTTCTTTAGTATGAAAGAAATAACTTTCTCAAAGACTCTGTTAGATGCAGTTTAATGTAGGAGGTCAAAGAAGAAATGACATAATTTGGTTACTACAATGGGAACATGGAGACAAAATCTGTAATCATATTTCTCCTGGAATACGTAAATGCCTTATTTGTCTTTCCTCATTGTCCTTTTTTATCTTAGATGTTTTCTCCTTTTAGGAAGACCAGCTAGATTAAGAAGCTAGGATTGTTAACCTGGATCAGGTCTGAAGGCTTGATGTTCTGAAACAAAGATCTTTCAACAAAAACTGTTAAAAGCCACACTGGCTTGATACACAGCTTGCATAGCTATACCATTGTGTAGCTAGCAGGCTTTGGAGTTCCTAGTCTGACTGGGGTTCTTGGTGACCTGTTTCTGTCTCCCTAGCATCCTAGTGCTCTCACCCACCTCCCCTGCCATGCCTTGATGCTGAAAATTATAAATTTAGGAGACTGCCTTTGGGGATGAAGTTGTTAGTCTGGCCCCCACTTCCTGCTGAGGATTCCTAGTTTCTTCCCTGCTTTCTCTCCCCTTCTCTTGAGCTCCTATTTGTGGCTTGCAAGACCCGGAGTACTTCTCTGAATCCTTGATAGGTAAGCCTGTACATACCTGAATGGCATACTGCATTGCAGATTATTCCTTAGTTCTTTGTGCCATATGCTTTGCCTCCCCTCTAGGCTTACCCACAAACACGCCCCATTTCTCTCACCAATTTAAGGCTGCAGTTGCCCATTCTTACAGTTTTTTGGGGGTTTCCTCAGTGGTCCCACAGAAACCTCCAGCTTTGCAGTAGCCTCACTGAGTCCGGGGGGCTGGCAGTGGCTTACTCACGAGTCCTTACATTGGGCAGCAGCCCCACAGAGCTCTGGCGCCTGGCAGCAGCCTGGCAGTCTGTTGGGCTTGTATCATCTCACAGAGTACCAGAGCCTGACATTGGCTCCCCCAGGGTGAAGAAGTCTGACTAAGTCCCTCAGATTTGCAGCAGTCCACACAGAGTCATGCTTCTTGCAGAATCCACCAAGTTTCCCTTTTTCTGCAGCAGTGGCAGCAGCATACCATGGTCTGGCTGTGGGATACTGCTGCCCTGTTGGGGCAGGGGCCAAAGCCTGTATTGGAACAGAATGGAATGAAGCTGGAGCTGGAGCCGGCGCTGGGGCTGGAGCTGGTGCCAAAGCTATGCCTGACAGTAAGCAGTGGGGGAGGCAAGGGCAGAGCCTGCAGGGACCTTGTACTTGAATCCAAAATGAGGGTTTTTCCCTCCATGTTGAATGGGGGAGAAAAATCCTCATCTTGGATTTGCCTGAGTACTGCACCTATCTTTTCTTAATTACCCTTTTTCCTTAATGCTAGAGAGGTACTGTTTGGGTCAGGATGTGATGTGATGTGAACTTGATGAAAAAACACAAAGCAAAGAGAGTACAAACATTTTTTGTTAGGGAAAGGTTTTAATGATCTATTTCAAAATTTCCTTGATAGTGATTCACAAAATGGAAATGAATTATCCAATAGTTTCTGTATAGCTTGATTGCAGCAATATCAGTTTTCTTTTTTCTGAACTTTTCATCCAGTTTTTATCTTTAAAGTTTTAGTTAGAGGAATAATATATTGTACAACAATCAAAATTCTGGTCATGTGGAACAAATTTGTAGATAGGTTTTTCATTCAAAAATGAAATCTGCACTAAATGTTTCTTTGAATGATTCCCTGAACTCTATTGGGATTAAAACAGACTAACCTGTGATACCACTTATTTTCCTTCCTGGTTACAGACAACATCTTCCCTATCATTTTTACTTAATAAATATGGTAGAGTACTTGCTGTCTAATCAATCAGCAGTTCATATGCATTCATTTATATGTAGGGAAGCAGGTGTAGCCATTCAAGGTTATTGCTTTAACTTTTATATGATAGTTTTCCCTTGTATATCCAATCCTTATGCTTAGGACTGAAACTTTTCTGGTATGTGCAAGATTTTTTAAACATTAAATTCTCCATTCAAATGCATCACAATTTGTAATAAATATTCTGGATACCTTGAACCATCATTTGCTTTTAAACAAGTTTTCAGCATAGATTGTGCTGTTTGCATTCGTCCCTCCAAATCTTCCATCCAACTGTCTAAATTATTTTAACTGACATAGTTTCTAATTTACTCTCTACAGTTGAGAGACCTTCCTGTAGCTTGTCTATTTTAGCATTTAATTGCTCTATACTCTCACAAATTAAATTCTGTAGTGATCCATTTTGCTCTGTTGGTGAAGCAGTGATCTTTTCAGCATAGCCGAAGCAAGATGGCGCTTCTAACACAGCTGCAGGGGCCAGCATTCAGGATTTGAATCAGAACTTTCTGACTTCTTTTTTTGCCAGTGTGCTGAGTATAGACATATTAACTTCAGATGCTGTGTGGGAGCTTTATTTGAAAATTAAGTCACCTTGAATCATTTAACAAAATAAAAGTCAGATTACCAGTATCTGCCTCTGAGTGGCTTTTTGGTACTTAAGTAAAGAAACATTGAAAAGTAGAAAGAAGAATGTAAATTGTGTTGTTTAAAGATTTGTTTCATGAGTAAATATAAAAGACAGAGCACTTCTGTTTATATACTAGTTCCTTTTAGAAGCTTTTTCAGTGTCTCTGTTTCAGGTTTTTAAGTGTAAAAAGCCAGCTTTCCAAGAAGGTTTTTTTGTATGTATTCCTCATGTGATAGAAGGTGGGGCAAAGCACTTTGTTTCCTTCGGACAAAATGTAATATCAAATTAGGAAACTGGTTATGCTCCTCATTTAGATCTAATTTTTGTCAGATAATGATTATTACAGTGTTTGCGCTTCATTTAAGACACTCCTTCCAGAAAGAAGAGAATTGTCATTGAACACTGAAATAATTATGAAGCATAAATGGTTTTTTCGGTCATGAGCCTAGTTTCTGTTGACCATAGTTATGTTCATTTTGTTATGTATCTTAGGTAATGGTTACAGATGGATTGTATAAAGTAAGTGTAGGCAAGCTGAATTCAGATATAGAAGATGTTAGAATGCAATTTTCACATTTAATAACACGTTGACTTTATTATCTTAAATGTTTTGTGCGTCTTTTAGGGAAAAATAACGGGAAAATGGTTTGATTCTGTAAATTGATTCTGATTTTCAGAATTCTTTGTAAAGGTGGACATAACTACCATACTTACTTGAATCCAAAATGAGGATTTCCTCCCCATTTAACACAGGTGAAAAAAGACCCTAATCTTCAATTTGAGTATGAAGTGACACCTGGCTGCTGAAGCTCTGGCTCTGGCATTGACTCAGGGGTCAGAGCCATATCTGCTGCCTGCCCCTTCACCTGTTCCTTCACCTGCCTCTTCCTCCCCCTCCCACTTACCTTTGCTCTAGCTCCAGCAGGCTCTGGCCTGGGCATTTGTCTCATGTCACTGCTAAGTTTGTGCTTGCTCCTTGGGCTCTGGCAGGTTCTGGTTCTGCTCCATTGTGCAGCATGTTTGCCCTCGCCAGGCCCCAGAGTCCAGACTGGAGCAGCTGCTGCCACTGATGCTGCTACCAGGTCAGTCTGGAACCAGAGCAAACTTTTGCTCCATGGTCCAGACTGGAGCAGGGCCAAAGCCAGTATAAGTGGATGTGTGTGTAGGGGGGAGGCAGGGAAAGAAGGGAAAGGAAGAATGAGAAGGGGCAGGAAGCAGGTGCCAGTGGGTAAAGATGTGGGAGGCAAGTAGCTTGGGAGGGAAGCAGGTGGAGGTGGGGGACAGGCAGCAGGGGACAAGGTGTGGGGAGGGCAAGGGACAAGTTGCTTGACTTTCCCCAACTGCCTGCCCTCTGTCACTGTTTTCCCCACTGCAATGGAAGGAACTAATTTAAGATGACTCTCTACTAATTAGATTCTATACATGGAAAGTTATAACAAATTTATAATTTTCCATGTATAGAATCCAGGTATTGAGGGGTTGTCTTAAATTCATCTTGGATTCTGGTAAATACAGTATTTGTAAGTTGTCTGCTCATTTTTCTGTTAACCTTGATGACGACGTAATATCAAGAAATGGGGTACTTAAATGTAGTAAACTCAGAAATATCTTTCTTATCATGAATTATAAATATCAAGGTCTCCTTAAGCCAAAACTCTGCCATTAGAAGATGCTAAACCACATTTACATTTAGGACATTTCTAAATGTAATTGTGGAAATAATGGTAAGATAAATAAAGTATTTTTTTAAATGTTCAGAGATCAATAAATTAGCAGCACTGGAAAAGGCACCAAATATAATTAATTCTTCCATAGTCGTGCCGTTCTTAGCAACAGACTTAAAATAAATGATGGCAGCTCAAAAATTAAAGGTATTTTAAGATTACTCATATAAATTTTCCTTCTTTTCCTGAGTCTGGGTATCCAATCTTGGCATCAATACTTAGAATATACACAGCCATTAATGAGGCTGCAGTTCCTTTTCCTTCTAAGACTTGGTTGTTCTATAATAGTGGGCAAAGTCTCTGCTATTCAATTGCTTGATAAAAGTCCAACAAATAGTGTAAAGTCTGAAGTATTTCTGACCTATGAGATATATAAAAGCCAAAAAATAGAATATACTCAACTCTTAGCTCTGTGTGTGCATTCTAATTAAAAGATAAGCTCCGGTAAGCTTGAACTTTAATAACAAATTTGTTAGAGAAGTTATAACATAACTATTTGGTTTTTTTGCTATTTAGTTTATTGGCTCCTGCGGTGATCAGAATATAGCACTTCATGACTACATATAGAAAGCCTCTTTTCAGCTGGAAACATTTGTAGTTCAGATGCTTTTGATCATGTGCATTTTGGAGCAAAGACTCTTTAGATAAATAGAAGCATGCATAAGCAAGTTTTTGTATTCTAAACTGGCAAGGTCTCTTTAATTGTCTGTTCACTCCCTTCTCATAAGAACTTAAATGAAAGCTTCATTAGTTGTGCATAATATTTCAGGCTTCTCTGAACAAGGGAGCCAAATTTATACCTTCTGTACAACCTTACAGCCCTGCCTTTAGTAGACTTTCAGAAGAGTTAAGTTCCATTCTGTCATGCGACATGATTTTCTTTAGTAACAGTGCAGCATGCTCAATATTATAAATGTGACATACAGTTTGTTATTTTTAGATGTGTTTTAAAAGTTTATTCATTTTATTCTGTGAGAGATGCCCATTATCATGGACAAATAAGAAAGATGCTTCCTGTAGGTCTTCATTCCTCACCTTAACAAGTTAACTCTCCCAGTTACTTTCTGTTACCAGGTACTTTCATTCATCCTGCAGCGCCCACCAACTAATTGTACCTCACCCAGCCCTTCCACCCATGAGGGTGGCAGTGAGGAACCCACATTTACACCCCACCCTACCCACAACATACCCTATTGCGCCTTGCTCCTACCCTTGTGAGGGGAAGGCCCAGCCCGGCCAGTACACAGCTTTTGGGCAGGGCTGCTGCTGCCACTGCTGCAGCTGCTGGGGGACCTACTTGGCTTCGGTGTCCTGCTTGCTTCCGGCACCATGTAGCGAAGTGCTGGGGCCATGGGTGGTAGGGGAGCTGTAGATGGGCAGGAGCATGGACCGTGAGGCTGGGGCTGGTGGCAACATAGAGCCTGCGCCTAGGGGGCTGGGCAGAGTGTGGGTGAGAGGGAGGGTGGGGGAATATAGTGACTGTGCATGCATGGCAGGGATTGCTGGGAATAGAGGCAGCCTGGCGGGCCTGCACTCCTCGCTGTGATATGCAGCGCTGGCCAGAGCCACGTGCCACTGGGTGCCAGAGCCTGCACCAGGCACAAGTGCCCCGAGCACCCCATCTGCTACTGTTGCCACCACTGCCTGCAGGGGCTGAGTGCCATGGGGCAGTGTGGGGGATCCCCATACCCCGTCCACCCTCCCTCACATCCCACAAATGCCACACACCCACACTTACCCCCACAGCCCCGCCACATATAAACACGTCCCAACATACCCTATGCCCACGCACACAGCCACACCCCGTTACAAATGCCCTCACATCCTCCCCACAATATACAAGACAAAGAATTTTTATTTGAGTTCTTATGCAATCCCCTCTATATACACTACATAAACACAAATCATGACAAAAATATTTTTTGTAATAGAATTGTCGCGCCAGGAGCCTTGTTCCGGCAGGCCCCGTACGCGAATCGGGTTGGACGCTAGCTTATCCCGTGCTAGCTTCGGGTTTCCCCTTATCTGGCTGCTAGACCGATCAGATTTCGCGAGATCTCTTGAACGGAGGTACTTACGAGTTGTGGCTGTTCGTGATTGTTTTTATTGAGATCGCGTTACAGCAGACAGTCACCGAAGGGAGGGGGAAGGTTCCGGGGGTGGCAGGTGTTGCTGTGACCTCTCACTATGGCTTAGCGAGCTATTTCTAGCAAAACACCCGTGTCCGGCCTCTGCAAACGGCCTCCGTCCATGGACCGTGAGAGGGAGGGAGAGCTCTGCCCAGGGTGAGCATGGGCAGGGTTTTATAGCTGGCTTTAACCTATGGGATCTAATTTCCCATTCCATTCCTTTTTTGGCATAGAGCTGGCTTGGGACAGGTGGTGTCCTGGGTCACTGCTTGCAACGTGGCTTGCACAAGAATTAAAATGTTATAGTGGGTGTTTGACTTTTAGTGTATGATTTCTTTTTTTCTGGTTCCAAGATGGCAACCCTCCTCTCCCCCACTAGTATTTTCAGGGAACAAGGGGAGAGACATCTGGTGGCAAAGGTCAGGGGTTAGGGGATGGGACTTCCAGTCCCAAAATGGCAACCAGGGGGCGAGGCAACTGTCAAAGAGTGTGGCCCTCAAAAGCTCACAAACCTTGTTATGTGGTCCTCCACCCAAAATAATTGCCCACCCCTGTTCTAGATCAGCATTTCCCAATTTTTTTTGCCCCACAGCACACTTACCTAAATAAAAAAGCACTATGGCATACCGGACGTGGAGCAGGGGGAGGGGGTGGTGTGTGGCCAGACAGCCAGCATTTTGGGCTGGAGCCAGGCCCCCTGTCTGTCTGTATCTGCAGCAGCAGCAGGAGTGAGGGGGTGGCTCCAGCCCAAAATGCTGTGCCATACCTGGATGCGCCTGACAGCACACCAGAGTGCTGTAGCACACCGGTTAGGAAACGCTATTCTAAATCCTTAGTTTGATGTTCCAGCTGCAGATATTCAGTGCTTAACCTCTGCCTGATTTTTGGTCACATTCAGGAATCTTGGCTCTGGCCACTAGACTAAGATACCCTAGGAAACTCTGATAATACTGAATGTATAAGTCTTTGAATACAGAGGGAACAGAGTCATATCTTGTAGCATTTACTCACTCTACCTTGTACATTCAAAGTGATCACGTGAATCTCTATGACTGAAGTTTAGATCACTCTGCAGAAGTAAGGTTTCTGATTCGGTAAATGTGGTGATTTTTTAATACTCTTCCATTTTTTAGCTAAGCGTAATGGAACATAGACAACTCGCTAGACCAATATATCCAGAGACCCTGCAATATTTGTGACTAGAGAGTCGTATCCTATGGTACTGAATGTAGGTGTAGTTTCCTAGACTTCAGTATTGCTGAATGTATTATCAATAATGTTAACAATTTTTTCCAATGTTTCTTGGAATGACTAAATAGAGTATCTTGAAATATGGCAGAGTTTGTCTTATGGTTGCCGTTGGCTGCCTCGTGAAAATTCACCCAGAACTGCTCAAAGAATAAGGCCTGCAAAATCACCCTTTGAACAAAAGATGCCTAGTTCTGTGTACGGCTATCAATTCTCTGAGCTTGCAAGGTGTTATATGTAGGTTCCTTTGGCCCGCTGAACTTCCTGAATAATTTTGAATCAGCCACACAGGATTTGAAATTCCAGAAGGGACAGACAAAACCGATCAAATCCTCCTGTTCCCTCTTGTTTCTTTTGGTCTAAGAAGTTGTCTATTTGGTGGTAGTAACAAGGCCATAATATGTCAGCTCACACCCGCTATTGAGAACGTGTGCTTCATAATCTTTATGACTAGTCATTTGGAATCCAGCCCTATGAATCTGACAAGTATTCTACCCTTTGTTTTTCTCCTCTGCCATACTCCTTTTGGACCCCTTCCTCATTTTTCTTGAGGAACATGGACAATGAATGCAGTAATTTGAATGTAGGGGGTGTGACTGGGGCAGCCACTCAGACGCCATGTTCAGGAGAGAAAGGCACAAAAACAGCAGCTGGTCTGCACTGTGATACTTCAGCACCGTCCCTTGCATTGTGGCTGCCTGAGGTGTGGAGCCTTGCTGCCCCTCTCAGTGAACAAGGCAGGAAGTTATAAAAAGCGAATAGTTGGCATTGTCATTAATTTTTTTCAGCGTAGTCAAAGATAACTGGATTTACTACAGGTATCCAGGTTGTAGCCATATTGGTCTAGAGGCAAAAGGAATCAGAACTTGTGGTAGAGGTGATATATATCTTTTATTAGACCAACTAAAGTTTTGCAAAAAAAAGCCTTTAATTGCAAGCTTTTATGCACACATACCCTTCTACAGGCATAGGAGAAAAGATTGTAAAAGTCCTCCTGGGTAGAAATGAGAGTTCATATTGCATAGGAGAGCTGAAGGTGTGTTAAAGTCTCTATATGCAGAGTAGGCTCAGAGAAAAGTTGGAATAGTCTGTTTACCTCAAAGTTGTTTGGTTGTAGACAGGATGTAGTCATAACCTTCTGGTTATGGTGTTTCATATTTCACAGAGGAGTAAAAAGATGGAATGCTCTTCTGGGCAGACATTTGTTTTGTGGTAAGGTGGATTTTGGATTTACTACAGATGTATACATTTCTGGGAAAGTCAGCCAAAGTATGTCTAAACAGCACAATGCAGTGTTGTGCAGAGGTGCCCTGACCCTGCTATAACCTCTCTAGCTCGTATACCAGAGTCTCCCTGGTGCAAAACAACACCTTCTGGAGATTCAGAGCTGGTTCTGTGCATACGAGCTCTAGGATCAGAAGCAGTCTAGCCTGTTAGTATTATTCTGTCTGGGTGAGTAAGATCTGTTTCTCAGCAGAGCTGGTTGGTTTGAGTGCAGTCCTGTACTAACACATTTGTACTGTCTTCAGGTCTGGAGCTGGCACATCTAGCTTCAGGTATTCCTGAATCATATAGGTAAGTGGCCACTTAAGACAATTGAAATATAATGATTTGCCAGTGTTTACTGGCTGTCCAGCTTGAGACATCTAAAGTTTCAGCTTCAGAAATGGTGAACACCCCTCTCCCCTCCTGCAGTGTGGTAGAAGGGAACTGCTGATGCTTTTCATCTCTAAAAATAAGATATCTTAAATTCAGCACTTACAATTAGTGGGTATTTTGCAAATTTGGGCCTGTCTCTTTGGGTTTCTCTGAGGTGAGAATGATTGCATTTCCCTATCTCACAAGGGTATTGTTTATGTTTGCTTTTGTGACTATTTTTGTAGGTTGTTCACACCTCTGAACCAGTTGGCCGTTGCCTGCCTGCTGCCCAGAGGACATTAAAATGTTATGCTCAATAAATAAGATGGGGAGCCACAAGCTGATTGATCAGGGAGTGAAGGATATGAGTGGTCCATAATAATTTAAGGCTGTTTTATCTTCCACCAGTTTAGTTTTTGTTCTGGTGTTGTTTTTTGTATGAGTGTAAGTTGTTAACACAGGCAGGTGATTGCTGCATATTTGCAAGAAGAGGGCTTGTGACCTCAAAACAGCAGTTCCCCAAACACCTGAGACAATTTAGAAAACTTTAAAACTTTAAAATTTATGACCAAACTGTTTTAACCAGTTTTAACTGAGGAAACAGAGGAGAAAATAAAGGAGTTGGGTGGATTTAAAGAGAGACATTCTCCCTAATGGCAGGACAGACAGGGATTATGAACTGAAGTCCTTTTAGACTCCAGAGATTGGGGGTGTCCCAGGTAAAAAGAAGCCTACTTTTGCTTTTATATATATACGAAACAAACTTTCATTGTTTAACCATCCATTTTCTCTCACGCTTTGCTGTGTTGCTTTATTTGTTTTGAAATGGCTGTTTTGAGTCACTGTATTAACCACTATCGATAGCTGCAGAAGGGATGAATTTCATAGGCCAAAAAAATTTTAGCCTGCTAAGCAATCATTGTTAGTACACATGCGGCTGTGGCCCCGGGAGAATCATGGGATGCCATTTGGAAATAGTTGCATGGTCTTGTCACCTGAAGGGAGGCAGTCAGGCTCGAGAAGGGCCAGACTTGCAGTTTGCTCTGTAACTGTAACAACAGGTAAAAAACATAAATATAATACAGTAGTTCCATTCCCACCTCTGCATTGAATGATGAAGTTTTAGGCCCTCTAAGAATTATTTGAAGCACTTCCTATGAAACAGATCTGCTCCCTTTCCAGCTGATGATGTGCAGTGATGAACTGTATCCACTGTTAATGGGAGCTAGCAACACCATTTCAGAGAAGTAAAATTGCCAATCTCCTGCCAAGGCGCAATTCTTTAGTGTCTTCAAAAGCAAACATTGCATGTGGAAAGCATGGATTGTTCAATAACCAATTTTCTATTCAGAAATCGAATGCTTGAGAGACAACTAAACTGCAGCTTGCAATGTTTGTCATATTCCAGGGTACATCTCAGTCATACTTCAAAAAGGCTTCAGATAGAATATAGGATGAGGCACACTTTGGCACTAAAAGATGACCTGCTCAGAGGTATGGAAGCTGGCCATGTTTCTATGCTTGCAATACTTGACTTCTGTTTGCCTATGGCACAGTTGACTGCCTAGTGCTGTTGACTTGTGTATGTGATAATTGAGTGGATAGTGGACTGTTGCATTCACTCCCATCATTCCTGCCTAAGAGGATGCAGAGGGTTGAGATGAGTCACCTCATCTCTTCTGCCAGATACCTTCCCTCTGAGATCTATGCTATATGGCTTCTTTGGTATGAGAGCACTTGAAAGAGGTGATGAGAAGACATGAGCTTTGCCACCAACAACATATCAGTGCCACCCTGTTGAAAGTAATTTCCTACAGATGCTATCAGAGCCATGATGCCAAAACGTCTTTAAAGGGTAGCATGCAGGCGAACATGATATGGCTCAAAATGAACTACACTAAAGCAACATTATGCTGGTTAGAAGTGGGAAATATATCTAAAAACAAGCCAGGATTCTAGCTGCCTCAGTACCCAGACTGTAGAATAAATGCACTTATTCTTCTTAACCCCAATGAGTACCAGACCACAGTGGTCCACGTATGTTTTATTTATTGAATAGGTGATTCTAGCTTGCTGTATTTCAGACTGATTTTGGCTTCAGTGCAGAGGCTCTGGTTCACGTGGCCAAATGAAAATCTATCTTTTCAATTGACCAGGCCCATGTGAGAGGATCTTTTTGCATTCAGATCACTTTAGCCAGTTTCCTCAGTGCTTCTTTTGACTTATAAGGCCTTGGCCTTATTTAAGGCTAGTAACCAGTCAAGAACCGACCACATAAGCAAACTGCATCCTTCCATGATCCACCAAAGTAACTGTAGTACTCTGGGATGAACAGCTCACAGAACTCAGGATAGAGTGAGAGTCAAAAATATTTTTGGTTGGGGGGATATGGCATGAAACAAGTTTCAGAATAAAAGATCAGTCCAGAGCTTGAGCATCCTCAGGGTCCTACTGCAATAGCCTCTTTGTTACAGTTTTCCACCATAACTGGGATGATGTCTAGATGTGCCTAACTAGGAGAGTATAATAGCAGACCTTATGCAATCTTCTGGGGATCTTCTGGAAAGCACTCATTCTGTCATGTGAAAGACTATGGAACTATCAATATTTTTGATGCCACAGCCTACCATCAGGCCCCTGTACCGCCATATTCCCTATCTTCAAACCTGGACAGCCCTCAGTTGCATAGATATGTTATTGATCAAAACTGTTAATTGATCACTGTTAAAATGAATATTTAAATATGTACTTTGTTCTCCTTTCATGGTTTTGGTTGATATGTTCATTGCTCATAGATGGCACTTTGTAATTAAGAGAGTCCATTTTTTCATTTGTTTTATAGTCTCCTTGTAGTTCAGAAATTCTGACTTTTGTGCAACAACACAACCCCCCTGTGTTTGTATTTAGTCTTAGACTTTGTAAAAACATGCTTTTATAAAACTTAATTTTGAAGCCAAATTTAACTGAAACTGTCCCTTCTGTTATCTGGTAAGAGTCTTATATTGTGTGTGCATATACATGTGCTTGAGTGCAAGTGTGCATGTGACTATATATATAATACATATATTAATACTGTAAAGTAGGGGGAAATGTAGATAATTTCAGTCATTACATAGGGGAGATTATGACTACAAGAAATCCAAGAAGCTGTAGTCTTTGACCAGAATTTTGCTAGTACAGACTACTAGCTTAGAGGTTAGAACTAAATTAATAGCATAGGATTCACTTCCTTAGACATTATAAGAAATGGAGAAATGTATATTTTGCCTTTTTTTTAAAGTATCCGCAAATGTAGTGCTTGTGAGAAAGGTGCTAAATTGACACAGCTAGAATCTGTGTCTTTTAAAATCTTTTCTTTATACTCACGTCAGGTGATTCAGTAGTGCAAGCTTTTGCACATGACTCTGACAGCATACCTCTGGCTTGACATACATTCTCACCTCCAGAAGTGACTTTAATTGAGCCTGGATGTCATTCAAAACTTGCCTCTTGTACTGCGGTTGTCAATAAGCTCAGCAGTGTCAGTTGTGATGATAACTTGTAGGGATATTTTGATGTGCTGGCTTACTCACTGGGAATGGGAGTAAGGTCACAAAACTGACTTTGCCCAAGTCACTCAATAATCCAAGGATACCAGCTTTAATAGTTATCAAATTCTCACCCAAGCTGGTTTTGCCCTGGAGATTAGTGATACAATAGACTGTGCTTTTTATTAGCAAAAGTTAGTGGACATCCTGAGAACACTGGGAATGAGTAGTCTGAATTTTTTTTAAATAACCAAAATACGAATAGTTCAACAGGGAAGCCTTACTCTTAAGGTAGTAGTAGGGAAATGTGAGGAATGTATTTAACTCAGCATGCCTACGATTGTGTTAAAGAGCACAGACAAAAGTGCAGCTCCCGGGTCTAGCACATAGTGGTTCATAGAAATTGCTGTGAGTTAGACCAATCCTCTGGTCCCAACAGAAGTTAGCTGGGTGGGTGGAGGATCAGCTTCAGTTTGGAGCCAATCCAAGGAGAGAGGCTGTGTCTTTCTCTCACTCTTCCCTTTGTCTCTTCTTCCCTAGGCTCCAACCCAACTCTTGTGGTTCCTTTACTGTCTCTGGATGGGAGGTCATTCTGGAGTTCTCAGCTCCACTGGAGTGGGGAGAGTGGGTAGGTTGGAGCCCCCTCTCCTCCCCCACAAGGTGAGGGGTTCCAATCCACCTGCCCCTCACTCCAGCAGGGCTGAAAATCCCTCCAAAGGGACCTCCGTCCCCTGCCTTCTCTCCCCCTCCCATCCAGAGACAGCATCTCAGCTGGGCTGCTGTGGCAGACAGAAATTACTGAAGTCGCTCTGCTTTGGAGCATCTTTGTGTAAACCTTCATACAAATAAGGGTTAATTTGTCGCATGATTGGAGGTCTGGGCAGCTGTGTTCTTCTGTTTGGACACAGCTTTAGAGCGCTTTCAAGGGGTCGATCACGCAACAAATGTAATTTCTGTCTGCACCCTTGCCTTTTGATAGTTCCTTACTTTTTCAGCAAAGCAGAAGCTATACGGTGTATAAACAGCTCTTAGTAATTTTTAAAAGCGTAAGTTCTCCTAAGCATATGGCACTACAAAGGGAATCTTTTTTGCCAGCTTATTTTTGTTTTGTTTTGTTTAATTAGATTTTGGCTTTTCTTCCCTTCAGATTTCTAATGGTGCTGTTTGTAGTTATTTGGGAATTGCTTTCTAAGAGCATTGCTTTTTTTTCTATATTTTTCTCTTGCTAAAAGAGCAATGCAATGGCTAGCATAATTCAAGGGATTTATAACAGACTTCCCACATCATTTTATTTATCAGATATTCCATATTTCTGAATATATATTGATGTACTGTACTAGAGTTTAAGAATAACTTAAGGTAAATTGAAAGTGCTAGTTAGTCTTGGTTATTTCAAATCTCTTCAGATAGCCATTACCAGACCCTGGATTTCCACAAATCTCAGTTATTTTTGTGTGTGTGTTATTTTTCTAAAGTACAGCTATGCAACTTCTAAACGGCTGAGGCTGAGTGCCATGCAGGCCACACTAGGGCAGGAGGCCCCCAAGCTGCAACCATAGGGATGCCCCACCCCCACTGCATTGTTTTGCACCATGCACCTGCAAGGGAATCCTCCCTGCCACTGCTGTACAGGGTGTCCATCCCCCACTGGACAATACATCCCCCCCACCATTGTAGCATGCGGGTGTGATTTCCATCCCTTCCACCCATGTGGTCCTGAACTCACCCTCACCTGTGTGCACTGCCCTGCCCTGCCCTGCCCTGCCCTATGGTGGCAGGAAACAGCAGCTGGAAGATGCAGGGGGAAATCAGAGACTCCAGCTGCCGTTGCAGCTGGAGCAATGGGGGGAAGAGCGGGCAGGTGAGAGCCCAGGGGCTGCAACTTAACCCTGTCATTTGGACAGTCCTATTCTAAAGGATGTGTTATGTTTGTTCAATGCATTAACAAATAAACGACTCCAGCCACAAGTGTGGGAAAGAAGGCTACCAGACTTCCAGGCACAGAATATATTGTAAACTTAAAGTAAGACTATATATACATCGGCATTAGCAGATTCAACAGAAAGTAATTTAAGATTCTCACATGGAGATTCAACACATTGGCATATCCCATAGCCTCTAGCATAACTGTTTTTGAACTTCTTAAAGTATATACCTTACCTTGATCAGCAGTTGATTTTGCGAACCGTGTTCTTTCCTGTTTGTGATAACAGAGGCAGCTTCTTTCTTATGATTACAAAAGTGGCTTTCCCAATAATTCATGAAACATCCCATAGCAATGCCAGCAACTGCTTACCTGGAAAAGTAATACAGAACTATTAAAAATATTTTTGCATCTCTAACACCTGGATTTGCCTGTTTCTTTTCTGTCTGTATGGAGATAGTTAGACTGAATCATCTGCCTTCCTGCTGTTTATCCAGGTACTTTCACATTTCACTCTTTTACAGTGATGAGCCTTGACATCTATAGATGTAAGTTAGGAAGCTTTTCCAAATTTACTACCTCTTCTCAGGTCACCAGTGGTCCATAGCCCCAGTTCGAGAACTGCTTGTCTTGCATCTTGTTATATGGCATAAGAAAAATAAATAACTAAATAGATTAGAACGCATTGTCACATTTATAGTATTTTAATTCCTGTTATTTACACTTTATATATGGTCTTGATTTTATAGAACTGTGCTGTCAGGGGTAGTCTCTCTCATATTTTTCATTGTTTTTTAATAATGGAGAGACATAATTAATAACTTAAGATGTCAGCATCATTATTTAATGGACATCAAAGGGCATCATGCTTTATTAAGTCTGTCTTATTTTTGTAGTATGGGCTCAATTCTGTCTACACAGGGTACCATGTACAATTTATTGATGTTTTGAAAAACATTGATCCCTGGAAAAAAAATTAATTAATTAAACTTCCTGGTTTATCTTCTATAAAATGCCATGTCCTACTGTGAAACAAATCTATATTTTGACAAATTAACCCATGTTTATGTCACATGTAGTAGCTTTAGATAGTCTTTTTATTTAGAACTGTTCATCCTGACATGTTGATGCAGTTACCTGTCTTCATCTTGTGTTCTTCTGTCTTGATGCATCTTTTTACTGATTCAAGGGGTCTTTGTCCCCCATGAAAAAAATGTTCCTCCTTTCCCCACTTCCAGTGTTAGGGTGACTGCTATTGTAATTCATTACTTTTCAGGCTGAGTTGAATTTTAGGATGATGTATCCTTGTGTGGTATATTTGATCGCTGTAGAAGATTGTGAAAAAAATTCAATTTAAGAAAAGTAGATGATGTGTTAGTATTGAAAATATAATCCAGTGGGGTTACATTTGAAAATTCTGTGGCAAGAACAGTGTAAAAAACTAAAGATCTAGACAGCTGTTTCTGGAAGCAGGACCTGTTTCTCTCCATTCCACTCACTTGCTCACAGAGGATAAAAAGTCAGAGTATAACCAGGGTACATAATCGGTATACTTTTTTCTCCCCTCAAAGTGCACATGTGTGTTAATAGATCCCAAATGCACACAAACCTTTACTCCTGTCTTCCGAAGCAGAGTATGGCTTTTTTAATATGCAGAGTGTGCATGATGTCTGTCTGACTTTTACCAGGACTTGAAAAATCAGTGTGTTTTCTTGAGGGGGGAAGGAGTACATACAAACACCCTCCCCCCCACCATCTCCAAAAAAATAAACAACTTTGAGTTAGATTTTGAAGGTGACTGCTTTTTGGGGTTTCTTTGAGGGGGGGGTGTTACCAACACACATTTTTGTTATAATGAATGTGAATCTGCAGACCCACTTTTTTTACTATTATCTGGCAAGAAATTAGGAATTTGGGTTTTGGGGTGAATAGGCCACCTGGTATAGTCCTGCCACTAAAAAACCAGTCAGGAAACCTGAAAAGAATAGACTGCCAAGTATATATCTATTCCTTCCCAGAATTTGATGATTGCTCTGTGTTGGGAGAATCCCCCAGTGGCTGGCTAAAGTGTCTTTGCAGCTGGTTCCCATTATTTTACCAGTACTGAACAACTGAAGCAAAGATCTTCTTCAACTTCATTTGACCAAAGACAACATTCACTCATGTTATTACATAAAATACTGTTGTTGTCATCACAAGTGGAAACAGGTCTCCTGCCAGTATTTCACCGTAAATGTCACTGAGCTGCACTTGTGCTCTACTGTTCCCAAGATGTGATGTAGCATGTAATGAGCTCAGGAGAGAAAGAATCAGAATAATAGAAAATGAGGGTTGGAAGGGACCTCAGGAGGTCATGTAGTCTGATCCTCTGCTCAAAGTAGGACCATCCCCACCTAATCATCCCAACCAAGGCTTTGTCTAACTGAGTCTTAAAAACCTCTAAGGATGGAGATTCCACAACCTCTCTGGGTAATCTGTTCCTGTGCTTTAACACCCTCCTCATGAGAAAGTTTTTCCTAATATCTAACCTAAACTTCCTTTGCTGCAACTTGAAACCATTGCTTCTTGTTCTGTTGTCTGCCACCATCGACGACAGTCTATCCTCTTTGGAACCACCCCACAGGTAGTTGAAGGCTGCTATTAATTCCCCACTTAGTTTTGTCTTCTCCAAGTTATATAAACCCAGTTCCTTCAGAATTCTTCTCAGAAGTCATGTGCCTCAGCCCCCTCACCATTTTGGTTGCCCTCTGCTGGATTCTCTCCAATTTGTCCACTTCCTTTCTGTAGTGGGGGCCCCAAAACTGGACACAGTTAGTAAAGGAAGAATTCACGTAAGTTACAGGCTAGTTGATCATCCCCATTTCTTCCTCTGTTCAGGGATGTTTACAGGGGCTAAAAACAATTAATGAAGAGCATGCAGTGTGATCATAAGTTGCCCTTGCCCATAGACTCATTGGTAAAACCATCCTTTAACAAAAGAGAATGTGGTTCAAGTAGTTCTGAATCAGATTTGCCTGAAATGGAACTAATAAGTAGTGCAAGTTACTCGACAGATAGTGACAGTGAAACTGGAGGTGCCGCAATGACCTCAATGGAAGAGAGTTAAATTCTGTTGAAGTCGATCAGTGAACAACCATGGCATATATCATGTACAGTTCTTTAGGTGTACTAAAACTAGTGTGTCAACTAGGGCTGTGCAAAACAGCTATGTTTCGTTTCAGTTTTGGATTCAGCCATTTCGGAGATACAGTGATTCATTTTGGGTGTTTTGGATCACTGTTCTGTTTCGATTTGGCTGAATCTGTTTTGGAGTTTTGGCGCTGTATTGGTGCTGATTCAGAGATTCAGATCAGCTGGGGATAGCTGTGGGTCCTCCAGCTGCGCCTGCCTCTCTCTGGGTGGAGGAAGCTGTGGGAAAAGCCCCCATGGCTGCTCTGCCCTGCCTCATCCCCCATCCAGCCCCAGCCTCCCTGCACTCACTGGCTGCAGCAGTGGGGATCAGGGCCTCTGAAGTCTCGTGGCAGAGCCCTCCGCGTGGTGGGGGGTGCAGGGAGCCCCCTCCCCACCTGGCACTCGTATGGCAGTTGCCCCATGGCGTGGGTGCAGCATGGCTCGGCAGGATGCTGCATGCAGTCTGGGAGCTGGGGCTGCTGGGGCTGAATGGCGCTGGGCTCCGGCTGACTGCTAGAGCTGCCCCAACTCCCAGACAGCGCGCTGTACCCTGCTGAGCCATGCTGCGCCCATGCAATGCAACAGCTGCCATACAGGTGCCAGGTAGGGGGTTGGTCACTGCTGACTCCCCCACTACCCTGTGCTGCGTGGTGGGGCTCTGCCACAAACCCCCAGAGGCCCTGATCACCACTGCTGGAGCTGTTGCTTTAAGCCCTGCAGTCACCGGCTGCAGCAGCGGCGATCAGGGCCTCTGGACGCTCATGGCAGAGCCCGTCTGTGCAGTGGGGGGCAGCAGTAGCTATCGCATTGTGTGGATGTAGCATGGATTGGTAGGGCACAGCACGCTGTCTGGGAGCTGGGGCAGCACCCAATTAAGCAGATCAGCTTAATTTGGTGACATGTATTTCTAGTCTGAGAGAGGTTTTTCCTGAGAAAATTGGGGCTGATTTGAGTTAATTTTCATTCAAGTAACATGTAAATGACTGCCCCGTGCCTCTTTTGATGCAAGTAAAAGCCTTGGACAGTCAGACCTGGGATAAACCTGACATCCGTTTTATCTAGACTGAGTCAGGAGGTTGATTTTCATTGACAGCCCAAGAAAAGGCATATCATGATATTTCATACATTGGGTATTTAATATCTGGCTGGCAATTCATTTAGAGGCCTATAACTAAGTTACAAGATTTTGTCCTATGTTCCACTTGAGATCTCAGTTCTCCCAGGCTTTGGGATACAGATTTTCTCTAGTCTGTTTCTTTTGGTGAAACAGAGTGGGAACCTGACAATGTATTTATTCTAATATAGCATTTGAATTGTGTCCCTTAAAGTTAATAAAGCTATCATTTTATTGTGTATGTGTTTATTTAAAACTTCAGTATTGGGTTTGGAAGTCACAGAACTGATAATAGCTTCCCCACATTAAATAGTTGCCCCCCTAAATAAAAATAAGAACCCTATGTTGTCACAAATGGAAAAAACAATTAGAACAGACTATGGTAAGATGTTTTAGGGTTGTCCTCAAGCAAGAAGCTATCCTAACTGACTGAAAAAGAAAACATGACAGATATTGCCCGATCATTATAGCCCACATACTTTAATGATTTCCTTTTGGTCTAAACTGTAAATTGGCATAACTGTAAGGGAGCATAATTCAAGCTATTGTAAATTTTCTCTTCCTCCTTTTCTGACTGACATGCACCGGAACAATTATATGGTTATTGCTATACCAATAATGCGTTTGTATTTGTTCTCGTGTTCCCTCCAATAGCATTTTAGATACAATACGATAGCAGAAAGTTCAGAATAGCTTTCTTTCTGTAAAACCATTTGGAAATCTTTTTGAGAGGTTTAGTCAACTTCCCTTTATAAAAGCAAACAAACAAATTAAAAAATCAGTTAAAATAAGCAGAGACTTTAAATGTAGTGCTATAGAACAGGCTTTTAATAGAGCAACTTATCTTTGGTTTTGTTTAGTTGCAGTGATGTAGTAAAGGAAAATAATTATTATTCAAGGTAAATTATCGTTGTTGAGAAATAAATGTTTTATTCACAATTACATAGAAAACAAGTAAAACAAATTGTGCCAGTTCTCATGAATCACTTTCAGAACAGATGCTGCAGAAAATCTTATATTCTATATAATGAGCTGTAGTATTTAACTATTCTAAAGGTACAGTACAATGACAGATTATTGTTGTTCATATCAGTGTAATAAATTGAAACTCCCTGATCATACTTTTCATTTTACACATTGTCAGAACCTTGGACCTTAATCTTGTTCTTTGATTGACAGTGGCGGCCAGGGAAAGAGCACTTGTATTGTTTGTGATAGTCGCATCTGTTCAACTTGATTCAGTTGAAAGTATTTGCATATTCTTAAGTATTTCTTCTGAGAGGGCCTAAATCCTTCTCAAGTGTTTGATGCATTTTTGAAATTCATTCATAAGGTATCTACATGCACTAATAGTTCTGTATTATATTGCTGTGCATAATCTGACAGATAAGGCTAGTTTTTTAAACAAGGTATTCTTCGGGGATGACATATTACATTCTGACTTATTCTACTGGGCAGAAATGTCAAGTACTTTGAAAAAGGATGCTTGAATGTTTTGATTGAATTAGTATTCTTTATTCAGCATAAATTGTTGACTGTAGTAAAGTGTAGATTTATTATGGGAACCTTTTTCAGAAGAGTTAACAGCAGGGCTTTTTTGTTTGTTTTGTTACTAGACATATATAATTATTTCTTTATTATTATGCTGAGGTTTGGGGACTAAACTGTTGTAGCTTCTTAGATGCATTTTTTATTAATGTATATCTATATTCTAAATGTGAGCAACATCTTTATCTTGAAATAAAGATAAAGTCAGGCTTTTATTTTACTTGTTTTTTTCTCAAAGGTTTTATTATTAGTTTTAGAACTTTAGAAATCTGAAACTCAGATTATATGGAAACAATGTATGGTAGAAAGAAAATATCTCCGAGAACTATGTAATTTAAGTTCAATGCTTAAACTCTAGTCTATGCACAAAATAATACATATATTTTTATTACTGTTATTATACAGTACTTCAAGGTTTTTAAAGGCAATATATAAATAATAATTTTCACAGTTCCTTTATAGGCTGGGTAAGCACCATCAGTCCAGTACTGAGCTATCGACCTGCAGCTGGATTAATACAGTTAGATTCTTTTGCCCATGCAGAGTCTCATTAACTTCAGTGAATATATGAGTCTCCTGTATGGATCCCATATCTGGATCGAAGCCTTAGTTATTTAGAGTCTGATCCTCTGGGATCAGAAGAAAAGCTTTTATTCAGTGGGCTAAGCCTTTCCTCTAAGTTCACCCATAATAATTGAGCCAGGCTTAGAACTGAGTTTGTATCTCCAGACAATACTTCCCAGGATGTATTGCCTCTCCTGTTGGACAAAGAAAAAAAGAACAATGTAGATCTATTCAGGATGTTGGCTTTTTGTTGTTGTTTTCTATGAAATTCCAATTTATATATGTTACAACTCTTTCCTTTTTGCTTTATGTTTACTTTCAGGAATCGCCTTCTGGACGTAGAAAAGCGCTTGCCACCAGCATTATCAACATGAAGCAATACGCAAGCCCCATGCCTACACAGACAGATGTCAAGTTAAAATTCAAGCCTTTGTCTAAGAAAGTGGTATCTGCCACCCTGCAGTTCTCTTTATCATGTATTTTCCTGAGGGAAGGAAAAGCCACGTAAGTTTTTCACCAGATAGGCTGCTTTGTGTTACCTTTCAAAGAACTCTGTGAGTAGAGAGCACTCTAGTTGTATAGAATGGCAGGAGTTAAGAGTATCCTTCAGCATAGCAATCATTCTTGCCATACTTTTGTTTCTGAGTCTCAGTAAAAGTAGTTTCCTATTCTGACTATGGTCTCCTGTTCACCAGAGACCAGAAATCAACTCCTAACTTTTAAATAGCTTGCATCAGCCTAAAAATATCCACAGCTTTGGAAGACAGCAGAAGTTGAGGGAAGTCTGGAGTGAAACATCAGGGTTTACTCAAAAACATACCTAGAAGAAAGGTTGGGGGAAACTGAGTAGAAGCACCCGTTTTCCACAAGAACCGAAAAGAGCCTAAGCCTGTTATTGCAGGGCTAGGATGAAAGGGGCAGAAGGATCATTGTTGGGTTGCTCAGGGTAGGGTTCAGTAAAACCACCTCACATGCACGTTGATCTTCCCATTTCCTGTGTAGCATGACTGCCCTATTTATTTTACTTCAGCAAACCTCAGAGCAGAGAGGCTAGGCATTGTCTTTCCAGATGCTCTTCCCTTTATTTTTAAAGCATTTGTGGCACTAATTGTGTGCTTTGGTATTGATGGGAGCAGAATGCTTGGCAAATTGGCTCGTTTTCTGTCCCTTTCTTTTCCATATAGAATATGAGACTATGGAGCTGGTAGAACAGGTGGTTTTTCCATGTCTGCTGATTTTTTTTTCTGGCTTATCAGTGTCTTGTGGACAGTTTTGACTGACCGGAGGGTGACAGTTGATGCTTCCCACCTTTATACAGCATGTGTCCTGTCTCAGTACTGTTGATAAAAGGCATCCCAGATTTATTCATTTTGCTAGATTTATTCATTTGTCTGGATTTTGGCATGGAGAATTTCTTAATTGATTGTATGTTCTCCCATTCGCAATTGCACAAAAAACTTCCTTTCCCATTTGCTATCCTAGGCCATCCCTTTGGAGACCACAGTATGCGCTTATTTAAAAAAATATATATATTAGAAATGTATGATTTTTTAGCTGTCGTTTAATGCATTTATGCAACTGGAAATGAGAAGTTAGCCTCATCTTTTTGTGACTCATCAAGAGTCCATGCAGAGGAAATCTCTGTCTTAGGCTATGTGATACTGCTGTTTTAAGCCCTGATTCATGAAAAGCATCTCTCTGCAGATCGGCACATACTTAAAGTCTCACTGAAAGTGATAGTCTTCAAGAATATGCTTAGTGTTATGTATAGGTTAACAGCCAAAAACTGAAGTAGCATCAGCTTGTTTTTAAGGAAGTACTGTTTCAATTCATAAATAACCTAAAAAACAAGTGGAATATCTTCTCTTCTGAAAAAGAAATAAGAGAAAATTGTAGGTGTGGTCTAGTACACATTACAAAACTATGCACTGAACTAACATTGACTCATATCTCCTCTAGGCTATCATAATTTTATAAAGTTCAGAATCCCCTAATGTGTTCTCAACTTTCTTTTATGATTTTCTAGGGAAATAATTTAACTTATTATATTATAACAACAAAATCCTTATATTTGTGATCATTTTATTATGATTTAAAAAAGAGAAAAAACTTTTTTAGTCTTCTCAGAAAGTAGTTACAGGACTTAAAATAGAATTACCCTTCGAGGTTTTTGCTTTTTTTGTTGAGTCTTTCTTATTGAATAAAACAAGAGTATTCTTTGTGTGTTTATAGAATAATAAAATAAGAAAAATAAAAATATTTCTTTAGGAAGCCTCCTCACTTCCAGAACACAGATGAATTTTTGCATTTGAGATCTAAAGGCCTGTTGCTCCCATCATCACTGTGTACAGAAGAACAGTGAGTCTGCAATACATAGGTTTTTGTATTCTGGCCATGCTGATACAGCATTTAATCTGTTTGGTTCAAGAGTTGGCTTTAAATTATTGACTATCAAGAAAGTGAAAACAACAGTAGAGTATTTTCTGTATGTTTAACTTGATAGACTATCATCTTGAACTTTCCCCCTCATTTCTGGTAGAAGACTAGGATTTATATCTGAATATGAGTTGCTAGTGTATATATATTATTGTGAGGGTTTCACAATAAGAGAGGCATCTTTACAATTTCTTGATGGCTATTTATTGACTATTGTTGTTCTTAATTATTGTTATTCGTATCACAAGAACACTTAGAAGCCTCTAGTAAGCTATAGGACCACATTTCATTAAGTAGCATACAAAAACAACATAAAAGAAAATTCCTGTCCCAATGTTCACAATTTAAGCAGGCATTAAACCAATTGAAACTATTCATGTGTGTTATGTAACTCTTGTACGTGTGTGCAGAATTTAGGCCTGGATTATGTATATCTGTTAGTTCCTTATCATGTACAATAGCTTTTAAAATAATTTTCATTATTGTTATGAAAGTGTCAGACATCAAATCCACCCCTCCTGTTTTATCATGATCATCTTATAAAGTGAGAGAAAGGAAATTAATGATATTTTACTTCCCCATTTAAAAAATATCAATTACTATGAGCAAGAGGGTGAATAGACTGTTACAAAGTTACTATAAAATAGTATAAGTAATCAATAGAAAAACATTAAAAAGAGTTTTTAAAAAAGGGATGAAGCCATCCACGTTTCAAGAATGACATCAAATGCTTAAAGACATGTTGGTTACTATGGAAATGCACTTAGAACATTCATTGCTTTAAATCTTTTGCCTACAGCCATGTTTTCAGCAAGCTTCAATTGTAATCAACACTTCAGTGGTACATGCATGCAGGGACACATGTTGGCCCTTCAGATGGAAGAGTTTTCCTAGTTAATGTACTAGTGCATTTATGAAAGGAGTTCATGTTTACTGAACAGTCTCTTGGAGTTCAGAAGATGTGGTTACAGATCACACACAGTGCATAGTGCACAGTGTCCCTGGGAGACAGCGACCATCGCCTGATAGAATTTGCTGTCCGGCGCAGTGTAGATAGGGCCCACACTAGAACTAGGGTCCCAGATTTCAAAAGGGCC
>JAGPOW010003648.1:91518149-91640649 GCA_030014935.1 Caiman crocodilus
CTGTGACCCCAGCACTTGTTCCTGCCATTGGCGGGGGGTCAGACTAGATGGCCTGCTCTAGGCCCCTTCTGACCCTAGTTACTATGAAACTATGAAACATAAAAGCAGGGAGCTGACCAAGTATTCTCATCTTATCCAAAACAAGGAAATTATTGTTCTATTTAACTTCTGGACTGATTAAAAATTTTAAAATGAAAGAGTTAACACTTAATAATTTTTTAAACGTTTTGTAATGGGAAAACTTGTAATGTAGAAATAATACTATGTACATGTAATTATATCTTATCCAAAGCCCATCTAGATTGACAGTTTAAACCAGGCTCTCTAATAAGAAAAAGGGATTTTTTAAGTAGTATTTTTTAAACAATAAAACAGTATCAAACCTGGCATTAATGGGTGTTTAAAATTATTTTAAATTATGTATTTATCATGCAGGGATGAAGACATGCAAAGTCTGGCTAGTTTGATGAGTATGAAGCAAGCTGACATTGGAAATTTAGATGATTTTGAGGAAGACAATGAAGAAGATGAAGAGAACAGAGTGAATCAAGAGGAAAAGGCAGCAAAAATTACAGGTTGGTCTCGTCACAAAGGGAGATATATATAAATTATTTTGTTGCTATTCACTGGCTGGAGAGCAGTGCTGCCATATATTTTTGCAGCCAGTTTGAAATGCTCTGTTGAAGGGGGAGGCCACCTGTCTGCACAAAGCTGAAGTGCACTGAATAGGAAGCACTAGGATTCAGTGAATCAAATGCAGATCTGTCCACACCTGGGCTGAATAACTGAGAATGAATGGTCCTCTTACTAGCAACAGAGATCCAGCTTCATCAAGAGTCAAGCAGAGGTAACTTTGGGTGAAGTCTGTCCATTTTCCCATTGGACAAGTGCAAAAGGGTGAAAGAGTGTTATTTACATTTCCCAAAGTGAAATCAGTAACCTGTCCAAGGACTGATTTATGTCAGACAGTGAGCCATTTCTTTTTAGATTCTATAATTAAATGTCTGTCAAACTGTTCACACCCCAAAAGATTTAGTGCGTGTAGGAGGGCTTCCATTGTCAGTGCAAATCAGATCAGCATATGATAAAACATTGGCTGATACGATAGAGTTGTGGATGGTCCTGTGTTGAGCAGGATTGGATTAGATGACCTCCTGAGGTCCCTTCCAACCCTCCTTTTCTATGATTCTGTGAAGATGTTAAATTGTTAACAGGTGGTTTTTAGTCTTTTCAGGCTTTGTAGTTCAGCTGGAATTTCTAATAACTGGAAAAAATCAATAGGAAGGAGAAAGCTTCTACTCTTATACCAATCTTTCCTCCTATCGAGATACCCTTTTAAATCTAAATAACAGAATGCTTCTGTCTGTAATAAGACTGGTGGGGGAGAGGGTTGGAGGAGAAATACCAGACAGAACTGAGATCATCTTCTAATATTAAATCTGGTGTTGGTTCTATATGGAGTTGAATGAGTTTGGGATATAATGTGACAGATAAGGGAAATGGAACACTGAGTTGTGAAGGACTATTACTAAACATTCATAAGGAGTTTGGGGTGGGAGCAAGACTAGAAGACCCACTTTTAGTCTACCCTGGCACTGAAGTGGGTCATGACAAAACAGTTATGACTGACTTGTCCCTTGAACTGTGAAATATTGCAACTGTTTTTGTCCTATACAACTTTTATTTTCAGCTAAAAGACTTTCTAACATTCAGAGTCACCAGAAGGCCAAACTCTTGCTATGACTCCATCTCTGCTGGAGCTATGGCATTTAAGAAGTCCAGAATAAAATATCTAAATATAGAGACAGCATTCTTGATCGCGGTGTGGAAGAAGGCTGGTTTGGTCACTTCTAAGATGTGCTGCAAGCTCTTTGTCTCCCACAACACTTTTCCACTATATTTGCAAAGATTTAAGTACTTATGCAAAACAATGAAATGATCAAATCAAAATAAAGAACAAAAACTAAAACCCACAAGCCTCAAGCAAAATACCCAATAATCAGGAAAGGGAAAGGAGCAGAAGCCCATTATAAGTCTTCTGTAAAGACTTCCTTTACAAAAGAAAGGCTTAGATAATACTATGACAGCTACTATAGCAGCTACTATAAAAAACCCAGTATATGAAGGACAGATTCTGGTCTTTAGCTCCATCATTTGGAGGGCATCTTTTCCAACAGGCCAAACAGGGAATCCTTTGTATGGGGAATCCCCCATCACCATAAAGCTTATATAGTTAAGCTTATACTATTTACTTCCTTGCATTTCTAAATGCCAGAGTCATCTATTTTAGACAGAACTTTAGAACAGCAAGTAGAAGGAAGAGATGGTCAGTACCTTTGAGCAAAGAGTTTTCAACATCCAGTTGCTACTCAGACTGTTTTTCTAGTGTTGTTTTACTAACAACACTGGATGAGTTTGGGGTTTTTATTTGTTGTTGTATATGTCATATGCTCTGTGACCCACAGGTAGGAAGCCTGAAAGGAAAGGGTCACTCAGAGACTGTTTTGTTTGTACAGCTATGGAATTATTCCCTTAGCCTAAAATTCCCTGTTTTAGCGAGGCAAGAAAATGTGAGCGAATGCAGATTGTTGGCCAGAGGCAGTGAAACAGCATAATTTAAGGGCAGTAAGAAATCAGGAAAAATAGAACTGTTAATGATTTGTTCTAGCATCCATTTAAGTCAGTATAAAGACTTCTACTGACTTGTTTGAGGGTTATATTGTGCTCTAGTGGTGCTATACTAATTTAGTGAAAGGAAGAACATATATATAGAGAAATTAAGAACTAACTGGGGAGACCAGTGTAGACTTACAGGAAAAATGATGGAGTTGGACCAAATAAACACCAGTTCTAAGGTTTTAAAGTCTCTAGGTTTGGAATATTGTTGTAGCCATGAAGTTCCACAGGAAATGTGAGAAGCAAGGGTTTTTTGTTGACATCTTTTGGATAATTTAGAAACCCTATACCCCTGACACTGTCTTGCTAATGCTAGAACCTTAACTCAACAAAGCCTCAGCTTTTTGAAGGCCTCTTTTCCCCTTGACCCTTTTCCTCCTTCGTTTAATGAAGTCTTAGCTTCTAACCATGTTCACCACTTCCCTCTCCCTTTTTGGAAGATAGTACCAGGTTGGGCTGTCAATTTGTACTGAGCAAGAAGTTTCAAGGCTCTTGCAAACAACACTTATGAGAGTAAAGGATCATAGGAAAGTAGGGCTGGAAGGGACTGCACAGTAGGTCAAGTGACACATCCTCCAGGAAGATAGCAAGAATTGAAGGAGGTTCAATAGTAAGGGGATGATGGTACACATACCAACATAGTGAAATAGGATGTACCTGCAGAGGCATCTATATGGTGAGTGGTAATTGGTTTTCTTCTGTGATCATTGGAATCTGATTGGTTCCTCTAGTTATTCAGTGTATTACAAAGCTATAAAAGATGCAACTTTTCTATTGTACTTTGTACTCATATCCCTGCACACTTTCTCTCTGCCAGACAGTCTCATCAGCTAGCCCATACTGTGCAGTAACTATTAACTAGTTGACTTACATCGACTTGGGTGTAAAATTGATACCTCCATGATGCAGGTATCAAATTTATGCCTGATTAGTTACTGCTCAGTGACACATGTGCAGACACCTTATTGCGCCGTAACACTGTGTGTTTGGACTGACTTAGGACTAACTTTAGTCCCAAGTCAGACCACACACAGAGTTAATGAGCTTTAACACCTGCACTTGTAGACACTGTCCTGTTTCCACTTAATGTGCAGTAAATTTAATGTGATGTAAATGCACATTTAGCTGCACCTAATGTATAGTTGGGAGGACTGTTAAACTAGCCTTTGAGCACAAAATGCCCTTTCTCAGGATACTTTGACTTCCTCAGGTCTTCCTGGTCTTTCACTTAAAAGTTCTAGAAACAGGTGAAGAAATATAGAAAGCAGGTGAATGGGGTGGCAAAGTGTTATAAAAATAATTATCATTTACAAAGAATTGCATATATAGAAGTACTTAAAAGCTAATTGAGAAAGTGATATAATCCCTTTTGAATATCTGTTTCCCCCCTACATTTTCTCATGCATTGCGTGGTTAGAATGCTCAGAGAGATGCTGAGAGACAGGAACTACTGCATCTTCTAACTGACTCATTGCTCTTAGGCAAGTCACTTAACCTCTATGCACCTCTTTTCCCAGCTGTAAAATGGGGATAGTAACACTTGGCTACTTTACAGAGGTGTTATGAGGATTAATTAGTTAGTGCTTTTTAAAAGGCTTTAAAAAGTAAAGTACCATATTGTACAAGTAGTAAATATTAAGTTTTATAATCTTGCTTGTAACTCAAGATCTAATTATTCTGATAGCTATTGTTTTTTCATGGCCTGGAAATTAAAAGATTCCTCCTTTCACGAGTTTAGATGTGGAGTGTGCTCTTAGGGTCCTTTAAAAGCTGTGCCTTCTTCATAGTAGCAGCATATTTGGGCAAAGTTCAGTGATAAATGTCTACAATAAATAAATCATTTCATCAAAGTAACCTGGAGAAGGGAGTAGTAGATAGATGGTATATAAAGTGATCTAAGGTTCTGTTCCCAGTTCTTTCCTGTCTTGTGCAATTTGGGGCCAATCATATAACTTACCTTTGTTTCAGCTGTAAAGTGAATCTTGACAGCCATTTGGATCTGCCAATGGAGAGCACTTCATGGAAGTTGAATATAATCATAGAAGTTATCACGGATTTGACCTTTATCAGGACTGAAAAATGCTTTCCATTTTATTATTTTTTAATAACTTCCCCCAAAAACCCATTAGTCTTAAATATCTCACGCTTGGTCATAACCTGATTTCTTTGTTAAAAAATGTGAAAAAATTCCACTTAATCTTTCTATATTATGTGAACATGAAAATAGTATACATCTCTGTTTTTAATAAAAGCAATTAATGAAACAGTTTAGTTACTGCATCGTTTAAAGAGATTGACTTAAAAATGGTATAATTGTCTTGTATTTGGTCTTCTATGTGGACAATTCCTTTGGTAAGTTTCAAGATATTTGATTCATAGTTAAGAAAATTAAGCCAGCAGTGCATGCTTTATTATTTCCCTTCATGTTTTTTAATAGTAACTTGGACCCTAATGCTATAGTTGGTGGTAAATTGTCTACTACATCTGTTCAGAACACTAAAGACTTGATTTGGTCCCCACATAATGTCAGTTGTACATGGGCAGATTTAGTATTTTGATAAGTGGGGTGCAGATTGTGTGGTACCATCACATATAACACACATTTTTCTCCAGTTATAAAGAAACTAGAAGCTTTACTAATACGCGAGGGGCCCACGGCTGTATTATTCAGTTTAAGATTGAAGCAAAAAACAAATAACTTCATTGGAATATGTATTACTTTGCCAAGTCATATATTATGTAAAAAAACCCTCACAACCAACTTGGTAAAAAAAATCAAAAGATGCTGTTTCTTTAGTTCTATGGTCATTAGAATTAAATGTACATCTTTTTCAGATTCATAAAATTTAGTTTTCTTAAGTGTCTCGATTTTACATCCATTACTTCATTGGAAGTTATTTCTACAGCTGAGTTAATGCCCATATGAGTTAACATTTCCACACCTGAGTTAATATTTTTAGCTAGAGTTAAAAGCGGGCTGCAGGGCTGTGAAATAGGAGCTGCATTACGAGAGCAGCTACCAGATAACAGAACTGTAGAAGAAAGGCTGGCTTGATTATTGGAACATTAAGACCATTAAAAGGGAGCCAGGGTCATTAACACGTATGGAATGAAGAATTCAGAAGGAACTAGGTAGATTACAATGAGCCATGAAGTCAAGTAATTCAATTACTGCTGCCTGAATAGAAATTCTGCTGCCCGTGTCAGGCACTTAATTTTAATGGCGTAGGGATCAGAGGGGTGCTACTGAACAACTACACCTAGATCTACCCCTAGTAGTCTACCCACCTAATGTCAGTTAACAATCTGAAATGCTGTGTGTTGCAGGAGGTAACCTTGCTCTGGAGAGCCACATGTTGTAATGCTATTTAAAAATCTCATCATCCAAGCTTCTTGCCAGGTGCCAAACTAAGTTCCTTCAGTCAGGGTTTTTGATATTCTGTCTACTTTTTAGTAGCAGCTAACTGTAAGGAAAAGTCCCACTGATTTTAAACGCTGCATTTAATTTGTTATTCTCAAACAGTGTTGGATTTTTAATTGAATTTTCACATTTTGAATTAAGAATATGAAAATCTCATCAGTATCCATACCCCATTTTAATAACAGGGTCTTGGATTTTGTTTGATCTACCATTCAATAAGGTGAACTTTCCTTTTCATTGAAGTAAAGAAATAAAATGGGGCATTCAAAATACCTTTTGAAAAATGGCTACTATGGTTTTGAGATTTCAGTGGGATCTGTGCAGTTTATTCTTTGCAAATCTGAAGGATTTTCTTTTATTAGAATTTAGGAAGAAGGCAGTTAGAAATGCTGAATGGATTGATTATAATTTTACCATATTTAAATTCTACAGCATGGAAAATGTGCAGGCAGTTTATGTGGCTGAAATGTGCTATATCAGTGTGGGCCAATCTTTTTGACAGACATGCCATACATTAGGCTTGTGTCCTTCCTGAGTGCTACTTTGATCCCCTTCCTCTACCCAGTCTGCTGAGCTGCTTTCTGTTGTCTGCTCAGTATCTTCCTCTACTTTCTACTCCCTGCCTGGTACACACTGCCTCATGTCCTGCTTTGCATTCTTCTTCCCACCCTAGCCACTCTTCTGCTCCCTCTCCCCTCCCTAATGTGCCAAATGGCACACACAGAGTTTGCCCATACCACTACCTCTTGCTGTAGGTTGACCAACCTTGTGTTATGTGAGTCCTATTGCCTTCTTTAGAACTAACTATAATACAGTATTTCTCCTGCTTGGAAATCTGTGGTATATTTATATGGGGTAGGTATATCTTTGCTAAATGTTTAAAATAGTCTGAAATTCTGTGCTGGGTCCTTCCTCCTACTAGCTAGGGAAAGACATTCAAAAAGCTGGAGCCTGAATTGATTCAATCTTTGCAGGTTAGTCTAACCTACATAGATTGAACTTATCTCCATAAAGGAAAACTCCTGTCTTGTGGCCCCTTCTGCCTGCTGGAGAGTGGCATCCAGGACAGCACCAGCCCCTACAGTAGTGCATACAGGACAGGCACACCCCCCTCAGTCCCAAGCCCTATTGCTTGTGTCCCCCTTGCAAGGGGGCAAGGACCCTGAGGGGCCAGCAACCCCTGTCATAATGTCCTGAGGAGTGCAAGACTCTTCCCAGTGGCGGGGGGTGGGGCTGCAGTGCAGGCAGGAGCCGGGTGGGCAGAGCTGCCACAGCCTGTGGAGGATGAGCAATGGCGGCACTAGGGAGGGCTTGGGCGGCTACTGCCACCCCATAATTCAGCTTAGCCCACATAACCACCCCTCTGAGCCCTGCTGCCATCGCCGCTGCCCATTCTGCGCAGAGTGCAGGAGCTCTACCCCCATTCCAGCCCACATTGTAGTAGGGTCTGCCAGCCCTGGCCATAGCCTCTGCTGCTCGCACGCAGACAGACAGATGACCCTGGCTGGGCTCTCCCATAGGGAGAGTGGCCAGAAGAGGGAATAAACACCCTCCTTGCCCTCTTCCCCTCAGGGGGCCGTGCTGGTCCGTGTCTGGCCACGTACTCAGCCCTGCTGCTGGATCAGTGAGGAGGGAATAGTGTCCTGGGGAGTGCAGGCCTCTTCCTGGTGGGATGGCTGTGCTGTGGACTGGAGCAGAATGGGTGGAGCTGCCACAGCCTATGCAGGGTGAGTGGTGGCAGTGGTGAGGCTCAGAGTGGTGACTACAGGGGCTAAGCCAAATTTTGGGGTGGCTATAGCCCTGCAAGTCCCTCCTAGAGCTAACACCACTCGCCCCACACAGTATGCGGCAGCACAGCCCTCCCACCAGGAAGAGGCTTGTGCTCCCCAGGACACCATAACAGGGGCTACTGCCTTGTCAGGGTCCCTCTCCCCCTAGCCACTCCAACAGCTGGGATGGGGGTGTGGCCAGAGGTCAGTTGGCATGGCCCCCTGAAGTGAAAGCGGCAGGGAGGGGGTTTATTCTGCCACTCGCCCTGCACAGGGGCATAATTAAGTAAGCAGTGTCACTGGGGGATATGGTTAAGTAAGCACTATCACTGCTATGGGAGACTAATTAAGTAAACACTATCGCTGCTTTGGCTGGCTGAGAAGCAGGTAGGGAATTCAGGCACAGCAGCATCTGCCTGGCTTCCCCCTGCCCCTCACCACTCGCTGTTCAAGCAGGGATCCCCCTCTCCCTCCCCTCTCCCACAGCACAGACACCCAGCCACATGGACCCTAACTGGCATGTGGTCACGGTCATGCCTCCCCAATGCTAGCTGAAGCTGAGAGGTGTCTGTGTGTGTCTCCAATTTCACTGGGAACAGTGCCCACTTACGGCTTTTTGAAGCTAATCAACAGGTCAGCTGTTAATGTCCCTCCATTCCTTCCTTGGAAAAAGCTGTTTAAGGAGGTCTTGAACTTATGAGAGAGGCTTTGTTTTCTTGATGGGCTAATAAACTCTGTGTTATCAGCTCCCTTACGGCTCCTTTGTCTGTCAGGTTTGCAGACAGTATGAAGAAGCAGGGAGAGGGAGATTGAAAAGCTCAGTTTCATCAACAGATGCATACAGTCCACACAGGCAGTCCTCTCTCCCCCCACCCTTTGCCTCAGAGTGCTAGAGGTAGCAAAGCCTGGGGAGGGCTGCTACCCCTCCCTCTCCAGGCATACCCCAGCTGGGGACTGTGCAGGCAGGATGGGGGTTTAAACCCCTCCCCATCATAGCATCCTGCCAGGGCCAGCCACACCCCCCCAACTTAACATTGTGGAAGGGAAGCGGGGGGTGGGGGGGTCACTGTAGCATCCCTCGGCTTCTAGCCTGAGCCACTGCAGGCATGTGGCTGCAATTCCAGGATCAAAACGAAATGTCTATCCACTTGCAAATCAGTTCAAGCTCTTCAGGTTAGACTACCTACAAAGATTGAATCAACTTAATAGAATCATAGGGCTGGAAATCATAGGGATGAGATCCTGAAAAATCATCGGGTCTAGCCCCCTGCATGAGCAGCAAAGACATCTGGCATCTGACAACCCCAGCAAAAATCAGGCTTGGGCTTTTTGAATATCTGTCCCCAGCCTTTGAAACTGGTTTATGTGCATGGAACTTCTGTTCTGTTACAGATTTAAACCAGTTTCTGCTCACTTAAACCAGTTTATGTATAATTTCTGTCCCTAATCCCTTTGGCTGCTTTACACAACTCACCACAATATGGTGCAGGACATCTGTTTATTGAAAATATGTTACCATGCTGAACTAACAAACCAGTGGCCAGCTGCCTGTACAGCCCCTTAGGGTTAAGATTTAACTGGACTGCAGGTGATGAGCAGCTTTGAAGGAGGAGGCATCAAGCAGTGGCAGATAAAAGGGAGGATCCCTTTTCTTGCAAGTGGTCTCTGTAACATATTAGTCTAGAGGTTTCTACACCTTACTTCCTACCCAGAGAAAGGTGGGAGCTGATTAGCCCTATGCTCCTCCCATACCTGTTGTTTTAAATATGTACCTAGTTCTTTTGAAGTGTTTTGAATACTCTTTTGGACAGGAGAAACCCTGTCCTCTCCTCCTTGCCTCCCTGTGGGATGCTTTGACAGATCTGGCCTGCCAGTTGATTATATCTGGCCCAGTGTGCTCCGCACAGGGCCGAGCCCAACCTACTCCTGCCCAGGGCATCCTGTGCCATGCTGCTGCCCACACCCATCCCATACTGGCTAATGGTACCACCCCAGCCCCAGCCAACATGCATGGCTTTCTGGTGGGCTGCTTCTGCCACAGCGAGAACAGTCCCTGTGAGATGCTGCGCCTGCTGGCCAGGGCCAGGGCCATCAGCAGGCACAGGGCAGATATGAGTGGGAGCATAGTATGGGCTGCCATGGGCAGGAGTGAGTGGAGCACATCCCCATGTGAAGCGCCCTGGGAACAGTCCTGGGCCAGACTGGGATGGGGGGCAGAATGTACCTGTACCACACTGCTTGGGCAAGCTTTTCTGCACTTGCTCCCTGCCCCTCCTCCCACCACCCCTGGCCAGCTACTAGGACTGAGTGGGAAGACAGCCACCCCCATACACCCAGCCCCCCACATACACTCCAAATCACCCTCATTCCCCCACATACACTCCAAACCACCCCAACACTCATACCCCTCAACCCCCTCCCATACAATATACAAAGTAAGAATTTATTTAAAGCTATTATAGATTCATAGATGTAGGGTTGGAAGGGACCTTGTAGATCTGGTCTGACCCCCTGCCCTGGACAGAAGAGAAAACTGGGCTCAAATAACTCCAGCCAGGTAAACATCAAGCCTCCTCTTAAAGATCCCCAGGGTAGGAGCCATCACCACTTCCCTTGGAAGCTGGTTCCAAATCCTAGCCGCCCTGACTGTGAATAGTCTCTTCTATTATCTAGTCTAAACCTACTTTCTAGCAACTTATGGCCATTGTTCCTTGTTACTCCGGGAGGCACTCGAGGGAATAAGGTCTCTGCCAAACTCCACTGGTCCCCCCCAGGAAGTTTATAGACAGCCACCAGGGCCCCCCTCAACAGGTCAGCTATTAATGTCCCTCCATTCCTTCCTTGGAAAAAGCTGTTTAAGGAGATCTTGAACTTATGAGAGAGGCTTTGTTTTCTTGATGGGCTAATAAACTCTGTGTTATCAGGTCCTGTAGCCTCTCTTCATAGGGTCTGCCCTGCTGTCACCAGACCATGCGAGTGGCCCGCCTCTGAACCCTATCCATGTTGTCCACTTCCCTGCTGAAGTGCGGTGCCCAGAACTGGACGCAGTACTCCAGCTGTGGCCTGACCAGTGTCACATATTGGGGAAGGATCATCTCCTTGGCCCTGGTTATGATGCATCTGTGGATGCAGGACAAGGTACAGTTAGCCCTACTGACCGTGTTCTTGCATTGTTGGCCCATGCTCATCTTGGAGTCACAAATGACTCCAAGACCTCTTTGTGCCACCATGCTTTTGAAAAGCGAGTTCTCCAGCCTATAGGTATGCTGCTGGTTCCTACTGCCCAAGTGCAGCACCCTGCACTTGTCAGTATTGAATCCCATCCTATTTTCATTTGTCCACCCCTGTAACCTGTCCAGGTCCTGCTGTAATCTGTCCTTCCCTTCTAGCGTGTTCACCTCACCCCAAATCTTGGTGTCGTCCACGAATTTAAACAGGCTGCTCTTCACCTCATCGTCCAAGTCATAATAAAGAAATTGAACAGTGCAGGCCCAAGGACCGAGCCCTGGGGACCCTGCTGCCCGCTTCCCTCCAGGATGAAAATGACCCGTCCACCACCACTCTTTGAGTACGACCCTTCAGCCAATTTGCAGTACATCTTACTGTGTAGGCATCAATGCCACAATCACCTAGCTTTTTAATGAGAATGGGGTGGGAGACAGTGTTAAAGGCCTTCCTGAAGTCCAGAAAGACTACATTCACCACGACACCTGCGTCCAATGATTGTGTGACCTGATCGTAGAAGGCAATCAGGTTGGTCTGACAGGACCTGCCCCTAATGAAATCATACTGGTTGCCCTTGAGCATCATTCCCGCTGCAATCATCTGTATATAAGCTACTCAAAAAAACCCATAAAACAGGACAAAACTATATTTCACAATAAAATACGTTATAGTCAATGTTTGATTTTTAGTATATCATTTGTTTTTCATCTATCGTTTGTTAAAATTATATATTCTTAAATATTTTACGTGTGCAGCCCACAACAGCTCATCAAAATGTAAGTGGCCCGCCAACAGAAATAATTGTCCACCCCTGCTCCAGAGGTAAAAGTTCAAGTGTTTCTCTGGGCACCAGCTGAAGGCTACTCACAGACAAACCAGTTATATGGTTACATGGTCATTCAGTCAGAGCCAGCTAGAGATGACACTAGCCACAAAAAGACAGCATTCAAAATTAAAGGAGACTCAAGCAAAGCTCGATCAAAGAGAAATCTTAAGTATTTTCTGACTGATCCCCTGGTACCTTGCTTAGGGGAAGAGAGAAGGCAGAGTTTAAAAGATTGAGCTGAATCCCATAGGTGGACTAATGAGGGTCTACTTTGAGTTATGTATTGCAAGGTTGGAGACCTGCAACTTCATACTGGACCCATTTAAATGCCTCAGATGTTATGTGTATAAGACTGCCACCTTGCCAGTTAAGTCTGTCCTGCTGTGTCTTCATTCAGCAGTGTGCCCTGGTTAAGAGCCATATAGTCCTGCTTAATATATAATCGTGTTTCTAATTCTCTGTTGGATTAAAATGATCTTTAAAGACACCTTAGATTTCTTCCTGTTTACCCTGGGTGTCACTCCCAGGCTAAGTGTTGTGTTTTAAGGAGGATGTGCCATCATTTCATGTGTAACAAAGTGATTGAATCCTTGTTTTAACTGCAGCTTTCCTGGCTGATCAATAGTCCTGAGTATTTTTCAGTTTCTGTTTCATTGTAAATTGTTGGTTAATGAATAGCAATTCATTTTCCCTGTAGTTTTATTATCATTTCTTAATTTCTTTCAACTGTAAAATGCATCATTTTAAGCAAGCCTAAAAGTAGCCATGCCAGGATTATTTTAAGTCAGAATGAGCCTTATGATTGAGAATGTTCATTTTGAGCTGTTCCCCGTGGATGGGATGTATCCAAAAAGTAGGACTTTGCTCAGTGACAGTAAGAGCAGTAGAATTTGGCCCTGTTACAATGTGCTTTATTTAGAAGCATGTTAGGGACCATTTTATTTAAAATTATTATATAACTGGATCTGTCTTAGGTGTAAAATTCATGGAGATTGGCTGTAAATTCAGCATAATCAATATATACATGTCTGACCGTACAGTCTCCTCAGTCGTTTTGTGTATTAATCTAACTTTATGCTTTTAAATTCAAGCTTTACTTACAAATAGGAAAACTGTTTATATAAAATGATATCTCATATACCTAGTTATTGCAGTACTGTGTGCATTCATCTTCAGGAAAAATTGTAACATTGACACTGCTAACAGAGGCACACATCGGCTTTTTTCTATATATACATGACTGTGTTCCTTCTTGTTGAAATAGCGCAGAAGCCTTCTATGCAGCTGCCTAAGTGTATTATATATCACTGTAATGACTCGCTGTCAGTGTATTCTGTTAATTAACAATGTGTTCTCTCTCTCTTTTCCTTTTTTTTCTCTTTCTGTAGTAACAGCATGCTTTCCACTTCTTTTTCATTAAATGACCTTACATTACATTTGTCTTGACTGGCTTCTGTTTACAGAAATTGTAAACCAGTTGAATGCTCTGAGCAGCTTAGATGAAGATCAAGATGACTGCATAAAGCAAGCAAATATGCCTTCAGCTAAATCAGCCAGTTCCTCTGAAGGTCTATGAGCTTTCCTCCTTTCTTTCTGTTTCTGATTGTCTGTATTTACTGTGACCTGTTACCTTTTGACTTCTGCTCGTATTCAGCTGTCAGTTTTATCTTTGTGCTTTTTAGCCAATGTGAATTTCAGTAATTTGTAGTGCATCCAACAGGTAACAACATGACAGAGAGGCTCTCTCTTCAGCCACTGCATTGTCAAATGAGTGTGAACAGGAAATAAAAACCATATAATTAAAATATTATTTGTGCAGTGAATGATGCTTACCTATTATAACTTGACAAAATGTTCTGTCCTTGACTTTAACACTCATGTTAAATAGAAAGATGAGAATTTCCTATTGGCAGTGAAAAAGATACATGAATAAAGCATATTCTGAAATCAAGCTGCTGTATATAGCTTTCTAGATATATTATAATATTTATTTATTGAATCAGATCCAGAGGTCTTGTGCTGCAATGTACTTCTGCATTTTAAACAATTCTGTGAATATCTTTCATTCTGTTTCTTTCTTCTGGTTGCAAATGTTGGTGTGCTACAAAATACATTCATTTAAGTTCTGCAGTTGGTAATGGGCCTCAGTTCATTTGTCCCAGGGATCATTTGTGCTTAGTGAACACTTAAAATGTGCTTAGTGAACACTTTTTGTATCCAAGCCTGGCTTGGCCATATTGAAACATTTCCATTTATTTCCAGAGCTTATCAACAAACTTAATTTTTTGGATGAGGAGGAGCAAGACTTGGCCAATTCCAGTTCAGATCCATTTGGAGACACTGATGCAGCAGAATTAAACCCATTTGGAGATCCTGATGCAGAAGGTAATGAATCTGGTATACATAATTATTATTTACAGACTAATACCTAAAACATTCTATTTTTCCCTTGAGGCTACAAATAAAAAATGTTGCTCTGGAAAACTAATGTTATTGCATGCAATACCAAGGCAGCAGTGTCAGTTATTCTAATTGCCATTGGAAACAGAATGTCATCTGTCTCTAAGGAGACAAAACTAAGGCGTATTTTCTCTGTATTAAATAATTCATCTAGATATTGGATGAACTACTAGATATTAAAGGTCTAACCAGAATTCCAGTTAAGTAACATGTATATACAGCCCTTATGGTAGGTAATGTACAGCTGGGAACATAGTGATTGCCCATTTGGGATTTTTAACCTCATTTCAATAGAACACTAAAATGCAGTTCTGCAAAATGTTCTTACTTATTAGTATATGAAAATCATCACATACAGAAGAGTACAATAAAACATAGCTACACATAAAGGTATTTTTGAATTCTAAGAGTAAGACAAATTTAAAATGTATGTATGTCTGTTACCTTGTAATGCTCCTGCTTACCCGATAAATGATATTTAGAGTACCCAAAGCAGGTTCCATTCCCCTCAACTCTCCTGCCATGACTTTCATGGAATATAATTCAAAGGAGGGGGTTAGCAGTGTATATACAGAAGTCCCAGTTTGGGGTACTCACAGTGTTTGGAATGGTTGACGTTTGGACTCCACCTCCTTTACACCCCATCCACATGCCAACTGGTGTCGAGATACTTGTGGCACCTCAGCTTTGTCAAGTTTAGATTTTTGGTAATCAATGTCCTAGCTTCTGCTTCCTCAAGGAAATGCTGGCTAAGTCTGACAGTATTTTCCTGGCCCTCTCAAAGTTGTCTACCTTGTCCTCAAGGAGCTTCTCCCTGAAGTGGGCCTTGGATAAGGGTCCACTTGTCCCTTGGCTCTTGTGGCTTCTCAGAATAAAAATCAACAAAAATAGGAAAAAACAAACAAACGAGGAAGTCTCAACTCTGGAGGAGTTATCTTTTCAGGACTCAGTGTCCCTGTTAGATTTTAGTTAATTCTCTTCACTCCTACGGGAGCTGCCCCTTGCCCTATGCTGAGGCTCCGTTTCTTAGCCTCTTAGCACTGCTCTGCCTTGGTGCCTGGAGCAGCCTCAGTCATTCTGGAGGCAGTTCCTTCCCTCTGTCTTCTGGCACTCTGAGTGTCTTTTAAATTGCCCGCAGCGGTGCCTGTGGCTGATGTTATCAGCTGGGCACTGCCAAGATTGATTGATGGTGACCTTTTAAACCACAGCAGCATGTGCAGCCTCAGCTCCTGCTCTCCCTGCTGTTATGGCAAGTTTTTCCCTCTCCCTGGGGCTTTTTGCTCAGCCCATTCTGCATCGGGTAGGGGTCTCAGGGTAGTTAGGGGGCATGTATGACCCTTGTTGACACATACCTACTAAAAGTGTGTAAAATGGGCCCTATTCAAGTCAGAGTTGGATTCGGCGCAATTCGGGGACAGTGATTCGTTTGTTGATTCAGATCACTGTCCCTGATTCGATTTGGCTGAATCTAAATCTGAAGATTCAATGCTGATTCAGTGAATCTGCAATTCAGCCACAGACACAGCTTTAAATGTTTTTTCTACATACCTTGAGGTACCAGGCGTGGGTCATGAATGCTACAATGCTGGGGCAGATGGAGCGTCCCACAGGAGCACGGGGGGGGGCCCCCTGCATGCTCAGTGGAGAACCTGGAAGTGGACCGGAAATACTTCTGGTTCATTTCCAGGTCTGCTGGGGAGCGTGCTGGGGGCCCCCCATGCCCCACCCCCCCTGGCTTGGCAGTAGGGCATGGGGGGACCCTGGGTGCTCCCCCAGACCAGGAGGCACAAGCCACTCAACTTGGGATGTGGGGGCCCCCCCATGCTCTTCCCAGTGGACCCAGAAGTGGGACACTCCATCCACCTCAGCATTGCAGCACTCACGAGCCCCCTGCTACCTAGAGGTATGTAGAAAAAACATTTAGAGCTGTGCCTATGTCCGAATGTTTCCAAATCTCTCTCAGTTGATTTGGAGGGTTCCGATTTGATTAGAAGAGATTAAAGAGTCCTCTGATTTCATTCAAATTCAGAGGTTTGGCCACCGACTCAGGCCAGATCTCCACTGAATCAAATCAGGGACCAAAGCTTTGCACAGCCTTAATACCTACTTCTCTCAGTATACTGTGTCTTTTATGCAAAGTTAAATTATTAGTTTAGCACTTTCTTTCTTTTTCAATAAATATAGTATTTTACATGTGCTCAGCTATTTTATTTTGTATATGACTTTCTAGATGTATTGCTGTGTGCGTGTATGTGTGGCTTTATGAATGAAAACAATGTTTTTATATGATACCAATTTGACAGCTCAGGAGAATGAAGCCTCTTACATAGCCACAAAGAAAGTTTAAGAGAAACCTCATAGAATATAACAGAAAGGAAGCTATCCAATCTGGTTCCTTGTGCTTACAATAATATTTCTGATAGGAGTTTAAAATGGTGTTGTTTTTGGTTTGTTTATTAGATTTAGTTGTTGCTAAGAAAATATTCTCCTAAGAGGGTAGCAGCCAATCTAATTATCTAATTCTGTTTCTAAAATGTAATTAGAATTATATGAGGAGTCTTTCCCATCTATTATACAACTAGCTCCCAGATTAGAAATTCTTCATAAGAAGAGAACTCAGTGGAATGAGTTGAGAGAAATGTATTTCCCTGTTCAAAGACTTTCTCAAGCCACTCGTTCAAATGCTTGGAGAAAAACCCCCACAAAAAGCAATTTTTCAATCTGAAGCAGTTATCCAATAGCTGGAAAATGTTCTCACAAAAGAGAACATTTTTGTGGGGAATAGGTGTTGGTGTTAGAAAATTATATTTCTTTCCCCCCATTATTTTTTTTAGAGTAATAAAATTGTAAAGTAATAAAAAGGACAAACAAACAAACAAGCAGACCTGTCCGGACACAACCTGACTGCAGAGGAGGAAGGAAAGAGGGAGGGATGAGGACTGAAAGAGGGTTAAAAAAAGAACACACAGTGCCACCTACTGGCTAAAGGCCAGAACACAGCAACCCCTTGTGGCGAAGGGGATTAATTACAAGTCTGCAGAGTCTCTGGCTGTTTGCACAAACAAAATCCACACTTGGAGCGGCGTAACACGAAAATGACACAAATTAACATATCTCTGAGTAATGTTAGTTTAGGGCTCTAAATGCTCTAAAGCATCGGGAAATCCTGGGTCATGCAAACACAAACACATTGCATCAACATAAACGGGAATTTCACATCGTAATGTTCATTTCATCCAGATGTGCTCCTAAATCATAGTTTGATGAGGGCTGCTCTAAAGTTAAAGACTCTTTAATAGAAACTTTGGAAGACTACAAGTCTAAAAAATTATTGTGTTAGTTTTCGACAGATCAAGGAGATTAAAATAAACTATAAAAAAAAAGAAGATATGATAGCAGATGAGGCTGTGAGAGGAATTAGTAGATGCAGGGGGAAAAGGGTAATCAATGTTTTTGGCAGATCATAGCCAAAGAGACAAAAAATTTTAGCTTAATCCTTGATGCCTATGTTCCTAAAGAAACATGGGGTTGTTCTTTTAAGCTTTGTAGCTGGTGAGGGAAATGATGGCTGGTCGCTGAAGGAAATTTGATGTATTAAGTCATTGGCAGATCAGTATCTCACCTCTGAATCTGAAGTAAGAACATATGTATCCCTGCTGAGCAATGGAAAGGCCTCTGGCCTTGATATTCTTGCCCCAGAAATCTTCAAGGAATTCTCCGATTGCCAGTACCCATTTGGAAAAAAAAAGCGAAATATAGTTTTAGAAGGCATTTATATTATGTATTGGAATGAAAATATAAACCCATTTTTTTAAATGGTGATAAGAGAGATCCTGCAGCATAATGCCCTATTAGCCTTGTGTGCATTCCAGCCAAAATACATGGGAGATACTTACTCTCTCGTATGCAAACATGGATTTCTGAAAATGACATTGCAGAAGAGCAGGCTGGCTTCAGAGAAGGCAATTCTTGCATGAACCATTGCTTAGTGTTGTATTATTTGACACTAATATGTTAAAAAGCAATGTTGTTTATATGTAACCTTCATAGATCTATTCTAGAGGAAGCTTTTGTCTCCATATACTGATTAAAACTATGGAAGAAACTGGCAGTGACATCAACAGATAAAGCTCACCTACCATTAGTTGTTGCTTACTACTCAAATAATATAATTTAGGATGTATTGTAGGACAGTGTTGCCCTGTCTAGCAATTTTTCAGCTAAGGGGTAGAACAAAGATATATGCTTGCTCCACTACTTTTTAATGTATTTTTGAATGATCTAAAACAGTGGTGCTCAATGTTTTGGCCCCATAGGTCAGATGAATGCCATAAGGCTGGTCTGCAGGCCTGATAAGACCCTGCATTGCCCCTGCATGCCTGGATCAGGCCCTGGATCCCTGTGACATCCCACCCCATCTGGCTCCATGTACAGGGATTAGGCCCTGTGTACCCAACCAAATGTGAGCCTAGTTGCTTGTGGGAAGCCCTGTGGGCCGAATTACTCAGTGCTAGGGGCTGGATCTGGCTGGGGTTGAGCATCCCTGATCTGAAACATGTAAACGGGGAATTAGTTCCATGCACCTGTACTATGAAATGATTCTGTCCCTTTCTTGCTTTATGCAGCTGACGTTCTAGTACTGCCACAATCCTACATAGTTAGTGACCTACCTAATTTGTGTAGGCTGCCTGCCAATTTTCTGGACAGAATGTGGGGGCCCAGCAGTCATTTCTCAGGCAGAGCACAGCAGGACCCCTACGCCTTGGCCAAGGGGCCCCCAATGGCCCCACCCCTTGCCACTGATTTCCTGCAAGGACTGGCTGTCATGTGGCCGTGCCCCTTGCTGCTGCTGACTGGCTATGAGGGCTGTCTGTCATGCAGTTCCACTGCCAATTGGGGGAAAGGAGTAGGGCCACATAATAGGCAGCCCTCACAGCCAATTCGGGGCAAAGGGGTGGGGGGGCAGTGGCAGCAGCAGTCATCCTGCCAGTGGCCCTGTGAGCTGGCAGCCCCTTCTCCTCCCTTCCCCACCCAGGCAGGCTGCCACAACACCTTAATTCTGCTGGTTCCCTCTGGGGAGCCAGTATTTTATTTTCCATAAGATTTTTTCCCGCGGATTTTGCAGGCATTGCTCACATTTCACAATATCTTGGATTTGGTAAGTCCCTGCATATAGGCCTCCAAAGGTTATTAGATGTTTTTCATCAGTACTTGTCTCAAATAGCTTGGAAGTCAACACTGCTAAATTCACAGTTCAGGTTTTTGGGAATGAAAGGAGGAAACAATTATGATTTTACAAAAAAAAAGAAATTATAGGTGGTGTCCTCATTTAAATCCCTAGAATATGTTTTAATAAAAATATGAAATGGAATAAACATACTGAAAATTTAAGCATTAAAGCAAAACATGCTTTGGTTGGAGTTTTATCATTTTACAATAAGACCAGTAGGAGGGGGTAATGGAAGCACTAAAGGCCTATATATATAAGGTAGAGTTTATTTTACTGTATGGAGTGCAGCTGTGGGGAGCTTTCAAAAATAAAGAAAAATTACTGATTACTTTTTAACGTAGTTTTTATCTCTAGCAAGTTCTACAACCAGGCCAGGATTTAGGAGATCTGAAATGGGATGCTGAAATGTCCCATTTCACTTATGCTCAATTAAGCACTCTAAGTTATTGCATAAAGAATAGGGACTGTACCCCTATTAGATACCTTAATGTGTGCATTTTAGAAGCCTTTCCTCGTCCAGAAATACAGTTATATGGGTAATTAAATTACATTTATATTTTCCTCCAGACAAGTTGCCTAAGAAACATGCTGGGAGTCACTATCCAATATTACCCCTATGTTTAAAAGAAGATACAAATTTAAGAATTAAATGCCAGCAGGCAATGAGATCTTTTTGAACTTCTCCCTTTTTTGAGATTTATAAAGCAGTCTTTTGGTTTAGAAACCTACCTATCCAAAGTACAAAACTACAAACAATGAGAGGCCATTACCAGATTGCAAGTCACTCAAATGAGATGTGCAGTTCTTACGGCAGGGCGGTATCAGACCCCATATACAGATAATATATGTTCTTGCAAGAAGAATGAGATAAATCATTGATGCTCAACTTCCTTGGCCTGGCCAGATGGGCAGTGCCCAGGCCATCCACAGGCTGGATCCAGCTGCTGGTCCTAATCTGCCACAGGGCAGTTGCAGCAGGGCCTCTTCTGGCTGCATGGAGAGGGGCCGGGGGCATCCCAGGTCCAGCATGGCTCTGTGGTGAGTGAGGGAGGAGGTATGGTTCAGCCCCAACCTTGCCTTGTGGGTGGAATCGGACATTGCCTAGCCCCAGAGAGGAAAGTTGTGGCCCAGCCTGGCCTCACAGGAGAAAGGGGATGTGGCCCAGCCCCATCCAGCCCAGGAGGAGCAGTATGGGCCCAGCCTTATCCAACCGTGGGGGTGGGGGGAAGGGGCATGACCTGGACCTAATCTGCTATGTGGTGCTTGGGATTTGGAAATTTGGCAGTGGGGGAGGATGGCCATATTTATTGCCACTGCTCCTCCGCTGCCTAATTTCCTGATCTACGGGGAGCCCCACAACCGGTAGGATACCTATGGATCCACAGGCTGCATTATGCCTGCTGACTGAAGGTTGAGCACTCCTGAGATAGGTGGATCTCTTCATTGGATAATTTTAAATGCTGGACTAATGAGGAAAAAATAATTTGGTTCCTGTCCAATAATTGACAGTCTGTCCTATATACTGCCTTAGGTGTATTGGCATTATTTACACAAAGAGTAAGGGCCAAAATCAAATAAAATGTCCCTCTTTTTACCCTTTTATTCTACCATTGTATATTGTTTCACTTTATCTATTTCTATGTATCATCATATATTATATTCTGTTTTAATTTTGTTTAAATTTGTAGAATGTATAGGCTTATTGTATGCTTTTACCAACAGCCATACATTATGTATTATTATGTGTAATGTCATTGTCAATTTTACTGTACTGTTTTAGCAAAAGCCGTAAATAAACTACTACCACTACCTAATTTTGTTTATAAATACAGAGGTCAATTTAATAATGAATATTTCAGATAAGTCTGAAGTATTGAACTTTTTTTCTTTACTTCAGTCTTCAAAAATAAGGTCAGCTCTCAGATGACAGGCAGAGTGGCAACAGTGGTGCTGGAGGGGATGAGCAGCCTAGAGTAGTAGAAAAGCAGGCTAGAAATGACTTAGGGAAGATAGATGTTTTCTAGCTCGCAGAGCTGGATGAGATTCATCCAGGAGTATTCAGGGAACTTCAGAGCTATTGGCTGTCATCTCTGAGTACTTGTGGAGTTTGTTGAAGTCCTAGATGACTTGCAAAGGGTAAATATAACATCCATCTTTAGGAAAGGGAAGAAGGAGGATCTGAAAAATTACTGATCAGTCTGACTTTCATACTTGGAAAGAACATGGAGCATGTCTTCAAAAAATCTATTTCTCAGCGCCTGTGGAAACCAGGCAATTAGGGACAGCCAGAAAGGATTTGTCAAGAGCAAGTTATGCCTGGCCAACTCACATTCTAGGCTCTGTGGATGCGGGGAGGAAAAGTGCATGTGATGTACCTAGACTTTAGCAAGGTTTCTGACACTTTTGTCCCATGACATTATCATTAGTAAGCTAAAGAAATATTCTAGATGAAATTATGTATGATGGATACATAACTACGTCTGTGAGCTCAATGAGTTTTTGTTATTGGCTTGATGTCTAGTCAGGAGGATGTATCAAGTAGGATTTTCCTGGTATATTTCCTGTGTCCAGTACTGTTTAATATCTTCACTAAAGAATGAGAGAATGAGATTGAGTGCACACTTAGAATATTTGCAGATGACATCAACTTGGGTAGAGTTGTAATTACTCTGGAGGGTAGGACTAGGATTCAGAATTACCTTGATAAACTGGCAAAATGGTTCAAAGTAAAATTAAATTCCTGAAGAACAAGTTCAAAATTCTGCAATTAGAACAGAATAATTGCATGAAAAATACAGACTGGGGAATGACTGGTTTAGGCTGCAATATTGCAGAAAAGGACTTGGGGATTATAATGAACCAGAAGTTGACCAGGAGTCAACCTATGGCTCTTTTTGCAAAAAAAGTGACTATCATGCTGGAATGTATTAATAGGAGTGTTACCTGAAAGTTGAGTAGTGTTACTTGCAAGTTGAGTAGTCCTGGTAAGGCCTTTCCTAGAGTACTGTGTCTAGTTTTGGGCTTCACAACTGAGGAAAGACAGAGAAAATTTAGAAAGAGTCCAGTGGAGAGCAACAGAAATTATTAGACATCTAGAAAACATGATTTACAAGGAAGATTTGGAAGAACTGGGGTTTAATTTGGAGAAGAAAAGACTAAGGGGGCATTTGATAATGGTCTTCAAATACTGAAAGGAAGTCATGCAAAGGATGGAAATAGGCTGTTCTCTGAGGTCGCAGCAGACAGGACAAGGAGCAAAAGTCTTAAATTGCAGTGAGGGAAATTTACGTTGAATATTAGGAAGAACTTTTTCACTATGAGGGTAAAATGCAGGGCAGGGTAGCACCTTAAAAACTAACTTGGTCAAAAAGGCATGTGTTTTTATATGTTATGGCCTACTTTGTCAGATACTGTGAAACAAAGTAAAATGAAGTAGATCAGAGGTGGTCAGCTGGAGGTAAGTGTATCCTGGGGGTACTTGGAAAGGAGCTAGGGGATATGCACAGGCAGGCAGGGATGGAGCCACCCACCACCCTACACCATCACCTCCCAAGAGCAGGGCTGGGAGTGAGAGGGTGAGGGCAATGGCTCCCCTCTGTAGGCTACACAGGTGCCACCTGGCTGGCTGGACGCAGCAAGGAGAAGCTCTCGTGTGGCAGCCACTACCACCATCTATCATCCCACGTGCAAGCCCCTTAGCTCCCCACTGTGTGTCTGGCCACTGCCACCCCCTCCCCCCTGCTCCGTCAGAAGCATACCCAGAAGGTACACTCCTTTAAAAAGGTTGAAAACCCCTGAAGTAGATTGATGCCTATAAAAGCGCATGCCTTTCTGAATAAGTTAGTTTTTTTAAGGTGCTACTCTGCCCTGCCTTCTGTCTGACTTCAGACTAGCATGGGTAACTAGGAGGGCAGTTATGCATTGTAACAGGTTACCCAGAGAGGTTGTTGAATTTCTATCTTTAGAAGTTTTTAAGAGAAGGTTAGACAAGTGCTTGTCTGGCATGGTTTAGACAGGGATGATTCTGCCTTGAGTAGGGGGTTGGACTATGTAACCCAGGTGTACTCTGGTATATACTCCCTTTCTCCAATTGAAGGGAATTATTAGCTGACAGGTGTGCTTTGGGGGAACTGCAGACCCCTCAGTTTCCCCCTGTCCCTATAGAACCAGGCCAGGACAGTCAGGGGACTTAACTATATACAAATTTATTTACATTAACTTATCAGAAAGAAAAGAAACATGAATATAAACATATATACTCTCTCTCTCACTAATATATATATATATATGTATGTATGTATATGATATCTAAACAAATACCATAAATAATACCCTTTGGGTAAATGCTATAAAACCTTATACCAGTGCCCCCAATACAGGTAAGTATCTGATCTGAAACAGATAAACCCCAAAATAAGCATAGATAGCCAACAGATAAACTATAGATCAGTATAGGTAAACAATAAATAAGCCACAACAGGTAAAATAATAGCAAAAGGGGGTCTCAGCAGAGCCCTAGCACTCTACTCATCTACTAATTTACAGACATAAGAGTTCACAAAATATAAGGCACAACATCACACCACTCATGGTGCAAGAACCTCAAAGATAAACTTAATCCCAAGGGGAAACCCCAGTGCCCTTGAGCTTTTTCCCAAGTCCTTCAAGGAAGCTGGTAACTTCAGGGGGGCCCTCCCAGTGGGACCTCCACTTTCAGGAGCCCTTAACTAACCAGGGGGGAATCCTTTTTCCCTGCAACTCACAGCTCCTAGGCTTGGAGGGTGGCCCTTGTCCTCTGCACCAAGCTGCTATCTTGCTTGTGGTGGACTTCGGGGGGTCACTGTCCCCTGGAATAGGGCTCCATTATGCAGGGCTTCTGGAGCCTCTAACTTGGCCATGTTTGCTGGCTCAGTAGCCTGAGCACCATCTGGCTCCCTGGACTCAACTTTTTGCTGTGGGTTGGACGCCTGGGCCACCTCATGCAGCACTGGGCTCAGTCCAGTCCTAGACCCTCCATGCAGTGCCACCTGCACCAAGCTCCCAGCCTCATGCTGGAGGCTGGGGACCTGAGCCACCCAAGTGCTCCAGAACTCCTGCTCCATGCACTGGCCTGTGCACCGTGTCTTTGGCCGTGCACCAGAGGTTGCAGACCCGAGTTGCCTCATGCAGCTCCCAGGGTCTGGATGTCGTGCGCTCTGTTGCACACCGAGAGCCTAGCCACTGGAGCTATCCAGTGAGCTATTCCCTGCTCATGGAAGTCTTCAGGGGCACTTCTAGCCTGCTGCTTCTCCCTGCTTCGCAGCTCTCCTCAGCTCTTCTAAGCTGTGCTTTTCTTTTTTCTCTGTCCCAGATATGTCGCCCTTGTGCTGGGCATGCAGCTTCTTTTGTGCTCCCCAGGGCTCCACCCCTGAAGTCTTTCAGACCTGACAGTTTTGCAGTCTATAGGTCCGAAGGAGCTCCTTTCCCCCTCCCTTCAGGAAATGGGTATGACTTCACTCCTCTTCCTGCCTCCTAATTGGTGGATGGGCTCCACTAATCAAAACAGCAAAATTTCAAACCTGGGATTAACCCAAGCTCTGAAAGGCAAGCTTGTTACAACTTGATGACCTCCTGACGTCCTTTCCAGCCCTGAATTTCCTTTGATTCTATTATTTAGTAGATGCTACACTTTGACCTTTGGCAGATGCTACACTTAAGACATACTTCATCAATCAGTCTCATTTTAAATAGCAACACAGCCATACATTCATGCGATTAATGGTGTGATAAAATGAAAAATAAGCCAGAAAATTATTTCTCAAAACATAATAATGTAATAATTTTTTGGCTGGTTTTTATCATACCTTAAATTGAGCATCAGACAAAGTTCCCTGCCATACAACCTGATAATGACTGCATGGCAGGGCTCTGGAACTTGCCCCAATACAGTCCCAAGATTATGACTCACAATTAGCCAATTGTTTGTCTCAGCCCTGGGACTGATCCAGGGTTTTGAACTGGATCCAGTGTAGTCCCAAGGCTGAGATCACCAATCAGCTGATTGGTGATCCCAGCCCAGGACCACGAAGAATGTTTTCTATGCACAGGGCTCCAAGTGTGATTCCAGGCTCCCAGCGCACCAGCAAGTAGTAATAGTGGGCATTGACAAACGTGGGGGAAAAAGGAAAAAAAGAAAAAAAAGCTTTACCAGAAGCAGCAGCGCATTACTTAGCCTCAGCTTCACAGCATCAGATTGGATGCTTCAGTGGGGCATTTTGGTGCTTTTATCTAATAGTTGATTCAATCAGCTATTAGATAAAAGTGTCAAAAAAGCCCTACTAAAGTGCCCAGTTTATACAGACATCGGGAAAGCCAGGTCCAACTAACATGATGCTTCTTCCTGGCACATGCTGGGTTTGGCACAAAAGCATGCTAAGTTTTAAAGTAAAGCACTGTTTGTTTGGGTTTTTTCCCCCATGTCTGCAAGAAGCCAGTGTGATTTCAGAATCACGCTTCCTGCCATACATGTGGGTTTGGAAAACAGATCCCATTGTGTCATCAAGAAAATGTGTGCTAGGGGCCCCAAGACATTCTGGCAAGGCAGAAGAGATCCCTGGACCAGTCTTAATTGCTCTCTGTTTTTACCATTTTCAAATGCCTCTTCCTTTGTTCATCTTTCTTTTTTTTTTTAACTTTTATTTTTTATTCAGGCAAATATAAAAACAAAGGTCCCTACACTGAAGTAATACACAGGAATCATATAAGGTTGGAGTTATTACATATTTAAAGGGAAACAGTCTCATCTGTACTATCAATAAAATGTTTATGTATGTTAATAATCAAACAGTCTGGCTAGAGGCACTGGCTGATGAATATATGTACACCAGCACCCCATACCACCACACCCCTGGTTCCATCCCCTCCATCATGGTGGCTCTCTAGTACTTGCCATCCCCCTCTGCTCCAAAGAGCAGGGCCAGGGAAGGGATTGGCAAGGACTGGAGCGCCACTGTGGCCCTTCAGTCTCCACTATCAAGTTGGCATTCTGCCATCTGTTGGAGCACTCTGATTGGCTGCCAAACCTACCAGTCAGAGTGTAAATAAAGTGTTATGGACAGACAGACAGACAAAGTCTTTTATCATATGGCTAGAGACACTGGCTAGTGAATCCAAAAAGGAGGGAAATTAGACTGGGTAAGTACTGAGGGTGGACACACACACACTCTCTCTCTCTCTCTCCTCATTATTTACCCAGTCCAGTTTCCCTCCCTTTTGGATCTCCAAACATTCCTTATTTTTGTATCCTTTCCTAAAATGTGGGGATTCACTCTTGTCTTGGCTGGCCAACCAGTCAGAGCCGACCGAGGGGGGACAGTGTTGATTAAGCATCAGGTGGGCTGGTGGATGGAGAGGCGGGACACAGTGTATTGCTTGCAAAAATAACTTTTACTTAAGCTTTACTTATGCCGCTGGTGGTCGTGACGCAGGGGGTAAAGTTGCTTGAGTAGTTACAGAAAGAAGAAAACACAACGAGTTTGCTAGACGAACCTGGAAGCGCAACGGGCATACAGGGCTAGGGATACATCGGGAACAGACGGGGAGATGTTAGTGGGTGATCAATCCACCAGCTTTTCTCTGCCGCATGACGAGGTCTTCTGTACCTTACCATGTGTTCAGAACTCTCAGACTTGGGCGGAAACAACACAAACCTTTATACCCTAAGAATAACCAATGAAAATTTTCCAAATATGAATACCTAATTAGGCGGAACAAACCAAATTTAGAATGATGCCAATCATTTGGAAGGGCGGTCTATTGTGTCAGGGACACTTAACTTGGTTATGACATGCCCCCTTGGCCATGACACAATAGATTAAGCACTCAATTTAGAGGTGTTCTTCATACATGCGCTCGTCGTCTTCACAAGGTTCAGGTGGCAAATGAGTATATACGTAAGTAGATAACTTCATAAATTGCTCCTTACTGAACTGTAAAGCACAACAACCTAAACATATAACAATAACTATGGGTAAACACAAGGTAATAATGGGAGTTAACAAGTGCATTAACTTGATGATGTGTCCCATCCCATCCAATTAAAAAGGTCAGCTAACCATCCCTTTCCAATTCCAGCAATTTTGTTGGTATCTGCGGCGACTTGTTTTATGCGGTCGAGTTGCTCTTCTAGTGGAATGGTAACGTTGGGTATGCTAATACAACAATATTCTTTGGACAGGTTAAAGAACTGACAAATGCCTCCTAGGTGTAGCAATATGAATATTATCAACATGGCGTTGAGGGCTAAGCGATTCTGTATGGTCATGTGTGAGGTAGCTTGTAGTTGTTGATTTAACAGTCGCAAGGATGTCCGGGTACTGTTGGATAGAACTTCAACTTGTTCAGCTAACTCAGCGATAGCGACTCTTGCTTTTCCTATTCCTATTCCCCATGCAAAATAACCTTCAAGCGCCCATACAAATTTTTGACAAACTCGTTTGCCCTGTGTCAACTTACTCCACACCGTAACTTGTCGCTTGTGGTGACGAAGTACAGCTGGGCTATTCAGGTGAGCTGTGTTTGTTGACACTTAAAGGAGGACAGAGCATTACTGTACTCAGAAAACATTGGACACCTGTTAGGGTGGCTGGGAGGTTAGTATAAAGTTGCCCATCTGAACAAGCCCATAGCATTCCTCTGGGAGCTGGCGTACTGATTAGTGCACAGCTTTGATTTTTCCATCTGGTTATGACTACTTCCCAGGGGAGCTTAACTGTGTTTGGAGGTGTGTTGTAGCCATGACACCACTGACTAAGTCTGGGTGCTCTTAAAATGGGATAAAAATACGAACGTAGGTCATTGGGATCGGATACATTAACAGCCAGCTACTCTTCCCAGGAGACTAGCGTATTGGGGATGCTGAAAGGCCGATGGAACAGAGCTAAATTTATTTTGTACCTTTGTTTTGTTCGGGCCTGGGGGAAGGGCTAAGTACCATGTTGGCATAATGATTGTCAGGTCCCAAGTTAACAAGCTATCGTTCCTGGACCATTTTACTTCCTCTAAGTTAGCCCCCCATGGTATCTCCGAACACACAATATAAGGGGCGTGGGTTGACAAAAGGGTGAAGAAGCAGGGCGGGGGTATCAGGAGGGAGTACGGCCTCCAATTTACAAATAGGGCGGTTCATCTTGGTCAGGGTTAAATTATGTGGCCAAGAGTACCGTCGTTGGTTTACAAAAGAATGTTGGCTTATTATGATACTGGGATTCGGATCAGTATTTCGGGCTTTAAACCATTCATCAACATTAAAAGGGAATACAAAAGGGGTTAACACTGGGTCATCAACAGAAAGAGGTAAATACAAGCATGCGGTGAGCCCTAACTTTTCCCTATCTCCTGTAACATTCACCCAGAGTGACAAAAGGGACAAAACCGAGTTAGAGATTATGGAGTTGGTCCCATTTACCGGAAAACCTGTCAGGAGCAGCAGGAACAGAGTGATCACCTTGCTTGTGACCTACTAACAGGCAGCCATCTCTATGCTGACTCAGATGTGCTGCGGCTTGATGCTTGGTGGATTTCACGATCAAGTAGCTGTAGATTCGTCACTTCATCACTACTGGACCTGTAAGGAGACAAAACAATAGAGGGGAGCAATAACTGAGTTCACTACAACGAAGATGGGCGAACGATGGAGCGATGAGTTAACCAGTTGTGATGGACGATGATAGGAGGACGATCAGGTTTTTCTTCTAACAGGATGGAATAGGTGTTAGGATACTGCTCCAACCGTTGAACTGTCCCCTTGTAAACTTGTGGATGGGATTGGCGAGGGTGTGGTATCGAGACCCACACTAACTTGTTGGGATGGAATTTAGGTTCCCAGGGTGGAGGTTTCTTAGCACTAGTTTCGTCCCATAGGGGTTTTGTGGTGCTCAATGAAATGAGGACATCATGATTGTACTTAGTCCAGTTTTTGTATGTTCCTCCTCCTCTAAGACAAAGTTGTTCTTTGTACAAGCTGATGTGCCTCTCCACGACGCTGGTGGATTGCGGATGGTATGGCAGATGGAGATGCCATGCAACGTTGTGAAGATGGGCGAATTTTTCCAGAGTGTTAGAATTGAATGGGGGTCCTCCATCAGATTGAATTTCATGAGGAGTTTGCCAGGCATCAAATGCAGCGGTTAAGGCGGAGATAATGGCAGTGGGGTTGCTTTTCCACAGAGGAATGACTTGCAGTTGGCGCATTCCCAAATCAACGATGACTAATGCCTTATTCAGCAGCTTGGATCCCGGAAGGGGTCCAAGTAAGTCCACGTGCCAGGCTTTTCCTGCCTGGAATTGTGAGGGGTTAAAAGCTCTGACTTGATGTTTAGTTTGATGGCACTTTTCTTTGGTACATGTTTCACAGGCTTGCGCTACCTTTTCCCAGTCACGTCGAACTCCATACGGAGTAAGCTCCATAGCGGCTTGACACCAGTGTCAATGGCTGGCTTGTTGTCCTGGGTGACCCCAGTTTTCATGAAGCCACGCGAGGAACGGACTTACTTCAGGACTGGGAGTAGCGGTGATAGGCACAGCTTTGTCAGTTTGGAATGGATCTTCTAAGAGTTTATCAATGATCTCATGCACTGGATCAGTGTCGGGGCAATGTGACTTGGTATGCTTAACTAATGGAAGCCGTGTAAATTTAGTCAAGTTTTCCCAAATGTCTTTCCAGTTACTTAAATTTTCAATGGGTAAAGCAGTGCCAGTGAGGATTTTATAAATGTATTGTGAATCGATTGCAATGACTGGAACTGAAAGTGTATCGTTGTGATGAGTGAGACAGTGTTGCAACACCTTAAGAAATCCTAGCAATTCACATTTTTGGGCAGAGTTGTCATCTGGGTAAGCTCGAAATATTTCTAAATCATGACAGGCTTTACAAAAATACCCATAGCCTCCACCATGTCGGGAGGTCCTGTCCAAGGCCATCCAGGCCGGGGCGGAAGTTCCATATAGCGTTGTGGGTTTTTTCTTATCCTCCGGCCTGGGATAGGGTGTTATGTCTTCAAATTTCCAGCAACACCAGTTATAATGATGGGTGAGCACCAACGTGTTCCACGACTTAGGCTCGCCTTGAAAATGAGGATTGACTTTTTCTGCATCTATCAAAGGCAACAAAGTAGCTGCAGGAGTGCGGAGCGTTCCGTGCCCCTTGCTAATGGCTCCACTAACTGTCCAGCTAGGAGGATTTTTCCTATGGCTCTATACCGGTGTTGTGCTGCTTGAAGGATCTTATGAACGGTATATACCAGATCATTGTGAGGGTTGTGCGTGACAGCCCACACATGGTTGGTGGTGAATCCTAGGGTCACGACCAGTGGTTCACCGAGGTTGATTGCATGGTGCTGTGTACCCTTGACAGCGGTCAACAGACGATGCATGTTTCGTTGATCCCCTTCTGTCCAAGGTGTGGATTTTTGGGACTTGTCACGGATCTGTCGCTGCAATTTAGCGAGGAGCGGTAGATGTCTGGAATTGACATAATGCCGGTACCAATTTAAGTGACCTAAAAGCTGCTGAAAATGTCTTGTAGTTACGGGCAAAGATTTCTTTAATGGACTGATGTCGGGACCATCATGCAAGATGCCATGACGGATGAGGCCAACAAATCGGGTACCGAGGAATGTGATGTTGGCTACAGGACGCAGGCACGACTTTTCCTTGTTAATTGTCCATCCTTCACTTTGAAGATGGGCTACTAGTTGGTTGACTATGCTGGCAACGATGGAGCTGTCATGGCCCATAATAGCGATATCATCAACATAACTCCAGATTCTTAATTCCTCTTCTGGTGGAAGGGCGTGTGAGGCACAAAAGCTCTTCAGGGTATTGTTCATGGCACCAGTAGCCAATGACAGGGCATTGCAGTACCCCTGCGGGCAGACTGTCCACTTATACATCATGCCCTCAACACACATATTCAACACTCCCTCAGGGTCAGTAATCGGAATTGAGAAAAACATTTTCTTTAAGTCCAGTGTGACGCCGACCTACTCGTCTCACTGGAATGATGCCATTTCAGACATGCATTGTGGCAGGGTGGATGGGTTAGGTTGCTGAAGTACTTGACACCTCTTGTTGGCTTCCCTATAATCAACGACTAGCTGTGCTTCGTTGGGTTTTCCAGGTTTGGCGACTTCCCATTCCTGTGACAGGTAGGTGCTAGCAGTTACTGGCTTGATACAGCCTTGTTGCTCGAGTCGTCGCAGGAGGTTGGTGAGAGATCTTTTAAGGGAGTCCTTGGTTGGGATTGGCTGGTATCACCAGGTAGAGATGCTGCAGAGTGTTGGTCAGTGCCAATCCAACTCTGGAATAGCAATGGGAAGTGCTTGTAGCACCTGTTCTTTGAGGTTAAGCGCCTTGATTCCTGGAATTCCCAAGATATTGCTGCCCCCTAGCACTGCCTCTAGGGTGTGTTGATGGCCTTGGATTGCAAATTTGACTTTTGTTGTGACTGCAACAGCATTGAGTCCTTGTACCCTAATTGCTTTTGAAGTTTTCTGGTGGGGTGTTGTTGGAGTGATCACGTTGACTTGGGCCCTGGTCTTAAGAAGAAAGAACACCCGTCGTTGGTCACTTGGGTTAGCTGGATCATAAACAGTGAGTTCAGTATAGGGACGAAGGTCAGTAGGGTCAGGTTTGGATAGGCCGCCAGTGTGTCCGGCGACCACTACTCGTTTTCTTGTTTGTTACTGAATGTGAAACCTAATGCAGCCACTAGATTTCGTTGACCCTCATCTCCCAAAGTACACAATTGCTGCTTCGTGAGCCTGGAGCGGTTCAAGAGAAACCCGAACATAGCTCTTTCCTCAGGTGTTCTTTGGTGCGGCGACCCTAATTTCAGTGAAGGACCGAGTTCCTGGCATCTTGGTCTCGGGGCCACGACCAGGTATGCTGAGGATTGATGCTCTACACCGCTGAAGTCTTTTTCAGTTGGCTTCATAAGGTCCTGCAGTTGTGAGAGTTGACTTAAAAGGTTTCCTGCCAGTTGGCTGATCACTGAGTTAAGGAGGAGTCAGAGCGTAATAGCATCTATCCTTCTGGACACCTCTACACAGACTTCTAGGCCATTGGGAGTCGCTGGAATGGCTCCAGGGTTCTGTAGGTGGTGGTGAGCCCATCTTCCATGTTGTTGCACCTGCGCTAGCCCCAGTGGGTGGGCTCTGGGGTTCCATGAGAGGCATGACATCCCGATTATGGCCAGTAGAAGCTGTTCTACGTTGGCCTTCTTCAGGCGACCTTCATGCCAGGCGTGGGATTTATGAACCACTTGACCTGCAACAAGAGCTGGAAGCGGGATGGGGCAATGAATGTTACCCGTTACTACATCTAAATCAGTGGTGTGCCCCCCACTTCATGAGGCTTGGCATGTTAAGAAACTAGCCTTTTCCAGGTCTAGTAGGTCTGACCCATATTCCACTACTAAGCATCCTAGCCATATGGCTAGTGACTCTTCAGATTTCATTTTTGATTCTCTGCACAACTCCTGCAATTCGCCCCTAGTGCAGCTGTGGTATGTAGTGGTGGTACAAGTTGCACCCCGTGCATCAGTAACTTGCTTTACCAATGCTATTGGGTGGGCTGCAGTCAGGAGAGGGTTAAGTTTGTCAGGCGGGAGCATTGGATACAGCTTTTCTCCCTCGTATGGGGGCGGTTCCACTGCTGAAGCCATGCCAGGGGGCGGGGCTTCTTCCAGCATCACTCCGAGGGGTGGGGCTGTGGGCAGTGATGTGGTTGGCCCACCTCCCAGGGGGATTTTCGTGCCCTTTTCACTTTTCTCAGCACCATTTTCTTGCTGCGGCTCCATGTGGCCAGCGCCATTTTCTAGTGGTGGCTCAGAGTCTCCTGCCACTTGCTCCAGTGACGCCTTGCCCGCTGTGTGCAATTGAGCCTCTAGATTTGCATTTTCCCGGAGTAGATCCACTACCGAATGGAATAACACATTCATCATCTTCCTTTTATTCCACTTCAAGCCTCCCCACCTTGCCACGTGGCGGCCCTTGGTCTCTAGGCCTTCCCAGAGCTGGCTGAGGAGCTCATGACTACGCAATCCAGACGCTAAAGCCGGACAGTTAAACTAATCCGGTGGGGTGGGTTCCCCTCTTTTCCTCATGTACCAGGTACATTGGGCAGACTCCTGAGCGGGGGTAGGATTGTCCACCTTCTTTGCCTTCACCCTCACTAGGAACAGGGTCGATATTTCATCTGGGGGCCTATAGTGAACCTGGCCTCTGGCCATTACACAGCTGAATGCCTCAGGGGAGAGGCTTGCTTTCCACTCCTTAATAGCTGCCTCTTCCCCCTTTACCGAGAAGTAGCCTTCCAGGAGGTTTTCTTCTCCCCCTTTATCCGCTTAGTGATAGGCAGTATGTGCCCAGAGTTCATTTGCATTGTCCACGCGACAGACCCAGTGCGCCAGGGGCAGCACTTGATTAAATTTTTCTCCACCACCATGCCCTTAGACCCTGTTCATGACGCCATGTCTCAGCCGGCTGACCGGTCAGAGCTGACTGAGGGGGGGACGGTGTTGATTAAGCATCAGGCAGGCTGGTGGATGGAGAGGCGGGACACAGCGTATTGATTACAAAAATAACTTTTACTTAAGCTTTGCTTATGCTGCTGGTGGCCGCGACGCAGGCGGTAAAGTTGCTGGAGTAGTTACAGAAAGAAGAAAACACAACGAGCTTGCTAGATGAACCTGAAAGCGCAATGGGCATGCAGGGCTAGGGATACGTTGGGAACAGACGGGGAGATGTTGGTGGGTGATCAATCTGCCAGCTTTTCTCTGCAACATGATGAGGTCCTCTGTACCTTACCATGTGTTCAGAGCTCTCCGACTTGGGCGGAAGCAATGCAAACCTTTATACCCTTAGAATAACCAATGAAAATTTGCCAAATATGAATACATAATTAGGCGGAACATACCAAATTTAGAATGATGCCAATCATTTGGAAGGGCGGTCTATTGTGTCAGGGACACTTACTTAATTTGGTTATGACAACTCTAACCCTCAGATGGAAAAGCATATTTAATCTTTCCACACCTGAGTAGTGAACTCCTTCCTGGGAGGTACCTGACTCAAGATAGAGTAGACTTGTACCTTATAAACCCCCTAAATCAGTTTTGCTTCCACTTGTATCTCCAGGTCTATGACTCTGTCCCCAATTTCTTTAATCTCTGCTTTCATTTTCTCTAATTTAGAGGTTTTTAAATCTCTGATTTCTGAGATTAACTCCTCAATGTCTTCTCGGTTCAAAAAAGCTGTTTTGATTTCCCCCCTCCTTTGCTCTGCCCACTCTGCTCTGCCTTGTAGCAGCCATCTTTGATTCTGTAGATCCTGTGAGCTGTTCAGAATGAGGCTCCTCTAGAGAGTTTCTTCTGTGGACTTTGCTTTTCAAATTGATCCCTTACATGGGGTATGCATTTTACAAAGAGGAAATGTGTTTCTGGAATTTTGGGGGTCAGGGATCCTCTATGTTTATCATTTGTACTGTCTCTCCCATGAAGGTCTAGCTTCAGGCATTCATCTGCTACAGTGACATCATGTGAACCCTGCCCTTCCTTGAGCTTCCAACTTTTTTTGTTTAAAGACAGTTTCTTGTTAATGTTTCATGCTTCTTTCTCTCTCTTAAAAACTTGTTATGTTTTGTAATCTTTACATGGCATGATTTTGTTTAACCCTACACTTGTCACGAGGTGTATCAGTTACAGGTTCTGTTCTATAGTTTTATAGAGTTCACTTGCTTTTAATATTTTGCAATTCCAGTTGTCACAGTAACGGTTGACTGGCTCACTAAATCATTTTCCCATTAAAATAGAGCCATCCCTCACTATTTGTAAAATATGTACTTATGAGGCCTTGATGTTTTGATAAATTTGCGTAGCATATTATGCCATCATTAGTTTCTGAGCAACAAAAGGAATTTTTCTTCTTTTTCTTTCTCCTCTCATCACTGTATCTAGTGCAGGGGCAGGCAATTATTTTGGGCAGAGGACCGCTTACCGAGTTTTGGCAAGGTGTGGAGGGTTGCATGGGTAGCCCCGCCCCTTGACAGGTGCCCCACCTCCTGCTTGCCATCTTGGGGCCGGAAGTCCCTTCCCAAAACCCCGACCCTTGCCACCAAAAGCCCCTCCCTTTGCCCCTGGAAATATTTCTTTCAGCAGGGGTTTTTGCCACCTCAGAGCCAGAACAACACCAAATTCTATTCTAAAAATCAAATGTCTACAAGATTCATTAATTTGATTAAGAACAATATTTTTGTCCTGATGTACATGTGTTTATGTAGTGTACATAGAGGTAATCACACAATAGCTTAAAATGAAGTCTTACTCATGTATACTGTGAGGGTGTGAGGGGAATGAATGGGTGGGTATAGGTTTTTTGGGGAGGGTGTGTGGGGGGTTGTGGGGCTGAATAGGGGTGTGGGGGGAGGGAGCATGTTGGTATCTGTATATGTGGGGTGTGGGTAGGTATGGGGATTGTGGGAGAGAGGGTGGCTGGGGTGTGTGAGAGGGTGTTGGTGTGGGGGTCTGCATGCATGGCAGTGTGATGGGGTGGGTGCATGTGTATGGTGAGGGTGCTTGTGGGACTCACCCTACGGACACATGCACACATTCCTTCTCCCTCCCTCATTGCGTGCGCACACACACACACACATGCACACTCTCTCTCTATCTCTTTTTCCCTCTCTCCTTTCTTCATTGCTCTCCCTCCTCCTCCCTCATTGCATAGATACACACAACCCCCCTCCCTTTCCTGGCCCTGGGGAACCGGTGCACCCCTGCTCCCACGGTCCAGCAATGCAGCCAGGGCCATGTGGTGCTGGAGCAGCCACATGCAGGGAAAGTTCCCACAGGCAGAGACTTCTGGCTGGGGGCTGGGGGGTGAAGGGGGAGCTGGCCTTTCTCCTGTTTCTTGCTGGCTCCCCCTAGGTCATCCTGCTCCTGTCTCATAGTTTCATAGAAACTAAAAAATTAAAAAGTTTTCAGCTTTGACAGGGAGCCTGGAGCAGATAAATATTAATATTTGAATGTGCCCTGCGAGCCGAGTAGAATGGTCTGGCAGGCCAGATGCAACCCACCCGCAGACTGTATTTTGCCCACCCGTGATCTAGTGGAAGGCTCTCAATGCATTCAGTGAATATGACTAGTGTCTGCCCCCTGTGGTTCATTCTTTCAGGATTGATGTGCTCAGTTTAGTGGTAGAGCTTTAGTTTGGGTATAATTTTTAAAGGTGTATATTGCTATATGTTTATGATAAAGAAGATGCATGTAAAGGGTGATGCTGATATTTGTGGTAGAACTATACTAGGTACTTTTGGCACAGCATTGTAGAAAAGTTGTCATATATTACTGGCAGTATATTAGCTGCAACAATTATTTTACGTGTTTTCTTGCCACTCCTACTCCTGCAGATTTATTACTTACCTGTACAGACTTGTGTGTTTGACTCTTGCTATTCCACACTAGAACTCTTGTTTTTACTTTTACATAATTAAGGATATTGTTGCACATTGCACTTAGTACTTACATTATGTAAGTATTAATATGGCTTAGTTTTCTGAGCGGTCACGAGTTAATGCTGACTACAATCTAAATACAGATTCTGGTACTGCACCAGAGTCTTGAACCAGCTCCAGTGCAGTGCCATCAATTGATTGTCAGTGTCAGCCCTGGGATCACGTGGGAGCCGGTTCAAGGTTCTTGTGCAGTACAGGGGTTAGGAGTGACATCAATATGGCATGGGAGCTGGCCCTAGTCCCCATGCTGTACCAGAGCCTTGAAATGACAAGGCTGTGGTGTGGTCAGGGGGCAAGAGAGCCTGACAAAGTTGTTTGTCATGCTTCCATCTACCTCCCACCCTCACTGGAGCCTTACCAGTTCAAGGCTGCTTTGTGGTAAGGAGGCTGGGAGCCTGCCAAACAGCTTGGTCAAGCTCCAGCTCTCCTCCCCACTACTGCAGAGTTGCTGGTTCAAGACTCCCACGTGGTAAGAAAGGTGGGACCCCAACAAGCAGCTTTGTCAGGCCCTAATCTTCTCCTGCCTTGCCAGAGTCCCTGGATTGTATTACCTCGATGGAGCAGTCCAGGGTTAGCTCAACACGTGTTAGGTAATATGATCTGGAGGTAAGTCTTTCTAGCAGAGGTCTAACTTTACTACGTACAATGGCACTTGGAGTCTGTGTCCAGCAATAGGTCACCAAGTACATGCAAAATCCACCTGATTTGCTGAACCACATATACGCCACTTCTTGGACACTCCCTGGAGAAAAAAATTAAGACCTAAAAATAATTTTGAAGTAAGGGAAGGCTTTGATTAAAAATTAAGCAAATTGCAATAGACATAACATAATCTGAATTAAGATTACATACATCTCTCACCTGTCATACATCTCTCAGTATGTGGTGTACCCCAGTATCCCTGTTTCCCTTGCTTGGATATGTTTTGAGGCCAGATCCCAGAAGTGTCTCTACTTAGCTCCAACTGAGCTAATGACTTAAACATGAATAACTTAAGTGCACTGAGTAGTATAATTGATTGCATCAGGACTACAGACATGCACTACAGTCTTATAATTTCCTTGACTGGAGCCTTAGTCTCTTATGTCTTTGTCAGGGAACACCTCTTTTCTTGCATTTCTCCACTGTCTCTTGTCCTGGAATCCCAGTGCTGTTTGAGATCTTTTGGTGCTACCACCACATAAATTATGTCAATGAACAACTTAAAATAAGAAAAGAAACTTAAATGAAAAATTACATTAAAAAACTAGGACTGTGGCTTACTCTGACAAAAGCCAGAGAAGTGAGATGTAAGGCTAGTAATACAATGAGTTGCCACATAGGCCAAATGAGAAATTGTTCAGTGTTCCAAGAGCCTTGATCGATCTACCTATTATTTTCTTGCTTTGAAAAACAGATTCAGTATTAACTCTGGATATTTTTTTTGCTTTTGTCAATTTAACCTTAGACCTTTAGCATGATTATAATGTGGCTTTCTCTGTTTAAGTCCAGTTGATTTTTTAAATAGTTCTTAAAGCATCATCTTGTCTTCAAAAACAAACCTTTGATGTTAGTTTATATTGCTTAAAACTAGGAGGCTTAACCAGTTTACATATTAACATACTTCCTTTTTAGCTTTTTACAGGATTAGTAATATATCTTTGATTTTTTATTTTTTTTATTATTACTACTTTAGACTCAAGGATTTAGATTAATTAGCTAATGTTTATAGGTGCTTTGAAAATGGAGACTATGTGACTTATTGTTTGCACATACAAAAGTAATGTTCTATATGGATACAGTTTCCTTATGTCTCATCCAATTTTTTAATCTCACGCTTCAGCTGTCCTCTTTCCATTCTCTTGTTAGACACCAGCCTTTACTCTGGTGTAAAGTTAAATGCTTTCATAAAATGTAAATATTGCTAAATATATTGATTAGTGTATATACTTGAGCCAAATATAACTATCACACATTTTACTTCCTTTGTGTTAGGTTACATTGGACTCACTCAAAGAAATAGGGATTGCAGGTAATATTAGAATTTACAGAAGTTTTGGTATGTAAAGAAGATTCCTGAATAATCACTGATAGTATGAAATATTCCAACGTGAAGGCATAATGTAATACACAATTAGTTGTTCAAGTCTGCAATACGATTTGGCACGATACTATTTTCTTTTCTTTTTGTGTGCTATTAAGCTCACCCTGTGTCATAGAAGTGAGGTTATCTTCTCTATAATCACTCTGGGTTTAGCTAAATGTTAAAGTTCTCTTTTTATTATGTAGAATGCATAGTAAATCCCTTCTTATTCCCAGCTCTTCTGACAGTGGTGTTGTTTCCATGTGAGCAGTCTCTTCTGAGACAGATGCCAGTAAAATATTCTCTGACAAAATATGCCAACCTAATTTTTTGGAGTTCAGTTGTGAAATGTCATCACTTTGAAAGGACCATGATGCCTGAGATCCTTCTGAAGTGAGACCTATCACATTCCTGACCTGTATTTGTCAAATAATCTGAACAGAAGTGGGGCTGTGTTGGCACTTGGGATTTGCCATCCTTTTTGGTCTTACAGCTAAATGACTAGTCAGTAGTATGGACAAGCAAAGTGGACCAGTCAATAGTATGGACAAGCGAAGTGGACCTTATTCCTGCTTGAAACTGTTTCATTATCTTCAAATTGTAATCTTCACATTTTTAATAAAAACTAAGCTTGTAGATAGTATTGCTATCAAAGTTCCTCATTGTAGGGTATTAGTGGACGCTTCCCTGCAAAAGTGCCCTCTTGTCAAATCAAATATTAGAGTAAGCTTCTGATCCTTTTCTGATTACAAGAATAGAGAGGTCAACCCTCACAAAATGTCTTTATAGCTGAGTTTCTCTGTTTACAAATGTATTTTTGTTGTTCCACTCAAGGGATCACACCACCATCTTGTATTAAATCCTTCACATCCCCTTCATTGCTCTGATGCATTGTGTAGATTTGCTAGTCACTGATATTTTTTCTGCTATGCATTCCAAACAATTGGTTATTAATCTATTAAAGTATCTCTTTAAAACAAATTACATGTTAAAGGGTAGACAGACTATATTACGTCTTACTAAAGTCTGATAACAATTAAAATACATACATTAAAAAAATTAAGTTAACAACAATTACACTTAGGAGAGTCACAGGTATTACTAGTTTAGGTATTTTAAAAAACACAGGAAAGGTACAACTGTATTAACAGTTATGAAAAGTCCACAAAATGTCAGTTTATGATAGAATAAAATCTTTCTAAAGTAAAAAGAGCGAAAGAATTTTTAAAAGCATTTCTTTCAGGATCTGCATAGCCTAATAGGTGGAAAACTACACTAAATCACATGGGTTGAGACCATATTTGTTTCAATGGAAGAGGGATAAATAGCCAGTTTGGCTGAAACAAGTTTTGGATAAGCAGAAAGCTTTTCAAAAGGGACATAACCTCCTTTCAGGGAATCACTTTTTTGGATAAGTGAGGTTACACTGTAAATAAAGCATGGAAATTCATTACACGGTAGAGATCTCATTTGCCAAGTTTCAGTTCACAGTGAAGTATTGCTCTGAGGACTTTTCGCAAGTTTTTCAGATCTTTCTACAAGGCCCTGAAAATATAGAGACCTAAAATAGTTGTACATTCTTTCTTTGTTAAATAGTCTTCTTAAAAATATTTTATAGAACCAGAAACTAAGAAAACTTCATCTGCAAAACCAGAAGAATCTTACTATAATGAAAATTATAATCCCTTTAAAGAGGATGACGCTTCAGAGAATTTGAATCCATTTGGTGAGCCAGATCCTGAACCTGAAATGTGTATGATCATCAAAGATTCCCCTCCACAACTTGCAAAAAGAAAGAATGTAAGACCAGTGGACATGAGTAAATACCTCTATGCAGATACCTCCAAAACTGAAGAGGAAGAGTTAGACGAGTAAGTATAATATTTCATTTTGCAGCAACCAATCTTGAGGTATTAATGGGATTACTGGTAAAATCTTAATGTGTAAATGAATTCAGCTGTGGTGATTCCTGCCCATGGGCACAGGGCAGCATTGTTTTCCAGTTTGAGGTCCAGAAAGATTTTATCCCTGGGGCATATTCACAGGGTCTATTGGAGCACTTTTTCTGCAAGGCCTCTGGGGAAACTTTTGCTCCGCTCTGCAGTATTGAACAGAGGTCATCTGTTAAGAACAAGTGCCCATGTCCATTAGTCCATGCCCTGCCATTGCAGTATATTAGGCAGTGAAGACTGATGGGGCTTGACTCTCTCTGTGCTTTATTACTCATTTTTCTCTTAAAATAACCTGTATTTTCTTCTGCTTGTAATAATGGGAACTCTTAGGATCAGTGCACTATGCATAGACTTAGAGAATTGGGATATCTATGTAACGTGTCTAATTTTTGGGAAGCTCATAAAGACTGTGGCCATATAGGTAAAAAAGAAGAATTATGCACAAACTATTGGCATTTTTTTCCTTATAGCCCCATATCAACTTCTTATAAGCCAGCATTGACTGCTGTATTCTAGTAATGACAAGAACAGGGAGCAAGGGCATTGTGCAGTAGCTGTGCAACTTGGGCTGACTGAAGACTTATTTGTTTCTTCAGCTGCTTTAGGAATATAGTTATTAGTAAACAACTGTACTGGCCATGAAATGATTTATTGTGGTTATACATGAGTTAAAGATAACAATTGTAATCAACTAGTAATTTTAAAACCTTGATGAAATTTATCATGACACAACATGTGTAGGGGCTCTAATATTTATTAGTAATGCAAGTGTCATGGTGTCATCTTCATGGCCATCTTTGCTTGGTTTATTGATGTGTTCTAGGCACTCGATGTTATATGCACCCTGATTAGAAATGCATAAAAGACCATTAGGTTTTGGGGTTTTGCTTTATTTTGTTGTTTCAAATAAAGTTCTGTGGCCCTGGAGTTTTTGCTGTAGTTGTTTCTCTGAGAAAAGTGGGCACTAGGGAGTGATTTTTCTGCTAGCTGCATTCAGCCGGGAGCTGAGTTTCTGAACAAGTGACACTGGCTGTTGTATCTCTCCAGACCAGAGTGTGATTACACTGTTGACAGTAACATCAGACATCCCAGATCATTCACTGATTAGGGGTGTCTTTCTACATATGGGGAGAAAGGACAGTGAAGACTAAGGAAGAGAAAAGAAAAATAAAGCAAAAGAAGCATGCAGGGGCAAGTGAAGGATTTTCTCTTTATTTTACTTACAGCCATGTCCTAATTCTAAACAGATCTGTGCCAGACTGGATACTACAGTGTTTTTAAGGGCATTCTTGTTTTTTCTGTGTATGACACTGGATTTCAGTAGCTCTTTGTTATAATAGCTTCTGTTTTGTATTCATTTTGTGTTTTTTCTTTCCCATTTGTGTTTTTTACACCACCTAAATCCTTTATTATTGTTTATAGAAATGATATCCCTTATAGATGAAAGCTATTCAGACATATTGCTGCTCTGAATTTGCATGATATACTTGGAGGGATAAGAAGTTAGTAGAGCAGTCAGTTAGCTTTTCATCGTAGTCCTCATCTTCCTCACGTTGTAAAGGCAACATGGCCTTGAAAAAAATATGGATACAGTTTGCAAAATATGTTCTACAGGAGTTTTGTGCTTGGATCTCTGCATTGACAGCTTACAAAGGAATGATTATTATGTCACAAGTCCAGTTTAGCGACATAGGAATAACAACATAGGAATACCAGGTCAGACAAATGGTCTGTCTGACTCTCTCTCTTTGCCTAAAAGTCATAGTTACGAAATGTTTCAGTAGAAAGTTCAGGAACCCCCATAAAACACAGTTATTGAATGATATATACGTACAGGAATTTTTTTTCCCTAATCTATGTCAGTAGTTTGTGCTCTGAAGTCTGAGGGTATAAACCCAGAGTATATTTTGTATCCTATCTAAAGTGACTGCAGATATTCTCATAATCTGCGTAAATGCCTGATCTATTTTTAAATTATGCTAAAATCTAGGCCCCCAGGGTCAAAGATGAGGTGTTTTAGCTCACTTGGTTCTCTTCAGGTTCATGCACGTGTAACAGTTACAGCATGACAGCTGTTGCAGGCACTGAAGTGGCTGCTGTCCCTCAGCTTTAGGAGCTGCTACAAATGTACGTTTGTCCATCCTCTCAGTGGCACTTTGGCAGTGTGCTCTGTGAGATAACAAGTTGTTGTGTAAAATACATTTCCTTTTGGCACTTCTGAGGTATCTATCAATGTTGTTAAATGTCCTCTTGAACTTATAAAATGATCACTTAGAGCACTCAACTTATCTGCTCTCTGCCATTCATTATTTGTGTATCTCTATCACAGGTGCTTTCTTGTCTCCTTTCTGATCTACATGGTCCTAACATTTCCATTCTCTTTTCATACAGAAGTCTCTCCATGTCTCTAATCATTTTCATCGCTCGTCTCTGGACCTTCCTATTTCTCCTTCTATTTATCTATTGTAAGATGGGGTGACCAGGCCTGGGCACAGTATTCAAGATGAGGGTGAACCATCAATTTGTCTAAGCACATTATACAGTTTTCAGTAGTTTTCTACCCCTTTCCTTACCCATCCTGTCATTTTTGTGGTTTTGCCAGTGCTGAGCAGATGCATTCATTCTGTTGTTTTGAGCAAGAGCAGGGATCCCAAAGGACACTCTTCCAAACCTTTCAATAAAATCAGCTTGCTTACCCACTTTAAGGTTTTGTTGCCATACATACAGTTAATTAATATGTGTTCTTCTTTTCATATTTGTATGAAATATCATGGGGAATCCTGAAAATAAAAATGAACAGACACTTAAAATCAAGTGTGTGGACACATTAAGCTTTGGAGAGTTGGTATTGTTGATTCAGGTCACAGTACTTGTATATAAGGTATAATGTACTATTTTTTAAAATGTTAGAACAATCACTATGAGATTTCAGGCAGGACTGCAGACTCTGACAGTCTTTTCCAGTTTTGATTTAACCAGATTTCTTCATTGTGAGGCTTAAGTTTCATCTTGTTCAAGTCTTGGATTAAACTGCAGCTAAAACTCTGGACATTGTTTAAGTCTAATAAAAGTGATAACTAACTGTAAAATTACTTGGCAGTGAGATTTTTTTGTATTAAATGCCAATGCATAATATTAGCATTAGAAATTCTGGATGAAGTGAGAGGAGATACAGTTGGAACAGTTAAAACTGGACATCTGTTTATGTAAATATGTAGAGTCTTGCTCAGAACTGTGGTATCAGAGTTACTTAAGAGCTACATTAAATTCCAGCCCTGTCAGAGTTGTTCTATAACCTCAGGCAAAGTACTTATCCTCACTGAATCTCACTCTATCTATCTGTAAAAGAGTTAAATCAGATGATATGCTTAATTGAGATTTGTGTCATTAATGATTGTAGGCTATATTGTTCTCTTCAGAACATGTATATAACATAAGATATTATCATTATGCTTGTGAGAGTATTATACACTCTTCCATTAAGTGTATTTTTCTACTGTCAGGCTACTCTTTCAGAAGAAATATTTTGTAAATTGAAATTTGGTCAGAACTCAAAAAGACCTTTTTTACTTTTTTATTTTAGACACGCACAAGAAGTTACTTCTAACTTTTTAAAAAAAAGGTGGTCACATTTAAAAAAAAGTCAAAACTGGCAAATGTTAGTTGTTAATAAGAAGTGTTACTTTTCCTAAATTAAAAAGATTAAGCAAGCATCTAAAAATTGCATTCAATACACACTATTTTAAATTGCACTCATTCAGCCTTAATTCTTCTCTTCAGTATCGCACTTTATTTCCTCTTTTAATTCTGTCTCATTCACACCTTTATCCTTCCCTTTTGATTAAATCATAATATTCTTTTGTCAGTAGGTGCATTAGTCAGCAGTAAGGCCAAAATATTTTAACTTGATTGTAACAGGACATGTAAATTGTTTTCAAATGATTAGAATTTATAGCTTCTCGTCTAATTAATCAGTGACTGTAAGACACTGTAGTTGTAAAGATAAAATATAATTGCAACTGTTTTAAGTAGATAAAGAGGAGGGTATAGTGATGCTTTATATAGTGAATAGAAACCCAACCAGTTTTTGATAAATCCCATTATGTATATTGACTGTGTAATATTGTTGAAGCAAAGACAGCATGGGACTTCCTCAGAAAATTAGTATAAATGTTATCTTCTACTGGGTTTCTTAAGCCAGATTCTGCCTCCTTTTACTTTTTATGTAACCAGTGGAAATTACTAGATCAAATATTTTCTGGTAGGTATATGTAAATCCAAAATAATTCTGCTGGCTTCAGAACCTAGATTTATGTTATTACGTCTTTTTACAACAAATTAGAGCCCTATTCCTGCTTCAGACTTCTAGTATTTTAGAAGGAATCTTCCTGCATATAAACAGTTCAAAAAATTTAGGACCAGTTTTAAAACAAGGTGAGAAACATGAAAAATGTTGTGTCAATGTGTTCTCCACATAATACAAACTTAAGATGTTGATAAAAGCTACATTTTAATGCAAATTCTAAGCAAATCTGTAACTTAATTGTCAGCTTTGCTTCTGGGTAAATATGTTATGGTAAATGTTTTTAAAAGCATTTCACTAAAAAAATTAATTAAAAAATGTGATTCCACCCAACTCAAACTTTTTTACTCTCTTTTGAACATTAGTTCTTTACTAGCAGTAAATTAATGTTAACTTCTTTTAAAAGTCCCAGTACACCTTATAGCTGTACTTTTGAGTTGGGAATCTCGAGGGTCAATTAGTTCATTGCCAAAACATGTTGCATCTGTTGGCTAGTCAGAGGACTAACTTGTGGAACTAAAGAAAACATTGTGCTCTCCTATATAATGTATTGTTCTTTGCCCTTTATCTTTTTTATCTTCATTTTCACCTCCCTTTGAACTCCCTAATGTCTGAAGACAGCTCAACAAGGTTGTCAGCAAATTTAGAACGATTGACAGATACTGTTGAGTCTTCTGTTCAAGACTGAATACTGTCTTTTTTCCTCCTCCTCCCTTGGAGTATGTCCATCTGTTTTTGTTAAACTTGTTATTTTGACATTGCCTTTAGCTTTAATTTCACTAGTGTTTTTTGCATTTGAAGAGCACTGAAGTGGGAACACCTTAAAGACTCCTTCAGTCAGCAAACTAGTTATTTTAGTCTTAGTCTTCCTTTCACTAAGCTATCTAGGTTTAAATCTCTCTCTGTTCCACAGCAACAGCAACAGTTCCACAGAAAGACAGGTGTAATGCATTAGGCTTTTTGTTCAATGACTGTTTCTTTTTTCAATTTCCTCCTTACCACCATGCTCCCAAAAGTATGCTTAGTAAACTTTACCCCCAGAGGTAGGTTTATTCTCAATGCTGAGAGAGAACCAGTGCTTGCTTCTATTTGGTAAAGAGAGGGACTAGGCCAGTCTACATAAAAGTAATGTCTAGTCAGTTGGTGTTATTAAAGAAAATATTTTAAAACTAAAATAATGTTTAACATAATATTATAGAAGAAAATGGTGGGAAAATAGTGTTGTTAATGAAGATTTCACTGTATTTTCAATTTTCACAGTCTCAGATGCTTAAGAAAGGAGTAAACAATTTAGCATAGTGTAGAGAAAGATCCTTATTAGATACAATATTTTCATCTGTTTTGTATTCCAAGAATGAAATGCTTAGCAGAAGCTATTGTTAGATGCAACAGCGATGGTAAATGTTAGGAAAATTTATTTTCCTTAGGATGGAGTCAGAGATCCTCTCGAATTTAGCAGTCCACTGGGCTAGTGTGTTTAAGGCACAGGACAGTCCCATTTGAACTTCTGTCCTGGGGTTCCTGTTGGTTTCTTCAAATTCATGCTTTTTGTTCTGTTTTAGAAGCCCTCCCCCTCCCCCCCGGCTGGGAGAGCAGGGACAGAAGCACCCTTTTGCAGAAACCAACAAGATGCTTGGGACAGCATCATGCTCCCTCTCATATGTACAGACACTCTGCTTGTTGGTGCACTCCATTGAGACCAGAATGTGGAAAGCTGAGCTGGGCAAGGAGGGGAGGGGGGTCCTGTCCCATTTTGAGATTCCAGAAATATGATCACCCTCCCTTTGGCATAGGTCCAGACCAGGACTCAAATCCATGCATCTGATTCATCATTGCTTCTTAAACCAAAAATGGGGCTGTAGGCTGTATTGTACAAAGTAAGTGTTTTAGAAAATACAAGACCCCTTAATGAATCTGCCTCATTTTGCATAAACTAATTGAGTGAAATGATGCAGCTATGGATGATAGGCATCAGATCAGATTATACGAGTTTCAGTTTTATTGGGTTTCTTCAAAGATAATTAGTCAAAAATACTCTTAATAAATTAGACTTGCATTTCCTTATATTGACAGTTAGCCATTATTTTCTTGTGCTTTGTCCCATAGAGTGTTTTTCAAAGGCCAGAATAACTATTTGTGAAATGAAATGAAATGAAAATGGACTTGACTTTGACTATATGCATACTGAGGCCAAAAGTTACAAACATACATGCCTAGAGATATTTGTTGTATGTTGTCTGATTCTCAGAGTTGTTTAGAACTGTAGCAGCCATCGAGTTCTGTAGGATATGCAGGTGTTCTGCACATCTGAAAATCAGGCTGCTTTTCTTTAGCTAGGTAAATATGGATTTGGGAAGCTTAGCTTTAGGGACCCGGTTTTGCAAGTGCTGGCCTAAAGCAATTGCCAGCTATGCATAATTCACTCATCAGTCATACAACAAGGCAACAGCAGCACAATCAATATTTTTTTGTAAAGAGTATTAAATCACGTTTTTTTTATCATCAGCTTCTCAAAAGAATCAACTATTATTTTTGCTTTAAAAATAAAAAGAGATAGCAAAGAAATACGTTTCCCTTCTTTTAATTAGATCAAATCCATTTTATGAACCAAAATCGAGCCCTGCTTTAAATAAAGTTACACTGCAAGAAACAGAAAAGAAGATGAAAAGGAAGGCTCCTGCACCACCAGTCCCCTCGCCAAAGACAGAGACAGGAATGAGTGAGAGCATGTCAGCTATTCCTGCAGCAAAGGAGCTTTCTTCTTCTCCTAAGGTAGGTTTTTCATGCCAAAACGTGATTGTTGTTTAAGGTATCTTTATGTGTATTGTATGCATTTGTTTATTACTACAGGTCATTTTAAAAACATTGTTCCCATCTAAAGAAGAAGTGTGTTATTGTTTCACTGGCTTGTGTTCAGAAAGTGGTAGAGTTTGTATTTTCATATTTAAAAAAAAGACTGAACAGCAATGACAGCAACTGCAAGTGCAAAGAAAAGAACCTTCTGCTAACAAACCTTTCTACACCACTAAGAGGGAAGTATATCAAGCTGTATGATACTTTTGCTTGACTACTGTAGTGCCACTAAGCTTTTGCGTCTATAGTAGATGCTGACCACACCTTTCTGTTATAAATCCTGCGTTTGAGGGATTTATTTGACCATGCTGAAATGTATTATGTTGTATATTATTTCAATTATGGAGTTGTCATGAAGTAATTTTAGAAAGATGTAACCAAATCAAATCAACAGGTTACCAGTAAAGGCCAAAATCATACCTGCCAGTTGTACATGCATTTATATGCAAGCATACATTAGCTGTACATGCATTTATGCTTCTTAAACCAAAAATGGGGCTGTAGGCTGTATTATACAAAATAGGTGTTTTAGAAAAGACTGATTGACTTATTTAAATATATGTAGCAACTCCTGTGCATGAGCTACTACTGCCAATTTTACTTTTTTAATAAAGTAAGTATGTCATTCTATGGTTTTGTGTGTTAAGTGGAGCCTCTTTTAGACAGGTTTGCAATAATACTATTGCGTGCAGACACATGTGTGTTTGTGTATGTGTATGTGTGGTGTGTTTCCTTAGGGCTGAGTGAGGGAGAGATGGAAGAAGGCTTTCCGTACCTCCGAAAGAGCCTTAGGTTTTCTAGTTTTAAGCCCACGACTGTTCTTGAGGCTTTGGGATGTAACCATCATCCTTCCATTTAAGAGTTGAAGGGGACTTCTTGTCATACCTATCAAACCACTGATTAATTAGTAAGGGAGGTTGCTGATGCATCCTTGTGCCCCCAGGCTCTGGTTTTGCTGTCTTCTCAGCACTCAAGTCAGGGGAAAAAGAATGACACCAGAAATCTAATCTGAGGCTGATGCATGGCAGCACAAAGCAGTATCAGAAGGCCACAAACTCAGCTTGCTGGTTTTTCTTAGTATATAAAATCACAGGGCGTGAAATGTTAAATGAAACGTAAGCAGTCTTTTAATGCAGTGAGATGTTTTTTTTAATTTGTAAGGAGTTTCCATATTAGAAATACTACACATTACCCAGCAGAACTTGGGACTTAGACCAAAGCAAGCTGCCTGAGACTCCAATAAACTGCAGGTGATATTGGTAGGCTGAGAGAAGCAATCTCTGTGGAATGATTGCAGAGATTTGATCAGATCATTTGTTTGAGGGTGTGTCCTGTTGTTCATTACTCAAGAAGATATTTAAGGTAGGTCTGTACAGCCTTGGTAGCATGCCAGGGAAGCACCAAAGTCAGGTGCACTGTGCCTGTTCCTTGTGCCCTACTCCCTGCAAAAGAGGCAACATTGGTGCCACTGGTATGATTCTGGGCATGCCCCAGTTAATCGTGTGCTTATTGGTGCTCTTCCTGGCACAAATCCACTGCTGCACAAAGACATTCCTTCCATTTCAGAAAGGTAGTGCTTATGGAGTAGGCATGGTATCCCTCATTGTAGCACTCTTCCACATGATACTGATGTACCATGCTATTAGAAATCTGGTCAGACCAAGAAACAACTATGATGAGGACAGCTTTTCTTCATCAGAGTTTGGCATTGTTTTCTTGCCTTTGTTATTTCTGAATTAAACTGTAGTTTGTTCCACAGTAGTTCTATATTTGAATTCTCGCTGCAAGCTGAATTTTGTGTACAGTATAGCTCTGTACTTGGAGAACAGAGTGTCTTGTTTTGTGTTGGTTTTCTAACCTCTTGGGAGATGCTTACAGTGAAGCCCTCACCTTTCCCCCTCTGCCAATGCTGTCACAAGTTAAGGTCAGTAAAGGCATGCAAACTGAAACCGGCTTCATATTTAGGGGCTGCCAGTAGCATGTTCACAACTCATTTCCCCTGAAGGAGTTCTAATCTGTTGACCTTCAGGCATTTTGTAAAGACCTTCTGATTTTACAGGGTTTTTGGAGAAATAGGGTAAAGTGAAAACAGATACGAGGTATTTGTTTAGTTTACTGGAGCTGGGTTTAAAGGTTTTGCTGATTGGGGATGTATTCATGTATAGTACTGCATGTGAATTTACATTATGATAGCATGCCTAAAGTCTTGTTTGTTTTAGAAATATAAATGAATAAATGTTAAATCCTGAGTAGTCAGATAGAATATTGATGAAATACCAGCAATATTATTCTAAAACCTGACAGAGGTTGACATTCACTGATGATATATTATCCTTTTGCAAACTTCAAATTTCACTGACATGTTTTCTTACCTCACACTCTTTTATAGTACTGTCAGTAAAATAGAAGCTAATATGAAATACAATATTATGGTTCTGATTTGGAATTACCAAAACAACAAATTTGTTTATTTTATATAGTGCATCCAAGCGCAATTGGGGCCCCGTTGTGATATATATTGTATCAGTGGCGATGTAGGGGGTGTGCACATGCACCCCCTAACAGGCCATGCTCCCTGCTTAAGTAATGGGCAGGGCGGGCAGGTGAGACCACCAGTGTCCCCCCAACAGTGCCAGCTGAGGAGTGGGAGCGCCGGGTGAAGCGCCATGGCCACTTCTGGGCGTGCTTTGGCTGCTTCCCAATCACTGCAATTGGCCACAGGGGGACCTCCCCCCACCACCAGTCAGCAAGATCACCTCTCCCTCCCCTCCCAACCAGATGCTGACTGGTCGCTGTGGGAGCACGTTCCCCCCCTGACTTAGGTGGCACAAGTCGCTCATGTAGTGTATACTTGATAAGAGCATGGTTACTGTGTCAGGTCTATATCATATTCAATGAATAAAATATTGTGGTTTTACTCAGCCTTTTGGGAGAGGGCTTTTGCTTTCACACTCGTAGGTCCAGGGTGGTAGGTTATTTGAAAGTCAAACTGAGAGAGAGTACCCACTGAAGCTGCCTTTGGTTGGGTGCCTTAGTCTTATGGAAACACTCCACATCCTTCTGCCTGGTGTGAACATCCACATTAGGACGTGTCCCCGCCACTTTATACAAGCTGCTCCGATGGCCAGGAGTTCGTGGTCCAGAATGTCATAATTCTGTTCTGCTGGGGCGAGCTTGCAGGAAAAACAAAAGCACCTGTTCCGAACCCTACCATCGTAAGGGTACCATACCTATCGTGGTGCTAGCGGTATCTGTTCCCACCACAAATGGATGTGGCAGAAGCAAAAGCCCATTTCAGGTATTCAAAGGTTTGCTGGCCTTCCACATACCAGTAAACCTGGATATTCTTGTGTATCAGTGTGGTAAGAGGAGTCATCACCTGGTCAGTGAGCCATCAGTAGAAATTGGCAAACCCAAGAATCTCTACAGTTCCTTTGAATTCTGAGGCACTTCTGCTCTTGGATGGCTTGTACCTTCTGGGGGGTCCATTTTCAGGCCTTCTGGAGATAAAATAAAGCCAAAAAATTTGATGGTGGTTTGGTCAAAGGCACATTTCTCCAGTGTTGTGAAACTTGACCTAACTTTTGTAGTACTGTCCAGACATGTGACAGATGTTGATCAGGGTCCTCTGAGAAAATTAGAACGTTATCTAGGTAAGCAATCACAAATTGATCTGAAAGGTCCCACAGCACATGATTGATGAAGGTTGGGGGAAAAGTGGGCCCCAAATGCATAACTAAATACTTAAAGTGCCTGTATTGAGTCCAGCAAGTGGTTTTTCATTTGCTGCCATCTCTGATTCACACCAGGTTATATGCTTCCCAGAGCTTGAGCTTGGTGAATATGTGGGCAATTTTTACCTGATTGATCACCTCTGGGATGAGAGGCATGGGGTACTAGTTGTAGATGACCTGGTTCAGGACTGGGTAGTTGCCATAGAGGCAGATGCTTCATCCTTCTTCTTGATAAATAGGACAGGGGCTTGAGCATATGAAGTAGGCTGTCTTATAATTCCCCAGGCTAGGATTTTCTGCAGATATTGCTGTCAAAACACAGCAAGTTTGGGATCTTTGTCCCCTCACTGTAGGTCAAAAGAGCAGTTGTAATCCTGATGTGTGGGGAGAACCTCCACATTCTTCACAAATACTTCAGTGTAACCCTGATATTTTCAAGGCAGGCTAGATCTGGCCTCCAAAAGCTGCATCTCCTAGGGAGCAACAGTGGTTGAGAACCCTGTTGAGTTTGTTGAGTGGGCAGCTGTCCTGGGCTTCCAGAAGTGCTGCTAACAGTTGCTGGAATTGAAGCAAATCTCCTGGGATTTCTACCTGACTACCTGTTGTTTTCTGAAACAACAGAATCAAAAGATAATTTGGGGAATGGATCACCCTGAAGCATAAAATGCCACTATGCTTGAGGATGGTCCGGAGCAGTGGTCTCCTACTCTCTGGGGTCAGATGCCAGAGGTGAGTCATCTGTAGTCTTGATGGTCTCTAGTTTGGACCACTGTCTTCATGGGATTTGTAGGGAAACATAGGCAATGGGAGTATCCTTCTCTGGCAAAGATTCCTTCTCACACCAGCAGTGGCTCTTCCCCTGGTGATGTACCACCTGGAACTAGAGACATTGGTTCTTGGCCAGCAAGTCCTAGACTCGGGCTTCTAATACTTGATGGTTGAAGCAAGCTGATTCAGCCAGTCTTGCTTGGCCTGCAAGTCTCATTGAGTTGTAGCATCCAAAATGGGTGGGTCCAAGGGCACCAGCAATGTTTTAGACTCCATGCCATACCCTCTTCACCAAGTTGTGGGGAACAGGGGGCAGAATGGAGTCAGAGCACAAACCAAAGGAAACAGCAAAGCAGCCTGGAATTAGGTTAAACCCTGTTGCCTAGATACTTCGTGTTCCTGCCTTGGACTTTTTTGAGGGCCAGTGGGCACTGTCCAGTGTGCTCTGCTTGGTGTCCCACCTCAGTGCACTCAGTTTAACCCTATGACCTCATTCCTGTCCCTGTTGTATTTTGATTTGTCCCAAGGAATCAGTTATTGCTTAGCCAGTGAGGTCCCTTCTAAGGGAAGCTTATAGCTTTTAGTGGGCATTGGCCCACGGTCCCTTAAGCAACAAATAGGCCTGTTCTTGTCCAGGAGTTTATGTAGGGGAAGTGGAGGGTCTGCTGACCTCCAACTCTGGAAACAGGGAGTGGGTAGAGGACTAGGCCCTGATGGAGGTTTCAGGCCAGCCTTGCCCAGTCTGGATGATCAGCTGTAGGATGGCAGGCCAGGATGAGTGGTCATGCTAGTCAGGCTGAGGCTCCAAGTTTCAGGCCAAGCCTGACACGTGCCTGGATGAGTCATATACAGAGATTGCTTCAACTGGTCTGGGACCTGGGTGGCATCCACTCCAACTGTTCCAGTACAGCGCTGCATGCAGTGTCCACTCCAGGACCAGGTACTATGCACTGGATCTCACATGGAGGGGGAAGATGGGCCCAGGTCTATACCATTCATCTGACCTGCAGGGCCGTATGAGTTTTATACCCCTGGTCTAGACGGATATCTGTGTGAATATGGATAGACATGGTGGCAGAAATAATAGGCTGAGACAAGCTGCCTAATGGGATATACAGGGAGTTGGGTGTGGGGGGAAGCAGGACAGACTGGGCAGGCATACTAAGCTTGGGACCCAGTAGAAAGTTGAGAAAAAAGTAAATTGGAAAAATATCTGTGGTGTATGAAAACAAGACTGGATGGGCAAATAGTTTGGGACAGGGAGCCTTTTGAGGTAATGGGAGCAAGGGGAATACTGAGCTTGGATGAGGAACCCAAGGGATGAGGGAAGTATTTGCTAGGCAAGAAGACTAAAGTAAGTAAACCTCAGGAGGAAACCAGAATGAAAAGCAAAAGCACTGAGGAGACTCAGGCCAAAGGATCAAGATGAGAGAGAAGTATAATGCAGAGAGAGAAAGTGGGACTGGAAGATGGAACTGGGATCAGGGAGAAGGAGATGGGACTGAAATATGACTAGACTAAAGGAAACAAGGCCAGAAGAGGTCCAGGTAGAAGTATCTGTAACTTAGAACAAACCCCAAGTTTTGTATGTCTCAACATTTGTCTGCTGACAGACAAAACCTGTGAAGCCTTCTAGCAAAAATGTGTCATATTCCTCTGTTCTTTCTAAAGGCTAGCAGCTTAATACTGCTAGTAGTTACTTTCTTGGCCCATATGATAAATGGCAGTTTCAAACTTAGTGATGGCCAGTGTAGATCATCAGGATGATTCACAATCTGATTTTTCTATTCCAGTTTAATTAAAAAAAAAACTAGAAAATGATGTGCTCTATTTTAAAGTTTTCAGTTTTAAAAATTAAAAGGATTCCCCTAGAAAAAAAAGTTTCTGACTGCATGTAATTTAATAGTTTCATAGTTGGTAGGGTCAGAAGGGACCTGAGCAGATCAAGTTTGCCATGGCAGGAAAAAGTACTGGGGTCAAATGACCCCAGGAAGGTGTTCGTCTAACCTCTTCTTAAAGACCCCCAGGGTAGGAGCCAGCACCACTTCGCTTGGAAGTTGGTTTCAGGTCCTAGCCACCCTGATAGTGAAGTAGCTCCTCCTGATGTCTAGTCTGAATCTACCCTCTGCCAGCTTGTGACCGTTATTTCTAGTCACTCCTGGTAGCACTCGGGGGAACAAGGACTCCCCCAATGCCTGCTGGTCCCCTCTGACTAGTTAGTAACAAGCCACTAGATCCCACTTCAGCCTTCTCTTGTGGAATTAAAAGCCTTCATACTACATGTACAAAGGTGGGGAGGTAAACCACGTTTGCAATTAACCTTATAGGATCACAGGAAAGTAGGACTGAAAATGAACCTCAGAAGGTCATCTAGCCCAGTCCTCTGCTCAAGGCAGGATTATCCCTGACTAAACCATCCCACCCAAGTATCTCTCCACACAGACCTGTGAGATCTGGGTCACAGAATAATGGCTTTCTGTTTTGTGGCTAAGACATGTGCTTCAGGATAACAGATGTGTTGGTCTGAGATTTCTGGATTAGATAGGCAAATGCAGTTGGAGGTTCTTCTCCCTAATTTCCCTTCCCTTCCCTTGGACTATTAAAAGTGTTGCTTACTCTATCCTAAACCTGAAGAAAGGAAAGGAAAAGAACAGGATGTTTTGGGGGTTGGGTTTTGGAAGGAAAGGGAAAGAGTAGAGATATGGCAACAAGAGGCAAGGACAGGCTGTGAGCTCTTTCTTCCTTTGCCCAGGTTTTTACTAGGTAAAAGAAACAAAATATTGTGCTTTACTTGCAGTTGACAATACTCATTCTTTTCAGTCAACCTTCTAGGTCAGTGATCTCAACCTGTTGAGAACCTTGAGGCATCCCTTTCTAGAGTCAAAGCATGACTCCATAAGACTTGTGAATTGAGTGGCACCCACTTTCAAGAAAATAATGTGCATCTTACTCTGCTCACCTCCTTACAATAGGGGCTGGGCAGTGGGAGTCAGAGATCTTCCAGGCAGTGACAAGCCTGAGCCTGCACTTAACCTGCTTATTTCCTCACACGTGATGGCACCCAGAGACCTGGCTATGAATCAGTGCTCTAGGTCATGCCCTACCAATTGAGGAATATTGCCCTGGCAGAAGAGTGCTACATACATAAATCAGTTTGACAGCAGAGTGAGCTAGTTATTCACTTGCAGATTTAGAAATGTAAGTACTGTGATGTCAGCCTAGGTAAGGAGGAAGAAAGGAAGGAAAGACCAAAACAATATTCCCAAGTCAGTCATTCCCAGATCATTTGAAAATTGAAAAATTCTTAATGGACCTTTGCAGCACTGTGGAATCACCAAAAAATGAAATGAAATTTGTAGTTATGATGCCATAGAGAAAACAGAGTATCACTGACCTGACAGTTAATTTGAGTTGATTTGTTTTGGATACAGTGTCAGTACAGATGTTAGCAGGAAAGAGAGAGCTACAACATGCAAAATAACATCATGCATTAAATTGGTAAGCAGCCTTAGAAGGAAGAGAATTTGCATCCTTAGTGTTTAGGGGGTAGCAAAACCTTTCTGACTGCAAGGATAGTTAAGTCTTGTAACAGGTTACCAAAAAAGATGGTGAAATCACTGGAGGTTTTTAGGAACAGCTTAGGAATGCATCCGGGATGGATTAGATGACTTCCTAAGATCTTTTCAAGCCCTATACTTTAATGACTTTCTAAGAGAAAACCCAAGAGAGAGAACCTTGGATGCTTTGAAATTTTGCTGACCTCACCACATGTCCTGTTAGTACAGGGGTATCAAACTCACCCCCCATGCCCTGGGCCACATCCAGACTGTGGGGCTTACTGCAGGCCAGATTCGTGAGGGCAGCAGCAGAAGTAGCAGGCCAAGCGGCTGCTTGCTGCAGTGGAGGTGAGACCAGAGGCAGAGGGATGAAAGGGTCCTAGATTCTGCAGCACACCCCATTTCCCACTAGCCATGCTTCTAAATTCTGTGGCCCACCTGTAATCTGGCAGACCAGATGCAGCATCTCTGCAGGCCAGATCTGCCCCTTGAACCATATGTTTGATAACCCTGTGTTAGTATGAAGAAGAATATGATCTTAACTCAAGTCACCCTGGATCTATGTCCATTCATTCTTCCTTGTAATGTAAGTTGAAAAATTAAGTACCTTTAAAATTTATTTTGCCAGATTTTATGATACTGAAGCAGAACAGTAAGATCACAAAGAAGCTACAGATTTTAACATATGCTGTTTTAATAGAAGAAAAAATCATGGAAGACTTCAATCTAAAACTATGTAAGGAAACGTGTGGCTAAGTGTTAGAGGAAAAGATGAGCAGTGTAGCTTATAAAGCAGAAAGTATAACCAAAGTTAATTTGGCTTTGGTTATAGGAAACAGTTGCAGAAATGGAGAGAGAATCTTGAGACAGTGTAGAGAGCACATTAATATTAGAACTTTAGATCTTCCTGAAAGGTTTAAAAGAGCAAAATCAGTTGATACTGTAGCAAATCTTTGAAAGAGCATTCAGAGCTTGTTTTTTCCCATGTGTTAATGAAATTGATCAGATTCTTTGTACACACAAAACTGCAAATGACTCTCCAATAAGTCCTAAGCTTATAGGGCAGAAATTGGTCCTGAAAAAATTCTTTGACACCTGTGAGATATGTATTCAGGATCTGACTTCCAATATTTGGAACAGAAACCCACCAAAATGACATTCAGTTTTTGGAAGCTACTGTGAATCCTACAGGGATGTACGTTGTAGTCGTGTTGGTCTAAGGACATAGGCAGACAAGGTTCCTTGGGTGAATCTGATATCTGTGAATCCTAGGCATTTAAACATAGTTTTGAATAGGAGGCATCTATCATTTAGATTTCCTAAGGAATACTTGCATCCAAAAGCCAGAACTCTAGGGTGTGGTCTGGTACCAAAGTGACTAAGTCCAGCTTCCAACAGTGATTAACTTTTTGTGTGGGCATCTGAGTTAGCAGAAACACTTTCATGTTTAATCAATTATGCTGGAAGCTAAAACAACCTCACTTATACCCAGGATTTCACCATTGCCCAAACAAGAGAGAAGGCGTTTCTACCCTGAAGGCATATGTGGCCTACCACGCCTATTTTTTGCACATGTTTTTTAAGCATATAACAGAAATATCTGTGCTAATTAAAGGAACTGGAAAAACAACTTGGATTTCAGTATGTCAAGAAATTTGGACATCTATCAAGTGAATTTTGGCTTAAGCCAAAAACAACTAAGGCCCCTGGAAGGCATTATGTTTATTATGCAATTAACTTACCACACTTACAACCAATATATCATGCCATAAAATGGCAAATTAGCCATAAACATGTCCCATGTTAAATCACAATCCCAGGCTCCATGCATGCCAGTAAATTGAAAGGGTGGTGCAGGAAGCACAGCATCACAGACTGGTCCCCCATGCTAGGCTCCTGGGTTGGCTGCCATGCAATTGAATCTGATAAATTTTATTCCTGATTTAAAAAACCATGCATACTGCCATGCATGTGTCATGGCAGGATGAGTGAGTGTTGGGAGCCAGGATCAGCTCCCATTATACCATTAACTCAATGTCTGCCAGCACCTTATGTGTATTATTGCAAGGGGTAGATGGGTTTATAGTTCATCTGCAGACCTGCTTTTATGTCTAACATTGCTAATGTTCCTCACACATTTGGGTAGCTTCTGCACCACACTGAAAATTGAGATATCTCTTTAGGGGTTTTTCCCCCCTGAATCTAAGATGACTCTGAATTTAAGACAACCCCTCATAATTAGATTCCATATAAGGAAAATTATAATTTTATTATAACTTTTCATGTATAGAATGGAATTATTGGAGGATCATCTTAAATTCATCCCCACTACTGCTGCAGTGGGGAAGGCAGCAGCAGGGGAGTAAGTGGTGAGAAGGCAAGCAGCTGAAGAGAGTAGGCAGCTTGACCCTGGCCCACCCTGCCACCTGTCCTCCTGCCGCCAGTGCTGACCCCCGCCTCCCTGCCACTTGCCTTGCCCAGTTTCTGACCCCCCGCATCTTGCCCTCCACTCACTTGCCTGCCCCCCAGTGTCTGCCCTCCCCTGGTGCCTGTCCCCTCTACCATTCCCCTCACCCCCCATTGCCACACACTGTGCTGCTGGGTGCCTCTGTGCCAAATTCCTCGCTGCCCTGGATTCTGTGCTGCCGTGTACTTCTGTGCCACTCCTTGCCTCTGCACCAGGGCCCTTGCTCTTCCCTTTCCCCATACTGGACCCCTCCATACTCCATATCTCTGTGCTGGGTCTTCTACCACTCCATGCCTCCTGCACTGCTCCCTTCCTTCACCCTGGGTCCCTTGCTGCTCCATGCTTTGCTGAATGAATTATTGCCACATCTTCTAAATACAGGTACTACATTTTTATTTGATGTTCTATTCTAAGACAAGGCTGTATTTCCCCCATGTTGGATGGGGGAAAACATTGTCTTTGAATTGAGTACATGTGGTACATAATCTTTCCCTAGTATTTCTTGAGTAATCAGGTTTTTTTATTTGGCATCAGTACTTTTTGTAACCTACATAAACTAGACCCATAAAAGAGGCATAGGATGGGATGGCTTGTACCAGCCACCACTCGGTTTCTCTGCATTGAGCTAGAGTTTATTTTCTGTACTGGTAATTGTCCATGTTAAAGAAAGTATAGTTTATACTGTTAATTCATACAACGTCTTTAGTTGCCCCTTGACATTATTAGTTTCCTTGTTTTACTAAGATGGTTATCTGGCATCAGGATAACTTTTGCCAGGCCTCCAGGTTCAGGTACTCCCCTTCAGGCTGTGTGCCATTCCAGTTATCAGAGGATACTCAAACTGCTGATCCTACTTGAAGGTAACACATCATGGAAGAAAGTTTGTTTACAAGTCTTTCATCTCTATAGCATTTGCAAAAGATACTTAGTTATCATTCTGGTGCAGGATGTATTCTGGTGCAGGATGGTTGATTTCAAAGGTTTTCAAGGCTCTTTAAAAGAATCTGTAGCTCATTACAGATTACTCTAGAAGAAGTCTAGGAATTAATTCATAAGGCACGTTTCCTTTTTGGAAAAGATAACTGTATTACACAAAGCCATCATGGACCTGTCTTCAGTAATATGGCAGAGCTGGGTTACAATTGCTTTCACTACTGAGATATCAAGTTTTTTTAAGAGGGCCATGTTCTTTTGTGTGTCATCAGTACCATGTCAGGAAGTAACACCTTGAATGATTATGATCTAATAAGACTGCATTTAATTGGCTACACTAACTTACAATTTCAAGTTCTGAACTACCCCGGCTTTAATAGTCAAATACAACATTCTTAATTATGAGAAGTTTAGACCAATCACAGATGCAAGTAAAGAATTTTTCTCTATGATTAGTATGGGTCAAACAGGTTGCTGACGGATGTGGGAACCTCTCTCCCTCCCCCCCCTCAAAAAAACAAAAACAAACCCTGCTTTACTAAAAAAACCCAGCTTTACCAGAAGAAGCAGTGAATTACTTTGACCAAGCTCTGCCATGTCTGTATGGGTCGGATGTTTCAGTAGGACTCTTTGGCACTTTTATGTAATAGCTGACTCAATCACCTATTACATAAAAGTGCCCGAAAGCCCTGCTGAAGTACCTGATATATACAGATGTTGGGCAAGCTGGGTCAAAGTAATGTGAAGCCTCTTCTGGGTGTGTGCTGGGCTTGGCACAGGGGCACACACAGCTGAAAGTAAACCCCCCCCCCCCCCGTTTTTTTATTTTTTTTTACACATCTGTAAGCAGCCATAATTGCTAAGACAGGCTTTCAGGATACCCTGGATGTTGTAGACATTACTTTAAGTGGACCTTAAGGCTGCAGGAATCAGATCTTGCTAGAGTTGGAAGACTTGGCTTTGAGAGATCTGAGCTACTTACTTGGCAATCTAATGACATCTGTCACACTTATGAAAAGAAACATAGACAGTAATATGCCCCCCAAACACCAGTCCTGCTATCCTTCCCTATCCAGAGGATGTGAAAACCTCCTTAAGGGAGTCAGTGTTTCCTCTGAAGGAAATAGACTGCATCAGAACAGACTCATTAATTTTGATGGGACTCTCAAGAGATGTGAATTCACTGCTGTAGACCCAAATAAACCAATCTCACAGAAGGAACCAGAGGTCACTGAAAGTCACAAATAGTATTAAGATCAAGTCCTATCCTTTAGACAATTGATTGGATTAAAGGTATTCACCAAGGTACTAGGAATATTCTGAAAGATTTCAGCCTGAAGGCCCACTTAACCTAGAAACAGGCAGCAGTATTAGAATGAAGAATTAATTCCTGGTGAAGAAAACAACATATTCCAGGAAACCTTTAATAGGCAGGAGGAAACCTGTTGTGCAAGGTACTCAGATACTGCAGTGGTGGGCAGAATATAAATACCTAGATAGCAATAAAATGTGAGACTTTTGGGTGATTTTAATGGAAAGGGAGCCAGGTACCATCCTGTATGGAGAAAAGATCCTCTCCCCTTTATTTTTGAGATAAAAGCAGTAGTCCAAGGAACCCCTACCATCTTTCTCACTGGCACTGACTTCATAATCTCCATCACTTTTAACTGACTAAGTAGCAAAAAAGCTTATTTTAGATATAAAATGGCAAAACAATACAAAATGCAGCATTGCTCCCAGCTGAAAATACCCTTGATCTTGAGCGTTACTTTTCTTAGAGAGTTATCTACATATCACTATTATCCAGTCACCTTAGACCAGGGGTGGGCAAAATACAACCTGCAGATTGGATCTGGGCCACCAAGGGACTTCATATGGCCTATGGTGGGTCCCTTGACCCTGCCCGGCCCAGGCATGAAGGCGCAGCCTGGTCTGTGGCACATGCAGCTGGTCCTGGTACACCTGGGCATGTATCAGAGCTGGGGCAGTATGGCAGCCAGGCTCCAATCCCTGGCAGCCCAGTGGCAGTGGCTCCTTCTAGCTGCCGCTGCCACAGGACCCAGCCCTGCTGCCCAGGCACCCCTCTCCATCTGCCCTGCACCCGCCACTGCAGATGCTGGACAGAGCAGCTGGCTCAGGACCTATGTATGCAGGGTATGCTCAGCCAGGGTTGTGAGTTGGGTACACAGGTAGGCAGGGAGCAGCATCTGGGAGTGGAATGGGTGGGTGGGGCTGAGGCCAGAATCATGGAGTGGGATCACAGGATGGTGACAACTTGGGGCAGGATCTGAGATACAGCCACGATCTGTTGCCCCCATGTCCCTGTAACAGGCACTGGTTCCCCAGCAGGGGCATGTCATGAGTGGATAACAGCTCTGCCCCAGGCCTGGGTCCTACATTTTCATCACGCCATTATCCCGCCACCCTGATCTTATCCCCAGCCTTGGCCCTGCCTGCCCACAGCCCTATCCCATCTACCCATCCAACAGCATCCTGTCCACATGGATCACCAACTGTTCTCTATAGAGTCCCTGGGACAGGACTGGGATTGCCAGATAGTGACAGCATGGGGCTGGGCCCCAGGGCAGAGCCACTAAGGGAGTTTTGGTGAGCTGTTGCTGTCTGGGGGGATGGGGTGCTGACATGGCCTGCAACAGCTCACCAAAACTCCCCAAGTGACTATCTGGACAAAATAATTGCCCACACCTGCCTTAGACATTTTTGAGGATCTATTTTGAGGCCCCCAGGAGTTGTCATTTGATACTTTTCTGAGTCTAAAAGTGGCCCCAAGGTATTTTAAAGTTCTTGTGCATGAGACTCTCTCTTTTACTGCCTACCTAGACAGCTGACTCATCAACATGAAGGAACAGTTTCAGGTGGTGAAGGACAAAATAAGACATTCACTCTCATCAGCTTGGTGCAGGGACAAAAAAAACCCCAGCTGTTTTCCCAAGACACCCTGCCTTTAAATACAACTCAGAGATGATAAATATTCTTTTAGAGTGAAATAAACCAAGCAACTCAAATTGGGTCCAGGTCTCCTGGATTACTATTACAAACTCAGGTTAACCAGGAAGGCATCATATCAACAGTTGGTTTCAGTTCATTCACTCTAGAAAAATCAAGCAACTGATTGTAATGGAACCTGAAACAGATGTTTTTGGTTCTTGAAAAGCCAATGACTTCTATAACCTCAACAAAAAAACAGTGAACAAAATCAGTTTCCAGCATTTGCATTCCAAAAAGGTGGCCTCTCATGGAGGAGTAGCTCAAGTAAATATCCTTGTGACAGGGCGCCTTGGGGCCGCCCTCAATATGGCCCCCCGCACCTATCTCTGGGCCACCGCCCGCCTACTCGCCTGTCACGTCTAATGGTAATTGGTTAATTAGTGGGAGGCTGCCCTTCTACTGCCCCCTCCACTAGGGGGCGCTATCTGCGGCTCCTTTCTCCCCAATACCGCAGCCCAAGCCTTGCGGATCTCAACCCGATCTTGTCTATTGCAGCCCCTCTCTGTCTTCTCTGGACCGTCTCACGTCTTGTCCCTTTCCTGGACTCTATGTGCACTGGGCTCCTCAATACGGCGCTCCACACTCTGGACTTGCCACGCCCACATTGGGCTCCTAGATATGGCACTTCCCTCTCTGGGCTTGCCTCGCCCACACAGGGCTTCTCAGTACGCTGCCCCCTGGCTAGGGCCTCAATACTGCCCCCTCCTTGGGTCTGACTGTGCCCAACTTGGGCTCTCTAATGCCTGCGGCTCCCCTGTTGGGGACTCCTAATGCCCGTCCTTGGGCTCCTCAGTAAAATAGCTCCCCCCCTTTCTGGGGGCTCCTCCCTGCTGACCCCGTCCTGGGGCTGACTACGTGGTGCTCCCCTCTCTGGGCTCGCTGTGCCCCCACAGGGCTTCTCAATACGGCACTCCCCTCTCTGGGCTCGCCTCGCCCACACTGGGCTTCTCGATATGTTGCCCCTTGTTGAGGGCCTCAATATTGCCCCCTCCTGGGATTGACTGTGCCCAACTTGGGCTCCTTACTTTATGCGGCCCCCTACTGGGGACTCCCAGTGCCCGAACTTGGGCTTCTCAATAAAATGGCCCCCTTTCTAGGGCTCCTCATTGCTGCCCCCTTCCCAGGGCTCGCCAAGTCCAACTTGGATCCCTTCTTAGTGCTGCCCCCTCTCTGGGGCTTGCTGTGCCCAACTTGGGCTCTTTAATATATGCGGCCCCCTATCGGGGACTCCCAATGCCCAAACTTGGGCTAGACAATATTACCCCCTTCCTGGGGCTGGCTATGCCCCATTTGGGCTTCCAGTGTGGCCCCTCTCAGGCCCCTCAGTGTTGTCCCTCGCGGGCTCCTCAAATAGTGCCCCTTGCGGGCTTCTCCGTGCTGCCCCCCTTCCAGGGGCCTGCTGTGCCCACACTGGCGCTCCGCTGCGCCTTCTCTGGCACTAGGGCTCACACCTCTGGGCCCCTATGAGCACACTGCTCCCCCATGGGTGCCGGGATCCCCCCACTGCTGAAGTCCCGTACGAGGCCTCCTCCTTCCCCTTATAGCCTCGCCCAAACCACCGGTCTCACATAACAGCAACACAAACACAAGCCTCTGGCTATAACTGGAAACATAAGGCACCCAACCACAACAACATAAGCCTCTTGGCTAGGCCATAACATCATTGCTCCAGCCTCTGGAGCCCTTGTGAGCTGTGCTCACATTGTCTCTCTCTTCGAGCTCCTGCTCCTCCAGCTGCCAGCAGAGGACTGCCAGCCTGACCTCAGCTCTGGGCCTTAGAAGAGCCAGGCCCTGCCCCTTTGGGTCAGCTGACCCTCAATTAGTTGCCTAGGCAACCTGCAGCTGTGCTGCCTAATCACTGCAAGGGCTCTCCCTCTGGCAGTTCTTCTCCTATGCAGGCACAGGGCAACCGGAGTGCCCTGTGACAGTCCTACATCTCAGAATACTTGTATTGGACCTCCTGCTTCTAAGATAGGTAGAGAGAGTGCATTACAATGATTCAGTCAAAATACTCCTCATTAGCAGTTCCCTTCATTGAGAAAGTAATTATTGCATGCACAAACAGGGCTGTCCCAAACTTAACCTTTCAGAAAGGCTGAGTCAGTTGTTCTTTTCACATAGCAAAAGGCAGGTTCAAAATCTTCAAAGATCTCTTTTGCCGGCTTCTACTTGGTTGGCTTACAGAAAACAAAAGGGAATTTTGGAATCAGATCAATAAGATGTATTGGCAAGTAGGAACGCATTTGCTCTACTCTTCAGTTAACACTCAGGAAACTTATATCAAATACTGGCATCATAAGAAGAATTAGCCCATCTACTTGTGGAGTTTTGTACGATTAAGCCATCTGAAGAATATATTTGTTATACATAATTGTTATCCAGCTTATCCTACATTCTGCTTTAGGAGAAGGCTTTTAATGGATTTGGGTTTATTACTCATTTCATAATTGATGTGTGGTTTTGTTGCTGAGTATGAATAGTAAAGAACAAATAACAATTAGCCCTTCCAGATTGTCATATTGTGGAGTAAGGTACACGGTCTAACTAGTGGACAACAGAAGGAACTCTCAGTGGTTAATTTCTATTTCAAAGTACTGTGGCTGGTTGGCTAATGTGAGCTTACTTTATCAGAACGTTAACAGTAGCCTCTAGTCTTTTTTAGATTAATTGGTACTGCTACAATAATCCTTCCCTCCTTTCCTTTCTTTTTTCTTTTGCAGTTATTGGTTACACATTGTATATTTCTCATCATTGTATTGGATGATTTGTTTTATCCTGTCAAGGTTTGTTTTGTTTTCCTGTCAACTTAGGGCCCATATGGACTTTGAAGTACTTATGTAATTTGCATTGCAGAGGCTCCTTAAACTTTGAGCCAATGCCATGGGTGCATTGTGCAGTGTTTTTTTTGCACTTCACCCTGTTGCAATTTTGGTTCCAGCTCATGGCAGAATGGGTGACAGTTGCAGCCTGCCCCTTCAGCTAAATGTGTCAGGTTGTTTTTAAGTCTTCCCAGAGGCATTGGGTATTGGCTGCAGCCAAGGCTGGGGATTTTGACTGGGGTGTACCATTGCTCCTGCTGGGACCAAAGCCGGAGGTTCCTGGCTGAAGGGTCTTGCCTCTCCGCTTAGGGTCTGACTGATTGCCATATGTGGGTTCAGGAAGGAATTTTATCCCATAGTAACAATGGATTGTGGGTGTTCTTGCCTTCCTTTGCAGCAGGGGACATGACCCTCTACCCAGGATCTCTTAACCATGTATTGATAAAATTTCATAGAAGCAAGATATTGGCTGCCATGGTTCCCCTGCTTTATCTGTGGCATTAGGTCTGTGTTTTGTTAGGATTGATGATAGTCTTATGTAGAGTTTAGATTATGGATAGTGTAGGATGGTTTGGATAGGGCTGTTCGTACCTCAGGCAGGGAGTTGGACTAGATGACCTCTAGAGGCCCCTTCCAGCCCTACTTCATGGGTTTCTATGATGTTTTCCATCACTGGAAAGTAGTGGTTATCTGGTGCTCTTGATTTCACAGAGGTCAGAAATTAACAATGTGCCTTCTGCCTATTTAGTTTCCCTGGAGAAAAAAGGGGTTGGATTTCTTTGAAGACTGGGGCACTGGAATGTGCAGTAATTTACTATACATATGTACAACAAAACACAACAAATTAGGCACAAATAAGCAAAAGATGTTTCATTAGTCCTATAGCCATTAGAATTAAATCTTCATCTCTCAGATTCATAAAACAGAATTTAGCTTCCTTGAGCATCTTGCAGTGCATCCTATGAAAGTTGTTTCTACATCTGAGTTAATGTTTCCATGCCTGAGTTAATGTTTTCATACACAAGTTCATGTTTTTAGCTAGAGGTAAAAACAGTCTGCAAAGCTGTGAAATAGCAGCTACCTTAGCAGGAGCCACTAGCAGACAGCAAAAGAAAGGATAGTTTGATTAGTGGAACAGCAAGACCATTAAAAAGGAGAAAGGGTCATTAATACCTTTGGAATGAAAATTTTAGAAGGAATTGGGTAGATTATGATGAGCCATGACATCAAATGACTCTCTCACTGCTGCCTGATTAGAAATGCAGCTGCTTATGTGGGCAGTTGTTTAAAACTTTGCAGTTAGCCAGAATCAAACTGAGGTGAGACTGTACCTTCCTGGATCCTCCTGAGTATCTATCAACCTGATTAGCTAAGTGTTAATATTACTAATGTTGACTAATGTTTGGACTTATAGGAAAAAATATTTCCTAAGACTTGAAAAAGAATTGGACAGTGGCTCTTCAGTGCTGCAAGGATTTCTAATAGAAATGCAAACTCAAACGTAGATTTTAGTCTTAATGTGCTATAATTTGCATGGTCTTAAGAAAACTACTTGCCTGGCACAGTGTGCAAAAGAGTTGGACTAATAAGACCTGATGGGCAAACCCGATATATCTGGGCATTCAGGCAAAGCCTAATGCTTCTAGTACAGTTAATTTGGTGAAGTAGCTGGGCATTAGAAGTTATGCAGTATTTATATTACCAGGTATATGACTGCTCAGCTGGTGGTGCTGTGGTCATAACTAGTAGGACAGAAGACAGGGTAGATATGTACCATATAGACTAATTAAATAGACTAATTTGATAGCATGTGATGAAGAGAACTAAAATCCACTTATTTAGTCAGTGTGTGAGGTGCATATCTACCCTGCCTTCTGCCTGACTTCAAACTAAGATGGCTAACTACCTCTCTCAATCAGTAGGACAACAATTAACCAGTTTATGAGTAATTATGCAGATTCCTCTGGGGAATGTAACACTGTTTAAAATAATCAGGTGCAGAAGCTGCAATATAAAGATAAATATTGAATCATAGTGGTTTAATTAGTGCCTGTAGAACTAAGCATGTATCATACTGGCATTGTCTTTGTAAAAAAGCTATGTAATATACTCAGGTATACTCAGTTATGTAATATACTTGGCTATTCATTGGCTTTCAGTCTTAGATGAAAAGAGATTTAGACATTGCCCTTTAATCATACATTTTTTTCCTGCATGTTGACACCATAGAACCAAAGTGGAGGGAATGCCCAATTAATAAGTTGTTGCGGTGAAAGTTAGGATTTTGTGTTACAAATATTCCCATGTTACTTATATTTCTTGCTAACCTCAATAGTATTTCATTTATATAACAAAAGGCCCTCAGACCTTACAAAAAGATAGAATCAGTCATTTTCTATTTAAAATTAATGGGTGTAATAGATAAACAATGTCTTTAACTCATTATTATGGTCTCTCTGTTACTGAAATGATTTCGACACAATATGTGATCTTAGAAGGTATAGAGAACTTTTCTCTTCTGAACTCCCAGGATGTGGATAGTCGATAAGTTTAAACCATTGTAACAACACTGAGTTGCAGACCCCATGTAGCACATGAGGCATTAATTGTGAGCTGCAGGCACCAGGCTCCCACCCTGCTGCTTCTCCCATCACAGCAGGTGGGGTCTCCAGCTCCCTACCCCACCACCTGCCCCTCCAGATTTCATTTCCTGTTGCTACCCATGGCAATGGCACACCAAAGTACAGCCTGCAGTGCTGGGGAGCAGGAACCCCCAGGTGAGGCTGGGGCAACCCATGCGCACAGTGTAGTGAGAGGGTGCCTATGCAGCATGCAGCCCAAGAGATCCATATTGGTGCAGCCCATGTGCATGAAGTAAATGCTCTAACCCCCCAGTAGTTTTCAAAATTTTTAAGCTGAGTCCCCCTTTGAGTTACACTTTTGTTCATACCTCCCCTCACCCCAACCTAAACAAAAACAGACATGTAAAATATGCTTTCATAAACTTAACAGAAACTAACACAACTTAAATTACCTAATTAAATTGCCTACACCTGTAAGTTTCAGATTCACAGATTGAAACTGATATTCACAAACGACTTCACCCGTTTCAGTTTCTGCCATTCATTTTGGAACAGTATCTTCTGGCAATAAGTGCCGATCCATTTTTACTTTGTAATAGTATGTAAAATATCAAACTCATCAGCAGAATAAGCTGCATTGCACAGACGCTTGTAATTTTTTTGTGTTGTAAGAGTAGGAATGATAGGCGTATTAAACCGGACAGTGGGTTGTTGTTATGGAAGTGGTTGCTGGCTTAATTAAATACATTGTAACACCTGTGAAATCAATTGCAAAAGTTTCACTCATATTGTTTCAAATTGTGATGTTATCAAATATCACATTCTTGTTATATAGCAATAATTTTTAAAAGTAAAACATGCCTTGCACATGGCACCTCCCTTCCTCCCCCCCATATTCTTTCATGCTTCCCCTGGTGGGTGCGCCACGGTGTTTGAAAACTGCTGCTCTAACCTCTTCACTCTAGAGACCGTTTCTGGCTTGTTTGCATGTAGAATATGTGGGATAAAGGCTGTAAACAGATTTGGAACTGTCCTGGAATTATCCTTTTCTTTTACCGTATAGTTGCCATACTGGGCTTCTGTTTACTTTATATAGGTGGACATTAATTTGTTTATTTTCTGAAAGAGATAATTGTGACTAAAGTTACAGAAAAGCTGACCACTTATAGCTGTAGTTGAGGCCCATAGAAGCTGTTATGTGGCTTGCAAATTGCCAAAAACAATACTCTGAAAAAAATCAGATCTTAAATATCTCAGGTTAGGCAGGAAAAATTGATGGGGGGGTACTTTTAACAATTTTGGCATATTTGTTTCTGTGCCTCAGGTTTCTGTCTTTTTAATGATGGAATACCTCCCTACTTCCCAGAAGCGCAATACTGTAATGCAGTACTTGGGCACTATAATGATAAGCACTGTTGAAATTTTCCTAATTTCCCACAAAGGAAACTAATAATTCAGTATTTGGTTCAGGGTTTGAATAGTGTGTATATTTTCATAATGGGGCATGGAGACTCACGTAAAAGTGTATGGATAAAAACAGATATTGAATACCTACCTATCTAGTGAGAACTATCCATCCTATGCTGCAAAAGAGGCAGAAGGGTGATGGAAAAAAAGCGGTTGAATAGTAGCACAGGTTTTCACAGGCAACCTTAATTCTGGAATTTCCTAATTTTTGCTAACTTAATTTGTAAAATATTTTTTCTGCTTATACTCAGAGGTATTAAAGTTTCTCACCTATACACTCTTGTTTTCTATACCTGCATATTACTACATCAATAAGTGTATATTCTAGCTATTCCTAAGAAGCTAATGCAGCATGAAAGGATAAGATTAATTTCTGGCTCATACATTATAAACAAATTGAGGGCCCAAGCCCTTCAATTCCTTTTTACAAGCAAGATCCTTTCTCATTTTATTGGTTCTTTTGAGTTCAGTATGTCTGTTCAGGTGAACAAGTGCTGTTTCCTCAAGTATTGTGTCCCTATGCTTCAGCTACAGAGCCTTTTTTCTGGTGGTGGTACATAGACTTGCATATCTGATGCCAAGTAAAGTATGCAGATCTCTGTCTTAGAAAAATTGTCTTTTAAATCATAAACTGAACTAATTGAAATTGAATAATTTTAGAAATAATAAATATTATATCACAAATGGAATTTTTTGGTCAGTGTACAGGATATCACAGCAGTATGGCCTAATTCAACTCCTTTTGATATGAATGGAAACCATTACAAAAACACTAATTAGCACTTGGATTATTTAGCACTGTATTATATACAAAGAAAAATTGCACAAAATTTTTAATAGTGTCAGTTTTGTCATGGCATCTAAAACTGTTTGATATGATATTCGTATTTATTGGGTATGATATCATTAAACATGTCTCCTTGGTCAAAATTCATTTCCATCTTTGTGGAAAATAGACCCTCTGGAAGTGTACTGACAATATATTTCCATAATATTTTTCATTTATTTTTTTCTCTGATCACTTGACAAATAATGCAGTACACTACAGAAAACAGCAACTTCTGACCAGGAGAATAGGATCCAGGAAAAAAAGCAGGCATGCAGTAATATACACAACAAAAGGGAAGGGAATGTAACTATTCAGTATACATACTTAAAATATCATCACAAATATACCTAGACAAAGTGTAATGAAAAATAAATGCTTAATATTTTAAAACAATTTACATTTAATGTTAGAATTGTTTGGAGGGGTTTTCTTCCTTAAATATGTGGTGTGATTTATTTAACTTTTTAAAGTTCTGCACATTTTTCCACTTTATCTACTAGTACATCCTGTCAACAAATATCTTTTGATAGTCTAAGACTTGTATATCCTTTTATGGATGTATACATTAACTTCAGGCAACTTCAAAGTAAACTTATAAATATGTAACTACAAAGGAGAGGCATAGGGGAGCTCCTAGAATGTCTTGGTGCTCCGCTTTTTTAAACCCTCATTTTAAACCCTAATTTTCATTCTACTGGCTTAAGTTAGTTTGCCTTTTTGGATTTTGTTTTTAAGATAACTTATTTAAGAGAAACAGTATTGATCACTTGAGAAAGAAGGACCTTCCAGAACATTGAAAAACCACCAGTATTCAGTTAGCATCAAATAGAAATTTGGGATAACCTTCATAGATAATTAGAAATCTTTCTACCTAGAGTTGCCATTGTATTTGATTGCCTTTGTTTTATCTGGAACTCTCTCTAATGTTTTAATAGAGTCAGTCATTCAAAAGAAGAGAAGAAAGTACACATGATTTATTACAGGCCAGTAGGTGGCTCCTTTTGTATGTATCTAAGGATATATGGGTTTCTGCCATTTATTTTAACCTTTTCAAAGTGTGTAGGAGGCTTTGATTCACATGCATGAGTTCACAAGTTATTACTATTTAAGCTTGGTTTTGAAAAAAATAAAAAGAATTAAGAGTCTTTTTCACTGTAAAAAAAAACCCTGTTCTCTAACATTATTTTGTATCATTGCTCTCTGACAAGGTATGTGTAAACACAGTATAGAACCTACTGATTCCTGACTTATAAAATGTTAGTGTTTACACTATTCTTTTACAACTAATGACAAGTTAAATGAATGTGAATTAGTTAATCTTCTTGTAACATTTAACTTTTGGATATTGCATTAGATTTTACCATAGAGATCTTTTAGCTTGTTAGACTTCTGTGTTATATTCAAATCTCTTCTGGACCAACAGCAAAGCATTTCATTAAAAATGTTTCTCTTTTGATTAAGGCACTAAATTAACAATAGTCTGTTTTCTTCGGTTGCCTGAAGGTTGGGCTTGGTTCTTCTTGGTTGGCAGGCACATTTTTACTTGGGAATAAACATGCATGAATATTCTTTCGCTTCTGTCATGATGAATTATGGATGTATTAAAAAAATAATTATCCTCACTTCATAAATCAGTCTGATAGTTAACTTGGTTTTGTTACTAATTTAGTGTTCTCATTAATGTTTTCTTGGTTTGGTCAGATATTTATATTGGATAGTAAATCACAATTAAGAGAAGGGGTATATTTATTTTAGGAAGGGAAAAAAACTGAGTGCAAAAAAAAACCCAACAAAAAACCCCACATATTAGACAATTCCTCTGGGCAAAATTACTGACTAGTGTTGATGGCCTTTAAAAGTAAGTTCTCTGTAGCAACTATGCCAGCTTGCTGTATTAGAGACTTAAGTCAGTCAGAAATTTGCTAAATTTGTTTCAAGCTAGTTTCAAAAAGGTAGGGCTAGTTAATTGTATAAGGTGGATTTGTGAGGTCTGTAAGTTGGGAGATCAGAAGGAGAAAACCATACCTGACAGAAACTGAACTCCAGTGGAAGTAAAATAGTTAAATATTATGTGTTTGCATGTGCTGTGTGTGCTCTGACCAGCAGGTATGAGCTAAGTCCAAACCTTTTTCTTTCTTTCTTTCTTTTAAATACCAAGAATCAAGGCATGTAGGAAGAAATTGTTCCATTACTGAGATGCCAGGGGAAGTATGTTACTAATTCATATAGCAACACAGCTTTGAAGGCTAGAAACCTGCATAATAAACCAAGTACTTCTGAGATAGTGCCGGCACACTAGCTGCATGTTCTACAACAGCATTTTTTAGCCATGTTCAACAGTGTGCTTGCTATCGCTCCTCCATTTGTTGAATTCAGGATGACCTTTGCATGAATAAAGTCAAATAGGATTAAGGCAGGAATTTTCAACAATGGGAAAGAGCAACAGATGTAGCCGACTTTGAACGTGGGAGGATTGTTGATGCACAGTTGCCTAAAGGGAGTGTCTATGGTGACAAAAAAGGCAAAAAACCCAACAGTTTCTCAAAAATTAAGTATATAAGAGAAAGGAAAATAAAATTTATTCAAGTGGATTTTATTGAAATGCTACATCCTTTTGCTGTTGTTCCACCTTTTCAGGAGCTAGATACGTAAACTGTGTTTTGAAAAGCAGTTACTTAGATTTCTCGTGTTTACTAGGTAGTAAACCTACAGTTTTTCTTAAGTAGTTGTTTTAACCTGTGCGAGTGGAATGTGTGGGGAAGAACAGGCTATAGAAATAGTGATGTTTCTTCAGATTAAAAAAAAAAGATTTCTCCAAATACTGTTTATGTAACATTTTAAAAATACAATTTGATTTCTACTATAAAAAAATAAACAGGTAGAGGGATCCCAAAGCTAGTACAGCTAACATAGTGGATATACTCTGTAAAAGCTGTGGTGGATAGAATCGAGTAACAAACTTCTGCTTTATATAAAGCAGGATTTTACTAATTTGTTCCCATTGCTTATCTCAGATTTGTAACCAATTTTTATGCATACACCTGTTTAATGATCTGCTTGTTTTAATCCACACAAAAAGGAAACTTGATAGTGTTTTTTATTAACATGTCTAGTAAATTACTTTCATGGTTCAAAAAATGATTCAGTTGCTTGCTTTTTTTAAAAAAAATGTTAATTCTGTAAGAACTACATACTTAATTTCAATGAGAAGAATAGCACTGCAGTTTAAAAGATGGCTGTATTCATTCCTTAAATGATCATCCATCATACTCTGTAATAATGAATAATGCAAAGATTTTGTGTGTAATTCAAATTTGAAAAGCATACATGCTTACACACTTCTGCTGGGGAGAAGAAGGATTTTTAGAGATGCTATTTTCAGTCTTCATAGGGCAGTTAAATTGAACATATTATAAAGATCTAAAAATTAATGTTAATATTCTATAATTGAATTAATGTTTTAAGAACCCACTTTGGAAGTTAAGAGCATGATTCAATACCTCCTGAAGTCAAACGTAGTTCTTCCCTTGCTTACAATGAGTATCAGATATGGATCTAAATTAATAAAACCGTATACAGGAAATCAGATTGACCTGTTTGTTATACATAAGTTATGTGACAAATTTTATTTGTAAATATGCTTACCTTCTAGAAATGTATTAACGAATATATTATTTGTAAATCGCTTACAAAAGCAAAGCAAGAAGTCACTTAGCAATAAATGAGATAAAGATACTATCCTTGAAATAAGTGACAGCTTTTATTTAAAAAGAAAACCTAGAGTGTTTGAAAATATTCAGGAAATGAGAAAAAAAATGTGTGTTAAACAACAATAGCCAAGTAGATTTTTAGTTTTAAAAAACAGGCTTAATACAAACTTCCTGCTAAATAATATGAGGCCCCTTGTACAATCTGACATACAAAAATAAGTTAAAAACTTCATGTTTGTTCTAACTTAAACAAAAAAAATCCTATGAGCATATCACTTTGGTACAGTAGATCAATGTTTCCAAAAATTGTTTTTTTTAGTGCAGTCCAGCAATTATGGAAGTCTCATGGCCTGTATCATTCCCTACCACCACACACACACACTTGGCATTGTCCAACCCTGTTCGCTTTGGATTCATTATTGCATAACTTCTCAGCAGAAAGTACGTATGACAAGTCAGCAACTCCAAAGACTAAGAGCAGCTATTCTGCAGACCATAGTTTGATAACCTATTGCAGTCTGTCTCCACAGCAGAGCAGATTAATTTGCTGTGGAATGTTCCACACAAAGAACATCCAGAATATTTATCTTCTGAACTGGCCACCATCAGGGTTTGGATACATATGAAATATAGACATGAGATATATTATGTAAGGAAACAGTGCGAGCCCGTACAGCAAAATGTGTCCTATACCAAGTATTTCAACACAGAGAGGGCAGACCCTACAGCAGGTTAACAAAGCATGCAGAGACGGCTTAGATCATTATGACATACATGCTAGAACATCTGCCAGTACGGTCTGTTCTGCTTGCCTATGTATTCTGCTAGAGCAGAGTTCTGTGGAGTAGGACAAGGTGTGCACTCCAAAGAAAAGTTAGCGCTGCTTTTTTTCTCCTCATTAAACTCTTTCTGAGCCGCATAGACTGGAAACTGTTTTAACAGTTATCAAAAAGATCAGTACCCAATGGCACTAGCATCATAGAAAAGACCACTCTAAAAGATAGGGGTTTGTCTTGACATCCTGCATTACATTATTAACTTGAGCTACTGTAACATATATGGAGTCAGAGAATCTTTTTTTCTTTTTAAATCACCATGTGCAACTAGCCATACTTCATGCACACACCTTTAGCATCAAAAGCAGATGACCTTGCCACTAGAATGAAAGAATAAATTCTTTTAGCTTGAGGAAGTGGAGTAGAACCCAGATCATCCTTCTCCAGGTGGTTCACAACCTGTTTTATTTGTAGCAGGTTCTGCAGTAACAGTCAAACTATGCAGCTGCACTCTTTGGTTTTTGCTTCTCCATTCAGCCAGAGCTCATCAGCTGTCATACACAGCTGATTGGAGATGCAGTGCCATTTGAAATAAAAGCCCCAGCAATCAACCAGAGAAGCTCAGCAGTATACAACACCCACCTAGTTCCCAAACTCTTGTCTTCATAAGGGCTAGGGACGAAAGTTACACAAAAACTGGTTTAAGTGATCAGAAACTGGTGTAAACCTTCAACAGAACAGAAGTTCAGTGCACATAAATCAATTTCAAAATGGCTGAAACTGGTTTAAGATTACCTGGTTGAATGTAGCATCAGACTTAACTGATTTGGGTCAAACCAGTTTATGAAACGTCTGTCCCAGATCTCTCCAGGTTCAAATTAAATCACAGTCCCCCAGCATCCCAACATGCTTTGCAGCCCCGGGTTAGGCTGTGCTGTCTGCTTCAGAGGCCAGGGTTGGCCCTGTCCCTCAGCTCCCTAGCTGGAGTAGTGAGGGCTGGCTGACAAGGGGGTGGAAAAACCTAGCCGAGGACTGAAGTTGGGTCTGCCGGGGAGAGGGAGAAGCCCCTACCAGACTTCCCTGCTAGGGCAGAGTGGGCAGGGGGGTGTGGGCAGGGGGCAGGCAGGTTCAGGCAGAGGGGAGGGAGGGGGTTTAAACCCCCTCTCTCACTGGCACCCCATCTAGGGTGTGCTTGGCCAGGGGACCAGCAGGAGACCAGCGGACTCCACCCCTCCCACCTCTACCAGAGACTGAGGCAAGCAGTTGATGAGGGGAGGGAGATGGGGGCATAATTCCCTTCAGTTTCCCCAGGCCATGGAGGAGGGGGAAGAAGCTGAGAAGCCGGGTCTGGGGGAACTGGTCCCCTGCCACTTGTGAGCACCTGGTCAAGCCCTGCAGGACCAGACTGAGATGGGGAGATGTTGGCAAAGACCTGGCACAATCATCATGTGTTATGTGCTGGAGACAGAGCTAAGGGAACAGGAGAGGGCCTCAGACTGCTTGGGCTGGTGTGGCCAAAGGAAGCAGAGAACTACGTTTACATTATAAAGGAGAACCTGTAAAAGGTGGAAGACTGGAATACCTAAGAAGAGACAAAAGACACTGAGTACATGAGAGTCCTGCCAAAGGTGCTATAGTGACAAGCATACTGATGTCAAGGCACCCAAGGGGGAGAAGGGGGTGCAAGTGCACCTGTAAAAACCCAAGTAGAGATGAGGCCTGTGGGATCTCCATTCCAATACCTAAGACCATCTGCTGATTTACCAAGAAGGACTTTCTGCATACCTGGCTGTAAGGAGGCACTCTGCCTTCAGGATTACGTAAAATGTATGCAAGGCTTTTGCTTATCGTCTTGATTTATTACATTCCATTTTAAGTTAGACTAAGCTGTGTGTGCTCTCACTGTGTTTCACTGGGCTCTATCTTAGCAAAGCCATTGTCTAACCTCTTGGTAAAACTGCTATCAATCCCAAAACAATACATGGCATAACACCGTAACCTGCCAGCGGTAAAGCAGGGGAACTATGGCAGTTAATGTCCTGCTTTTGTAAAGTTTAGTTAATATAATAAGCTCAAGAGATCCCAGGTAGAGGGCCACACCTCCGCTGTAGGGGAAGGCAAAAACCCTTACATACCAGTCTGACTATGGGGTAAAGTTCCTTCCTGATCCCAAATATGGCAGTCAGTCTGATCCTGAACAGAAAGCTTCCTGGGTCGGATCCAATCTCTTTGCAGTCTGGCCCAGGGGCCTTAGTTTATGAACCCCTGGTCTAAGAAATAATAAACTGTACCTTGAAATACTGGTGGACATGAAAATGCCTGTATTTCTATATATTTTCAAATGTGACCTGATCCGGAGCTCCTGGAAGCCATCAGAGAGGTGGCATCACTCCAAGTTTGTCCCTGGGCTCTGAATCAGGCTCATAGTGATCAATATGTCTTTAGTCTCAAGTTACCTGAACAGGTAAGCATAGCTTTGAACAGCTTCCTGGTGCTTTAATCATACATAATTTTATAATAAATTTGAAAGCAGTATAGTAATTTTATGCAACTAGTTGAAGGGACTCTGCAGTAACCTTTTTAAAAAATCAGTACTTTTCTGCTAAGTGAAAAAGAGTTCACCAAGAGGTGGCCCAGAACCAGAAACTGAAATAGTCACTCCTGAAATATGAGGAATATCCAGGAAAAATTAAACAATCTCTAGGAAAACCAACAGCTGACTGACAATTTCAGGAACTTGGGTCATTCCCAAGTTCCAGTTTTTTTATTTTTTCTTTAAAATTTACTACAACATGGCACATTCTTCATGTAACATAGTGTGGAATATGTTATAGGTCATATTTATTGTATTCTCTCTCCGGGCCTGAAATCTAGCAGAACCTTTAGATCATAAAACCAATATTTCAGCTTATTTTCAATTTTGTAGTATAAATGAATGGTTTGGGTTTTTTAAATTAGCTCTCTCAACCTGAATCTTGGAAATATTAGTGTCCTACAATCATATGCTATCACTTTAAAAGGAAGCATAAGTAATAAGTTTAAGTAGAATATATACGTCTGTAGAGGTTTTCAACTATTGAATTCATAAATAGTATATAGGGCTCATATGTAAGCCACTAAGCCACTAATAGAGTTGATTGTCTGTGTTCAGCATCTGTCTCTCTCTGTTCATCTGTCAGACTTTGTCCTGAATACACTGGCAGAAAGGCAGATTGCAAGGGTGCCAGTGTACCTGGGAGCTTTACTACTTGCCTCATCAGGCAGCAGTCTGGCAGTAAGTTGTCCAGTAGAGGTCTTCTTTCATTCTTTAATCCCTCCAGATGTTGGAGGGCTGCTGTAAAATCCATTTTCTCAGCTAGCCACCAAGTTTACAAGAAGCTGAGTTAACTGGTGAGGAAAGATCATCAATAGTAACCACAGATTTTTTTCCCCCACTAGTCCAACTAACTCCCTCCAGTCTGTGAACTGTAGTATTCTTGGCTCTGTGCTTTCTTGAAGCGCTTTCACCCATCTTTGTCCCATTGTGTCTTTAACAATACCGTAAACAATTTCCCCCAAGCTGTACTTTAAATATAATATCCCGTTTATAAATTTCCCTTTTGTAGTTTTTGCTTCTAAAGCATTATACAGATACTTTTTGTTTTATTAAAACTAGGTTACTTTTTTACTGCTGCTATTGTTCCCAAAGACCTTGATTAATTGAAGGGAATTAGTAAAAGGTGCGAACTTCATAAAAATAATAATTTAGGTAAGTAATGCATTACAGGTGTGTCAGCAGTTCATGATGATTTGAAGTATTTCTGTCCTGAAGTTAACTAAATTTTGTATAATTACTCAACAATATTAAGAAAAACTATCAATATGTATATAATTAGTCAAAGTTATTTTTAGATCTCTGAAAAGAGAAATACAAAAGTTATTTTTATCCACTAAGCTCAAGGATGAGGTATTGGTGTCTTTTAAAATGCCCAAATAATGCTTGCAGTCTATCAGAGTCCTCAGTTACAGCAAAAATATTTGGAAATGTAATCTGAGTTGTTTTGAAATGCAGTTATGTGGGCCAAAACCCAACCAACATGCCGTTCTATAGAACTTAAACAAACCAACAATTGTTTTAGTATCCAGACCTTTTTAACTGAATCTATAACTCCTTCAACATAATTAAAATGCTAATCAAATACCATTATTGTTTAAAAACACTCAAGAAAAAATTTGTGTCCAGAGGAAGACATCATCTGTTTCATTTTAACTGCAGTTTAACAATATTTATTGTGTTTTTCAGCAAGGATGTCAGACTTTTAGCAAATTTTTTTCATGATTTTACTTTAGCAAGATGTCCTTAATGAAATATTGGTTTGTTGTTCTTGTTCAGAGTTATTTACACTTTTAACAGTATTTTCAAATACATAACTAAATCATACTAGATATGAACAAGAGGGAGCTGCTGGCAGAAGCATTCCATGACACAGAAATTGACTACTGTGCCTCATCTAGTAAACAAATTATTGTTCAGTTTTGAGGCATACGTCTAATATTTCCTCATAAGTATTTGAGGATTGCATGGAGGTGGCTTGTGTTGGGGTATGTTCTGAATATTAGATAGCTTGATTTGACATATTTCCAACCATTTTTAAATTATGTCATCTCTGAATTGAGATTTGGGGAGGTACCTGAAGCTGTCAACAGGCACCTGATAAATAAATCCATTAGTCATGTTGGACCAGGTTGTGACTGCCAAGTGCACTTCTGCATACACTAGAAAGTCAGTGGACAGAAGGAATGTATGAGATGGGCGTTTTTTACTTCTTTTCTGGCTCATACTCAAACCCTATAAAAAGGCCACTTAATGGACCATTCTTGTCCAGATCTGTGGGAAGAGTGTTGAGGAGAAGCTGCCAAAGGGTAGGAGACAAGGTGTGTAATTTGGGGGCATGTATTTTCTGGTCATTCTTTACCAACCTCACATCCTTGGACTCCTGTACAGGATACTTCTACTTCTAGCAAGAACAGTTTTTCTCAAATGAGCTTTGCATAGGTCTACAGCCGCACAGGATACAAATACTGTTGATTTACGTGTTCAGAGTCCATTTTAAAATGAACCAGGATTTGTCTCAGTATTTGTGCAGAGAAAGAGAGGAATTTTTTTACCAAGTCCTTTTATGTTATCCTATTCAATTGTCATTTTGTCAATTTGTTATAATGAGAAAAGCGAGAGCAGGGTTTGTTCCAATCTATGATTTATTTGGGACATTAACCTTCTGAGTGTTCCTTTATTGTCCCCTCCCCTTTTCTCTGGTTAAGGCATTTCCAGGCCTTCAGGCACTGAAGGTTTTAAACCTTAAAATGCAGTAGAGCTTTAAAAATAATAGCAGTGTGTGCTGCCAGACTAGGTATGCGTTGCAAAAGTTCTTTTCAATATTTACATGGACTGGAAAGTAACTAGTGTACAGGTCTCACTGGGAAAATAGGCCACTGACTAAAACCAACAGTCATGCTGTAAATTTGTAAACCCATTGTTCTCCCCACTAGACTTTCTATTTCATTGTCTTAAATTTTATTGCACGTGGAAGTAAATCCTGCATTAGTGCCTCTCTTCTACAAAAGTTGATGCCCCTTACCAATTTCACAGCAATGTCCTTTGCCAGGCTTTCACAGTACATTGTTAAATTTACATCATTATCAAAGTTCCGTTCAGAAGCTGTGCCCAGTGATAGGTTAGAAGTAGTGTTTTATCGTATAAGCCACTTTAGTTGGAATGAGTCAGCAATGGTTTTCCTACCTACCAGAAGGAGCGACAGCTCAAACATATTTTTTATATTATCAGAAACTTCTCTTAAAAAAACCTGTTGTCTTCCTCCCTTTTCCCCACCTCAGAGGTCTCTAGTCATTTCATCTCTTGTGGCAGTTAGATATGTTGCTACAAAGTTACTACAAACCAGCATTAAGGGTCTAATGTTCACTTTCAAAAATGGGGAAATTTCAGCTTAAGTTTCCCAGTTTGTTTTATCCTTCATTTATCCTGTTGTGTACATACAGTTAAAAGTATGGCAAGCATCTGAAATTGGTAAGCCATAAGTACTGGGTATGTTCTGTAATACCCAGGCACGATGAGACTTGTTAAAGGATGACAGGCAAGGCTTAAGTCTGAATTTGTTGCTTTTGTTTGTGGATTTGAGTCAGTCCCGTCCCCCCCTCCCCTTTCCCCCACATAGTTCCCTTAGAGCTGTGTGATATTTCCCACTTCACCCCTGTTCCAAACAGATTGCCTTCTTGCCAAGAAGGGCTGGACATATCTTCCTCCAGAGACATCCACAATATCTGCATAGTTAGCTTAAGGTTTTGCTTGCGGTTAATGTGCACTAAACCCAATGATATAAATTAAATACACATAATACTGTTAGAATGTAATATCTCTTTCCAATTGTATCTTGTCAGTTAAGGTTCTTAAGCATAATGCCTTCTAAGGATCTTAATCCATGGAATATTAACATAGTATTAAGCCAATAAGGTAGTCTGTCTTGTCAGCATGGAGTTAGAGGTATTTAATACATGACTTGTTGATGTAAATAGTTTTGAAGAATCCAGTGAACCACAAAACCAACACCTTGATACCAAAGTGATACATGCATTAGAAGAAATACCTGTCTTTGACAGAGAAGTGCAAAAAGGGGTTGTCTGCATAAGAGAATCTAACATGTTATATAATCTGTATAGAATGCTCTGTGTTACCATATATACTGCATGTAGTAAAATCCTTTTGGAAACCACTAGTGTCCCTATACAGTAGTGTCATTTTTAATCTTTTTTTTAGTATTTGCATTTTTTAATAATTGAAGGGAGACATCAGTATTTTTTTTACTAATAGTCTTCAAAATGTCTATTAAAAGACAATTTTTTACTAAATCCTGTTTTTTGGGGGATTCAAAAGTTTTTAGGATTTGATTGTATGTGAAAGGGGTCGTCCCCTCACCCCAGGCCACCCTATTTTTCTGCTAATATATTTTTCTTTTGAGGAATTTAGTTTGGAGAAAAAAAACTTTCCAACCAGATCTATATTTAGGAATGCAGCAGACTTTGAAAATGTTGAAATAATTACTGTGTTATATCTCTGCAATATATTTTTGTGCACTGCAAGATTTTGTAAAGTAAATCCTTGGATTTGAGTTTTACATCTGTAAACTGAAACAACATACAAAAAGTTGCTGCTGAGTATTGCCATAACATCCCATAACATGTGGCTAACACCCACTTACTGCATGCTTAGACTTGGATGGTAATTACAATTGAGCTGTAAAATATTTTGACAGTTTCCAACTGTTGTGTGGTTATTAGCAAGCCATCATATCAGAGTGGAGTACAATGATTTGATTAGGTTTGTACCAAGAGCTGCTTAAATAAGAACTTTCAAAATAAACAAGCAGAATACAGCATTTAATCACAAGCACCATATGATTATGAGCAGTGTTTCTGTGACTTTTCCTGAAGAGAGAACTCCTATTTTCCAAACAAAGAAGATTTTGATTTCTTAAGTGATACTTGCCATGCCTTTATGCTTCAGTCTTTCAGTTACAAGCTTTTACTTGTTGAGTGCTAAAGCATAACCACAATTAATTTAATTTGTAGTGTGAAATTTAAGGGCTCCCCCCCCAAAAGATATACTTGTTGGTACTCCAACCAAAAAAACCTATGGTAGTCAGATGCTTTTAAAACAAAACAGGATATTTTCATTTAACATTTAGGGTTTTTTTTTCTAATTGCACACGGGTCCTAGCAATATACAAATTTAGATGGTATGGGAGCTCCTGGAAAAAGGTGTTAAATCTAAAAGCACTGTTATCTTGGAAAAAATAATATTTCTTTGTTTAGAACTGCTTGTTTAATCATACTATGGTTAGCTGAATCAACTTTAAAATGTTTTAAAAGTGAATAGTAATCATAAGATTCTAGAGAATCATAAGATCATAAGATTGTTCTTAATTTTACCTTTGTATTTAAAAATAGATGATGAAAGCAAAATATGTAAGCATGTGCAAGTTGTGAGACTAATTTTCCATTCCTGCACATGTTGACTAGCTCCAGTCATACTAATGGAGTTACTTACAGATTAAGGTACTGCTAACAAAACTAAAGATGACAGTGTCGGGGTCAGTAGTATTAAGAGAGTACCTAACAATGAGTAGCTAAACAGAACTTTCTAAAAATCTGCATTTTTTGTGTGGGGATGGGGAAGTTAGTTTTGTTTTGTTTTGTTATTTTATTCGTGTTTCTGTTATGAATTTTGTGCTGATAAAGGCTGATCATCTTTGAAGTACCTTAGATTGGTAGTAGCACTGCAAGATTTTCTACTATACCCCACTAGGGTGCTCTGGCTCAGTTCAGTTCATTTTACTAAGGATTTTGGCTAAATGCCTTGTTCTAAAGATGATGTAACACACATACGACCATAATATAAATAAGTTCTAACAAAGTAACTGAACTACAAATATTATACTAAAAATGGAGCCCACCAACATGAAAACATTATTAATATAAATATAGTAGTAAATCAAGACACGAATCTATAATATTGTTGTACACAGATCCACAATTGAGACAATAAAATCAAATCTAATGATAAAATGTATCAGTCATATCAGTAATAAAGGATATTTAACTCTAATTGCCTCAGCCTTATAAGCAAAAATTGCAAGACAGTTTACTAAATTTGGATCTGTTTGCTATAAAAGCCAGATTAATTTCTGTCTGTTTGAAAAATGTATCATTTTCTGCAAGAATGGTAATAAATAGGTTCTCCTTGTCTTTATATAAAAAAAATTCTAAAACATAGTGGATAGTATCTTCTAAAACTCCTAAACAGACTGGGCAACATCTTTTAGCTCTTGGAATAGAAAATCTACGTCCAGCCAGAACAGGTGTGGGTATCTGTTCGGTCCTGAGTCTAATGAAAGAGCATCACCTTTTATTATTGAGATCCAACTGTAAATACCTGTCTCACCCCCAATCTAATTTCCAAAGGGTATATAAAGGGGCAATCCAAGTAGCCCTATAGGTTATGACAACTTCAAATTTGGTTCCCCCCATATTCCATGGATATTGCATCAAATGACTTCCCTGGTATATTATTTTGGATTTATCATAATTTATCTTTAAATTATTTTGTACAAAAAGTTGCTCAAAAGTTGTAATTGCTCTCTGTAATCCAACCTGAGTTCTTGACAGTATAACAGTGTCATCTGCATACATTAAAATAGAAATCGGTGTTGCTAATAATTTTGGGGGATGAAAATGTACATCCTGCATATTTCCAATAATGTCATTCATGTAAAGATTAAATAACAAAGGGGCCAAAATACATCCTTGTCTAACCCCTTTTTGTTTGTGAATATTTTTGTGCAAGTTTACCCTTCTAGCCCCATTTAACTTGGGCCTATGTATCTTTGTAACAGTCTATCAACAAATGCAAAAGAAAATGGTCAATCCCATAATTTATCATAATTTATCCCTAAAGTTTTCTCCCAAAGCTCTTGACAAGTCTACAAATGCAATATTATACAGTGCTGACATGCTCTGACTCTTATTTAGGATGAGATCATTTGGTTTCCAATCTGGCAGTGAATGCCAGAGAGCCAACTGATGCAAGTCTCAGCACGATGAATTATATGAACACTTACCAGTTGGGAATGGAATTGAAATCACCAAATTCACCGAGCCGCTTTCAGTTTATGCTAAATACTGGTGTCTGATGACCTGGGCTTACGAGGGACTTGTGATCTAGGAGTGAAAGGCTCATCATATTACTGAAAGATTCTCCTATTCCATCTGAGATTTTAAAACTTTTTGTGATCAATCAAAGGCTTATGCTGGGTGGGGAGGGAACCTTTCTTTTTGACTGCCTTCCCCTGAGAAGCAGTGAGAACTCCCATTTAAACTGGTGAGAATCCCAGGCATTCAGGGCCTCGATCAAGCCATGTCCAAGGAAGGTACTTGTGTTTTGGAGCTTAGTGCAGGGTTTTGTGTCCAACACACTGAGGTGCTGGGATAAATTATGTAGCGAGGATATGTACTGAAGAAGTACCAAGAAGTACTCAGAAACAGGTGGTCGGATATGGAACAAAATGCACACATGCATTTCCAAGTTTAAAAATTCATCACTGTTTCAGGAAGCACTGTAAGACCTTACTATTTGTCCAGGTATTTAGCAAGCAAGGCTAGGCTGAAATTAGGGGAGTTTTTGTGTTATATCTTTTTTTAATATTCTGCCTACTTCTATAAATTATTTTCTCTCTTACTTTAAGCTGCCCTGAGCCTTTGTTTGGAAGGACAACATATAAATGTAATAAATAAATAAGCCATCAACAGTCAGTGAGACTGAGAAAGGGTGCTGAGTTGTGGATTATTAAATTATTAATAATGTAAGTTAAATTATTCATTTGATTATTATTAAGTTGTCCGCTTGCTCATATTATGGAACAGATACACAACAACGTATTATAGTATATAAGTTATAAAATTATAAAAAAAAGATTATGCACATATTTAAGAGAAAGCTGATTAACACAGCTTTATTTTGGGGGGAAGGGCATTACATATGAAATGACCACAGTTCTAAACCAGTTTTGACCTTTTTTCAGAAAAAGAATTAATTGCTTGAAAAAGGAGGTGTAGGGGAAAAACAGTTCAATTGTGAAGGTTTTGGCCTGAATTTTGGATTCAGTTCCCTGCTTTCTCACATGCTTCCTGTGTCAAGTGGAAAGTTAGAATTCTGGAAACCTGTGGTTTGTCCAAGGGGGTAGATCAAGGATGGGCAAAATACAATGCACAGATTGGATCTGGCCCACAGAAGGATTTTGTCTGGCCTAAGGCGGGTCCCTCAGTGACTCCCAGCCCATGTGCAAGAGGCAGTCCAGGTCATGGTGTGTGCAGCCAGTCCCACCACCCCGGGCATGAAGCAGCCCCGGGGTGGCCTGGTGGCTGGATTCGCATCCTGGCGGCTCTGGCAGTGGTGGTTCAGGGGGGCAGGATCTTGCAGCAGCAACAGCGTGTGGCTGGGGCCAGGGGAAGGCTGTAATCTGTGGATCATGGCTCTTCTCTGGCCCTTTGCTGTCATCACCTCAAGATCCTGGACTCAGCTCCACACTCACCTGCAACCCCATCCTGTCTGCTTGGCCACATAACCTGGTCACCCAGCCCCAACCCCACCTGCCTGGCCATCCCACACCTGGTTACCACTATCTGCCCACCTACGGCCCTATCCTGACAGAGCCATGATTTGCTGCCTGCATGCCTCTGTGACAGTTGTTGGTTCTGCGGGCGGGGGATTCAGGGAGCAGGTCGCAGGTCTGTCCTGTGCCCCAGCCCCGTGCTGTCACTACTCTGTTGTGATCCCAGGGTCTCTGTGCAGACCGACTAGGATCCTTATGGGCAGAGCGTGTGGCCAGGCAGATGGGATGGGGCCACCTGGAGAGTTTTGGTGACCTGTTACACAAGGGGGAGGGGTACTGAACTGGCCAGCAACAGCTCACCAAAGCTCCCTATACGGCTCACGAATCCAAATAATTACCTACCCGTGACCTAGATAGTGGGACAGGCAGCTAGTTGGAGAGGTTTCTCCCCCAAGTAGTAATAAAATAGTGTGCCATCTCAGCTTCCTCCTTTTTCTTAAGAAATGTTGTCCCTGAGTCTGCTACACAATGAACTTGAAGCATTGAGTTATGGATTCTGTGGTACCTTTCCACATACAAGCATCTAGGAAGCCAGGATACCTAAGATTGTCCTCATGTGCTATAGATTTTCCTTAGCAGTTCCTGTGCACTCTATTTGTGCTGACTGATGGCCTAGGCGACATGCTAGAAAATGCTTATGGTCTCCGACTGATCCAAACATGCAGATATAAGTCAGAGCGGCTACCATACCTCCAGCTTCCCTGGGGAACAAGGCCAGGCTCAAAACTAACTTCAATATGCTGTCTCTAGTTATACACTGAATATAGCTCAGCTAATCCCAGGAATTCTGGGCCACTGCCTGCCTGCCATTCTAATATTATAAAAGCCTAAATCTGTCTGTCTGTCTGTCTGTAGTGCTTTATTCCGGCTTTGATGGGCTGACAAACAGCCAATCAGAGTGCAAAGACGTGTTCTGACAGAAGACAGCCCACCGCCATGATGGTGGGGACACGGGAGAGTGGGGGGGCAAGGCCAGCACAGGTGGCCTTGCCCCTTCCCCGCCCTGCTCCCTGCAGGTAATGCAAGGTGGAGGGAATGGGCACAGGCCCAGTGGGGAGGGGAGGGAAGCAGGCCTGGGCCTAGTGCAGGGGACGGCCAGCCCACCATGGGGGGTGGGGGGGCCCAGCCGAGCCGAGCCCAGACTAACATGGCAGCTGTGGAGGGAGCAGAGGAGCAAGCCTCCTCCCCCTGTTGGGCTTGGGCCCACTCCTCCCACACCACCCGTCCTCCATGTTGGCCTCGAGCTGGATCCTCTCATCCCCCTGCCGCTGCCAAGTCAACCCGACTTCTCCCTACCCTTGGCCCAGTCCTTCCCCACATCAGGCCCAGGCCATTCCTCCCTTCCCCCCCACCACTGCAGCAGGGAGGGGAGGAGTGGGCCCAGACCCCAGACAACAGGAGGACAGCAGGCCTGGGGCTTCATCCCCACCCACTCCCCCTCCCCCAGCCATCATTCTTGATGGGCAGTTGGCTACTTATTACAGATTTACTTAGTGTCCCTACCTGCATTTTACATTTAGCTTGTAGAGTTACTGAACACTTCATAAAAGTCCTATGCAATCTGATAGCTCTCGTTTGGTTATTTATCTGAGTTGGTCCATGACCTTGTTCATTAGCACAGAAGTTGAGCTGATAAAACACTAGTTTCAGACAAGAGAGCAGATAGCTGGTGTGCAATGATAAAGCTTATCCACTTCAGTTAAACTCCCATTCATATGACTGCACTGTCCCATATTATGGCATCGTTCCATTAAAAAGTATCATCTAGATTAGAGGTTTAGAGGTCCCCAAACTTTTTCTTATTATGTACCCCCTTCCAGATTTACCAGCTGCCCGTGTACCCCTACCAGCATACATTTTATATTTTAACCCCTTAAATGCCAATATTATTATAATGAAAATCAAATCCGCTATTACAGAATTTATCCTGTGTACCCCCTGGAGACATCTTGCATACCCCCAGAGGTATGTGTACCATGGTTTGGGAACTCCTGATATAGGTAGTGGGAGCGTAGGTTTCTGGTTATTAAGATCAAATGCTCTTATTAGCTCAGTCCATATTCCATTCCACTTTTTTGCAGTACATCAGCTGGAACTGGGATCTGGTGCATTTAAACCTTTCCCATCATCAAAAACTGAAGTACACATAAATTTAAATAATTAATCCCGGGAAGCAAAACTTCTGATTTTGTATTAAAATAAATGACACAGGAGTTTTGCAAAGCAAAGTACAATATAAAATGCTTCTGAACAGTCAAATATAAATGATGTAGTGTGATTGAATGTCCCCATAAGAATGAAAACCAAACATCTATTGGAACTGATGAAGATATGAAAAAAAACCCTTGAACTTATAGTGAACATAAAAGCAAAAAAATTTAAGTGAATTCAACAAGCAGTTCAGAAAGAGTTACCAATGGCTACTCTGTTTAGTATGCCCAATACATTCTAGAGGCAAGGATGTTTTTTGATTGGTATCTCTTATTGGACCAACTGCATAGCTGGGATAAAGTTAGACAAGCTTTCGAATGCAAAGCAGTCTTCTTCAGGTCTGAAGAGACTTGCTTTCCTCAGATCTGGAGAAGAATGTCTTGCATTCTAAAGTTTGTCCAACTTTATCCCAGCTATGCAGTTGGTCCAATAAAAGATACCAACCAAAACAATCCTTGCCTCTCACATAATTCCTGGACCATCATAGCTACAACATCAGTCCAATGTTACCATAGCACCTTTTTTTTCAGAAAGATTCCTATGACCTTTTTTAGGAGCTCTGCACTCTCCATTGTTTGTAGCAGGCCTTTGAAATGTGGCAGGGGTAGCCTTGGGGCCTGGAAGGTCATTGTTTTTCTTTTTAGTTCAGTTCATATTTGAAAGCATTAAAAGCTTTTTGAAATTGCCATTTCCCATCTGTGTTTACGTTGCTTAATCCTGGCAGCATGCCAAAGACCCTGAACAGTCTCACCTTGGAAAAAGGCCAATAACTCTGGCTATACAATGCCCTGATGCCTTGTTTCCACATTCCATGCAGAGCTCAGACTCTAGGTAGGATGATGCTGCCACAGCAGCACACAGTGTAACAGCATAGTGGATAATACCCCACAGTTTGCCTAGCTATGGCAAACAAGCAGGGGTGGGAGAGCAGAGAGGCAGAACTGGCCTTATCTATTGGGGACAGGACATTAGGAAGAATATGATTCCATTCTGGTGACTGGTGTTAATTACAAACATTTCCCAGCCCTTTTTATCAAACAGTGCCTTATGCACCTATAGTTTACTCAGGCTGAGATATAGAACATACCTGTTTAATATGAATGTACCTGCTTAATGGCAACACCATTTCTTGAAAAAGGCTTGCTATCTTTTTATCCTTGGCCATGCTGCTCATAAAGTGGAGTTATTTGCAAATGAGCAGGTGACTGTTTCTGACTCATAGGTATTCTCTTTTACTAGTTTATTGACATAATGTCCTAGCTGTCAAGTAATACGCTTAGGATTTGGAAAGCCTATTCCTGACTGACTCCTTTTATTCTGATGCTCTTTAAGTTCACACCCTATCTTAGTCAGAGTAAGTTCTTTTTGTTGATATGCCCTACATCCTTTTACTCAAAAAGTAAACTTGTCCTGTGGTTCAAGTGGTCTATCCTGCAATGTAGAATTCACGAAGTGGCATCTAGTAGCGCATAGATGGATGGGATGGGATGGGATGGGTTGTGTTGTTACAATTCTTGGTTTTTTTGCCTCTTAAAAATACTCCGACAATTGCATCCCAAAAATACTGTGTTAAAAGGATATTATTTAGGTTGCAGCGTCTAGCACTTTGAAGTTAAGAAATACTGTGGCCTCCCATGTCATTTACCTGTGGATCAAGTATGTGGGGTCTTCTCTGACTTCGCCATTGCTTTAGGGTAGAAACAGGTCTGTTTGGTTGGTCTCCCAGGGGGTCTCATCTGCCATGTCTTTGATGGAAAAATAATTTTAATTGGGAGGAAGATGGTCTGTCTCATCCCTCCTCGTGCCTTCCCTCGGTTGTCCCAGTTGTTCTTCCTGCTTGGGGTTCTGCCTCCCCTATACCCCGCCTAATGCCAACCAAAGAGGTCATCACCTGGACCAAAGAGGTCATCATTCTGGACTGTCAGAATTGGTATACTATGCACCTTGGTGCTTCGGCTTTTCAAATTTATGATAGTAGGATCAGAACGTTGTTTTGGCCTGAGTGTTCCCTACCGCCACTTTGCCTCATCTGTGTGTCTTCCTGGTTCTGTGCCATCCTGTCTCCTGGTGTCTTGCTCCCTACTTGGGCTTTATACTTGCTGGGGGTCAGTTGTTCATTGATCCTCACCCTTTTTGGTCCTGCCAGAGTCCAGTTGGATGTCTGATATCCATGAGGGCTCTGCAAGTAAGTCCTTGGCCCTGAGTCATAGCAAAAGCCCCTTCCTGGGGCAGCCACCAGGTCCCTGCACTGGGAACAGGTTCCAGATCTGGCCCCTCTGGGCTAATTGAGGACCTCACATCTGGTCCTTCTGGCTGGTCTCCCGCCAGGCATTTGATCCCGGCTTCAGGGATCTAGACAGCCAGTCGGCCCCAGCACACTGCCATAAGGCATGCCCATGCCGACGTGGGAGCCAGTCGCAGCTCCTTTTGGCTTGGCCGGGTTTTTTTTGCCTTTTACTGCAGCATCTTTGCCCACCATGGTTTCACTTTTGCCATGCTCCAGTTTCGGCTGTTGTTAGTAGCACTCCTACCTTATTTGCTGTAGAAGTTGGAATGTGTGCAGAAAAGAACAGCCTCATTTTCTGCACACATTCCAACTTCTACAGCAAATAAGGTAGGAGTGCTACTAACAACAGCCTGCAGAAAATGAGGCTGTTCTTTTGATTTGAAGCAGGTGAATGGCACACACAACTGGGACCAGTCCTGGCTCTGCCCTTGAGTTCCTGTATGATACTAAGCAAGTCATTTAAACCAAAAATTGAATGCCATTAATTGTGGGTTTCTCATTTTGGGGGTCTCAATTTGACATATCTAGAATTTGATTTTTAGCACTCACTATTAATATTGAGCACTAACCATTGTGCCAAAAGTCTGGAGCTTTGATTTCTCCTGCAACCTGGTCTGAAGGCAGTAGATTGGTAGTCAGGGGAGACTTGAGTTCTAATCTTGGCTGTGTCATTGGTTCATTGTATTGCTTTAAGTAAGTTGCTTTATTTAGTCTCATGTTTCCTGTCTCTAAAATGACAATTGAAGTTCTTTCTTGGGAAACTGTTATGAACTAAATTAATGTAATTTTGAAAAGCAGACAGATATGGTAGTGAACACCACAGAAAAGATCATGAGGCAATCAAAATATAGTATTCAGTGCAGCATTTGGATGATGCACAGTAAATAAAGAAAGGAGCCACAAATTTAATGAAAGAAGAAAAAGAAACAATATTGAACATCATCTTTGGTCTTCAAGCACTGAATTAGGTCTTGTGGAAGATCTAGCAGGTGAATTAAAGATTATATAATAATTATTGTGCACAGTGGGACCAAACTAAGGTTGCATAGGCTTTCATGCACAAGAGCTGCCATCCCAGTCAGTTATAGAGAGACCTTGATCTTCAGATGCATTTACGTTTAAGCTTCTCAGACTCTGTCTCCTTAGACTGTTTTTATGCAGCCATTTATAGTTCAGAACTTATAGTACAAATTTTGGTGTGATTCTGAAGAGATAACAAACAATAGAATGCTGTGGGGTTCAGGAGTAAAAGGTGTACTATTAAAATTGTGTGTTGTGTGTCTGTTTAATTGTGATATGTGCTGTCCTTGTTGGCATACATTAGCTTCAACAGTTGTCCTAAGGGTATAAATACTGTGCATCATCCACATTGTGTCCTTAAGGCAGGGGTGGGCTGGATCCAGCCCCCCAACTGATTGGATCTGGTGCACAGGAGGTGTCTGCCAGTTGATTGGATCCAGCCTCCTTCTCCTGCAGTGCTCCACATGGGCCCAAGCCCTGCCTGCTCCTGCCTGGGGCAGCCTGCACTGCACTCCTGTCCACATCCACTGACCCTGGCCCCAGCTCTGGCCAGATCACACAGTGTCCTGATGGGGCTGCTCCCAGTGCAGCTGCTCAGATGTTGCTTGGCTCCCCTGTGCCTTCAGTGGCTCCTTCTCCTCCCACCCCTGCTGCACCATTCCAGGCAGGGGGGAAGTGGCAGCCCCAGGCAGCTCCTGCCTTAGCACATGGGGCTTAAGCTCCAGGTCACGTTCCAGCCATTAGGCTCCCTGGCATGATGAACAGTCATCTGCCGGCAACCAAGTGGATGAAAAATGGCCAGGAGCTGGAGCCCCACACTCTGGGGCAGAAGTTTCCCAGCTGCAGATTCCTCCCCCCTGCCTGAAGCAGTGCAGCAGGGGCGGGTGGAGGAGGAGCAGATGGCAGCGGGGAGAGCCCAGAGCAGTACTAGGGCAGCTGCAGCACACTGCAGTTAGCCTTCTTGAGAAGCTGTGTACACTGGCCAGGGCTGGTGTGTCCCCAGGTAGGAACTGATGGGGCTCATGTAGAGTACTGCAGGGGCAGCTTCAGACTGCACCTGCACTGCCCAGGCAAGCATTGCTTCATATGCCCACTGCCCCTTCACCCCCCACTCTTGGCTGGTTCCCAGGACCTAGCACTTGGGGTTAGAGACAAACATTCAAAAAGCTGAGCCTAAATTGATTCAATCTTTGCAGGTTAATCTAGCCTGGCTAGGCTGAACTGGTTTGTAACCATACAGACATTCCCTCTGGACTCCAGAAATACAGATACATGCCTCCAGTGGCTCAGGCTAGAAGCCGCGGGGTGCTAGAGCAGCCCTTCCTCCCAGTGCTGAGCTGAGGGGGAGGTGTGTGGCCAGGCACCAACAGGATGCTCTGATTAGAGAGGTGTGTCGTTCCCTCTTCCCCCGCCCCCCCTGGTCCCCAAACGCTGCTCCTGACCAGAGAGGGACCCAGCAGGGAGTTGATAACAAACCATTTAGCACCCTATCAAGAAAGCAAAAGCCTCTCTCATTAGTTCAGGCTTTTCTTAAACAACGTTTTCCAAGGAAGGAACAGAGGGATGTTACCAGCTGACCTGATGATTTGCACCAAAAAGCCCTAAACAGATACTATCTTGTCTGCTTTTGTCTTGTCTGCCTTACACAGACACCTCTCAGCATTAGTTAGCATACCACATAGTGTTGGCTTCAGCAGGGGAGTAGTATGGGGCAGGAGGAAGCCAGACAGAGCTCCCCTGCTCTGGAGCAGAAAGCCCTGCCCAAGGCTGCAAAGCATCTGGGATGCTAGAAGACTCTGATTTAAGTTAAACCAAGAAGGGGTCTGGGATAGACATTGCATAAACCACTTTCACCCAAATTAGTTAAATTTGATACTACATTCAACCAGGTTTATCTCAAACTGGTTTCAGCCATTGTCAAACTGGTTTATGTGCACTGAACATCTGTTCTGTTACAGGTTTAAACTAGTTTCTGATCACTTCAACTGGTCTATGTGTAATGTCTGTCCCTAGCCAGGCAGCTCCCATGCATGCACCCAGATGTGCATGCCCCCGATATACCCCCTACACACAACCCGTGCCCCCACCCCACACACGCAATATACAAAAGTAAGATTTTATTTTGAGCTATTATTCAGTCACCTGTATATATACTGCTCAAAAAACCCAAATCAGAACAAAAATTATTTTTGAAATAAAATTAAAGTATGTTATATTAGATGTTTTATTTTTTAGTATATGATTTTTTTTTTATCTATAGTTTCTTAAAATATGTTTTGAAAGATTTTGTGTGTGCAGACTTTGACAGCTCACCAAAACTCATGAAGTGGCTCTCCAGCTGAAATAATGGTTCACCTCTGCTTTAAGAGTTATATTGTCTAGAGCAGGGGTTCTCAATCCCTGGGCCGCAACAGGTCAGCTGCTGGTCCACAGCATGGTTGGCTGCCAGACCGGAAGTGGCCATGGACCAGCAAACCACGGCGCCCCAAAGCCAGGGAGAGAGGCTGTGGCTTCTTCTGCAGGGCCCGTGGCAACGCAGGGTTTGGTCTACCCCCCAACCTGGGAAGTGGGGGTATCCTTATCTGTCTTCTGACTGGAAATTCTAGCCATGGTCAGCTGCGACTGCTGGGCTGTCGTTTGCCAGACCACAGCATAAAAACTGTGGAAAACCCTGGTCTTGAGACACTAACAAATGTGACAGCTCACTGCAGGCCCAAAACTCCCATTTTTTGTTTCAGCGTACATTGAATCAGTGTAGTAGAGACTCCAGGCTGCAGGCTGCACATGATCACTTTCTTTTTCTTTCCTAAAGGAGAGCTTGTGCTGTTCCTGCTGTCTAGAAAGAACTGTTTATTCTATACCCCAGTGTCTTAGCATACTCTATATGCCAGGCCATTTGGTGTGCAAGCCCTAAGTGCCAAGTTTAAGGGGGTGCCAATGATGAGGGTTAGGGTAGGAAAGGGAAGTGAATCAGGGTAGCACTTGGGGAGAGAGCAGCTGCACTCGGTAGGGAGCAGGAGTCAGGGGTTGGTGCTGGCTTGAGGATTTGGACCTGCAGGAGTCAGGTCCTAGTAAATTAGGTGTTGCCACATCCAGGTGGCAATGGGATTCGGTGACAGTTGAGCAATGGTGGTAATTTAGTATTAGGATTAATTTAGACTGGATTTATTTGGATTTAACTTGCGGCATGCTTGCTGAAACTTCTGGCCACCACTGCCTTATAATGATTTCACCTTCATTTTATTTTCCCAAGTTTGTGTAGAAAAAGCACTTTGCAGTCTCCTAATCCCACAAACATTTAGTAAACAACTGAAAATCTGTAAATGAAAGTAATTTCACCAGTGTAACTGACAACAAATGTCAGGTGTGGCCTACTTGGGATGATCACCTTTTCAAAATGCAAAAGCAGAACACATGCCCACCTCCCTCCCCCAGCAAACAGCACGGCCGGATCTGAGCATGGGGAGTAGGGGAGGAAGCAGAGGGGCCTGATTCTGCACCCCCTTCGCACCAGCAAGAAGCAAGCTCCTGCAATTGGGAGGCCCCTCAGTTGGGGGATACCCAGCCAGGAGGCTGGGAGTGCCTCACACGCTGCAATCTCCAGATGCCATGATCTCCCAGACTTGGGTGTATGAAATCTGTGGCCCCTGAGGAGTGTGGCTTCTGTGATCCCTAGGGCTCATGGCTTTCATGTATCCCCAAACCCTAGGGGTCATGGCTGTCTCTGTCATCCAACCAAACGGTTCAATACACCTAGAGGCAAATTAATGCATGGGCCTGTGGGACCCAGGCCCAGGGGTCCCTGCCAATCAGGAGCTCCCTGGGGCACCAGGGGCAGCATTCACCTGTGGCCAGGCAGGCATCCAGGGTGAGCAGCGCACACCTCTTTCCCACCAACAGGGCCTGGGGCTAGGGACAGACATGGGGATCCCTACAGGTAGCAGCAGCAGCTTCCCAGGGCCATCTGCTGTGGGAAGCCACTGGTACCAGCACCTCTAAAACAGGACAGGTCGGCCCTCCCTCACTTGGGCCAGCAGAGGGGTAGGCAGGGGGGCTGTCTGGCAGCTGGGGGTGGAGCTTGTGCTTCCTCTCAGCTGTCCGCAGCCCTGGCCTGTGCCCCAGTGCTGGGGAACCACAGCTCCAGCTATGTGACACCTGGGGCCACCTTCACCTCTGCAGTGCTTGCACCCTCTGGCTCACCCCAAATATGCTGAAGAGGTCAGGCAGGCTCAGCTGCAGCCTCCTGGTGGGCGCAGAGGAAACTTGCCCTCACCTGGTAGGGGGCCTCCAATTTTTTGTTGGCCCAGGGCCCCAATAAAACTTAATCTACTATTGCACCCCCACCACAAACCCTAGGAATCACTGTTGCCTCAAGCCCCAGAGGTTTAATGCTGGGCATTGTGCACTCCTGCATCTGAGTTCGTACCTGCAGCTAGGGAGACCCTGCTACGCTTGCCAATTAAAGCTGAATTGCAACCAACTGAAAAAGGGGTACACATTTTCAAGGTCTAGCTTTATAGCTGGTTGGAGCTTTTTATCATGTAATAGCTACTTTGCCTATGTAGCTGGTTTTAAGATAATTATGCAATTAATAAGTTAATTATGCAGTACCTGTAACATGTAGATGAGCCTCAGATAATGTATAGTAAGAATTACAAAAGAAAGTCCTCTTTGTGTTTTGTTTGTTAACTCTGAAACTACAATAATATGTTGGTGACCTACCACTGAAATATAAAAATAGCCTGCATTGAGACTATATCCTAGAAACCCACATTCTGAACTATGGCTTTCCGAAAGTACAGCTTGCAGGGCTAGAATGAAAGTATGCAAAAGTATCTTCGCACTTTTTTTAGTTCTGGCATTGCCACTGACTGGTTCAGCCTCTGGTGTTAGCCAGGAGTATCGTCTGATGCCTAGGTTGCAAGGGTGTCTTAAAACAAAAAGCCTGTGAGTCCAATATACTATATTTTCTCATATGTCTCTTGCACCTTTTCCCTTAAAATTGGGGAGTTTGTATTAAGCATTGAAACTGATTTTCTGCCCAGGATACTTACATAGGAACATGGGCTAGGCCTGGCAAGATGCAAACAAGCTTCAACCCTTTGAAAGGTGAGTTCATCCTATGGCATCCTGCTTTTATTCCTATTCCATAGTGCAGCAACTGTGCTATTAATATTCAGGCAGCTGAGGAAGCCAGTTGACTTAATGGCTTGTTGTTCTTCACTCCATTGGTATTAATTATTGTCTTGCCTTTTTAATGGTCTTGGTGTTCCAGTAATTGGGCTAACATTTCTTAGGCCAATTCTGTGTTTGCTAGCTGCTCCTGTTTCTCTCCTTCTATTTCACAGCCTTGAAGAGTTATCTCCTTTCAAAATCATGCATCTACCCATGGAGACAATCCTTTAGCAGCAGCTGGGATTTCAGCTTTAGCTAAACAGGAAAGGGAGGGTGAGTCAGCTGAAGATTAGGCTCTATCCCTATTCTGTGCAGCCATAACTCTGGAAAAAAAATCTTAATTCTGCCTTTCAAAAACAAGGTGTGTATTTATATTCTGGGTTATACTGTGTGTGAGAAAGAATGGCAATTCAAGCTGAGTACACCAAAGAGATGTTTACTCTCTACTGCCTCAAAGCCAGGAGCATATACTGTTTGAGGAACCCCTTTGCTTAGACGGGGACTGTCAGGTCAGAAGACCAAGTATGTTTACATCTTCCAGTGTAGACCTGTTCATATTTCCCAGACCTCTTCCTGATTACATAAAAACAATCTGTTTGGCTTGAACGTATTCAAGATGTTTCTTTCCATTTCATCTACACATGAAACATTTGTGGAATAAGCTGACCCTGCTGCAGCCATTTAGAACATTCTTCTTCCTATTCCTCCTGCAGGTTTTCTCCTAGCAGGCTCCTTTTTACTTCAGCTTCTGTTCTCTGTAATCTTCTCTGCTATGTCTTCTGCTGAGGAGCTCTGAAGAGTTACTTGAACTAGGACTCCTCACTGCCCCTTTCCAAACTGTCCATTCTCACTCTTTCATAGCATGTTCATATCCTAGTTTTGTTTTTCCTGAACTTACCCCCACTGCCTTCATTCAGGTTTCCCTTGATATCTCCCAAGCCAGCCTGATTCTGGGTTACATGCTCCCATCATACAACCCCAGACCCATTCCTCTTGGGCACATGGACTACACCTGGCAAGGTACAAACAAGCTTCAACCCTTTGAAAGGCCAGTTCTTCCTATGGCATCCTGCTTTGATTTCTATTTTGCAGTACAGTATTTCTGAGAACTACCTAAGCAGCAAAATGTTTATACTTATATATTGGAAGTTAAGAAAGAGCCTGATATTAAAACATGGCTCAAGTAACTATCAGAAAAATACAGCAGTTGAAGATTTTGCTACCATAGATTCAGCAAACTGCAAGTATATGACCAGATCTGACAACCTATTTTGGATGTGTATGACGTTCCACTGGCATTTCCAAAAATATTCAGTGACCTGGGATTTTGAATTCAAAAGACAAGTTAAGTATTTAAGTACTTGTTAAAGTAAGAAACTATTGAAATAAATAACTAAGTAAGAGGTTCATTAGGTGTTCATTTACCCTACCAGCTGTATTCCCACTAATCTTGGTGAGATGAAATATATGCTAGATGATGCCTCATTATTTCTAGCAAGATTATTACTAATATTACAGCCTACAATTGTTGAAAGAAGATATTTTTCATGATAGTAGCGTTTATCCCCACCCTCTGAAAAGATCTATGCAGGGATTCTCAACCAGGGGCACATAAGATCCTTTCCAGGATGATATTGGGCACTGTTAGCACCACAATATTAGCACTGTTAAGGTACATTTTCCAAGGGCTGCCTTGAGACTATTGAGGGGTGCCTTGTCTCTGGAAAGGTTGAGAACCCTTGTCCTAGTGCATGCTTACCATCTTGCCATTGTTAATATCTTGTTCCATAGTTTCCAATTTAAATGCCCTCACCTCAGGCTAAATAATAAAATCCCTGATGAGAGTGGTACATAAGAGAGTGACATATGTATCATAATACTCACTTCCTCATCTTCCAAAGCATTTATGAGTAGGAAAAATAAATATGGATAAGAGAAAAAGATGGTGAAAAATACGTTAATAAACAGAAGTCAAATTGTCTTTGTTATCATGGCAAATAGTGTCAGCTTCTTGTGCATTAATGGAGAAAATAATTTTAGAAACAGCAGCATAAATTTAAACTTATATTTAGCAAATGGTGATTCCAATTCAATGAAATTTTGCTAAGATTGTTTCATTTTAGTTTAAAAACTGGTAGCAGTATTTTGTAGAGAAAATACTAAAATACTACATATGGCCACAGGAATATTGATTTAAAAGCTTAGTTGTCTCTAATTCCTTTAATAGAGCATACTTGTCACATGAGTTAAATATTCAGTTTGTTGGACATCTGTAATTAAGGCACTTAAAAGACAAATTGCCTCAGGTCATTTGAAAGTTGATTTAAAAGAATTTACATGTTGACTAGAGCATTCAACTTTTAACTGGTGAGTTTTCGGAACAATTGTACAATACTGAATATGATTTATCACTAATCTTGTTAAAGTCATATGAGTCCCATCTGAACTGTGAAATGTGCCCAAGTAATATTAGTTATAGTTAATTTCTTTTATAAATAGTATAAATAGTTGCTAATATCTTGCATGCAATTCTATATTACGTTTCGACATTAATACCTCTGAGCTTAATTATGCTTAAATATAATTTATTACCATTGTAACAATGCTGTTTTTGTCATTTTCCTCTGTCTGCTATTACCTCAGTCAATAACTGTGCAAATTTCAAATGTATTTTTCTTATTAAAATATAGAAAATTTTGGAGTTCGTATTCTGTTGCTTTTTCACTTTCCTCCATCAATTTACCATGTTTGTATGAGATGTGAAGCCAGAATATGATCTTGATTACATCAGTGTGAACATGGAGCAGCTCCATGGAAGATTCCAGATAACGATGTAACTAAGATCAGAGTCTGGCCCAGGGCTTTAATATTCAGAAAGATTAAGGAAGTATTTCTTATATTGCTTCTGGTTTTTTTCCCCCCTTATTTTGTAAGTCTTTGTTGAGACATCGATACAATTTACCTTGAGAATGGTTGTAATATTATTAAAGGAAGGACTGCAATTTTCAATGCTGATTTAAACTATTATTTAGAAGGAAAAAAAACAAAACCTTTCTGAACAGCATATACCTGCATTTCTGAATTTAAAACATTACAATGCAATACTGGTTTTGTTTCTTACAAATTAGTTAGCAGTGCACTTATCTGATGCCGAGGTGATTTTGTTTCAAAGTCTGACAGTCAAAACAAATAAGACATTTCCTTCGTGCTATTTCTGTTTTACAAGTTTTGAAAGTTTTCTTCTCTGCAAACAATAAACGAGTAAATCATAGTTTGTGTGAGGTTGACAGTTCTAATTGTTTAGCACTGACATGCTTTAGTCAAGTGGGGGCATCATTGGTCTTTCCCAAAAAGGTAGTATGGACAGAAAAATGTACTTGTTACACTTAAGTGGGTGTGATATAATAAATAATTAACCCCAGTTTTATCTTGAATTTGGGGGCATAGCCTTGATATAAGTAATTAGCCTTTCTTCAAAATTACCTAACATTTTCAAAAATATGCTTGCTGTAATGTCCTGGGGTTTGTATTTTTTGCCAGTTAACCATGTTTGTCTGTTTCATTATATCCAAGCATGTGTTAAACTAAAAGGTTTTTTTTAATAAAGCAAAAGTATTTTTCTTGAAAATATTAACTAGAATTAATAAATATATAAATCTTTAGGATGGTTTGATAAATGCTTAACTGCCTGTAATGAAATTATTTACTTCAGTCCTGGTTTTCTTTCATTATAACCATAAATCGTGCTAATAAGTGCTGCTCACATGCAGCTTTAGAAGTCAGTCACTAATTCTTTCTTAAATCACAACTTGTCTTGCTTCATTTATTTTCTAAATCCCCTTTTTAAGGAAATAGGAAAATGGGAGAACAAGTTAAAATCTTAAAAAAATAAAATTAAATAAACTGTTGTGAACTACTCATAAATTGCTCTAAAATATCTTTATATCATTATATTTTATGTAACGTAACAATTCAGAGTGGGAAGTGCAGTTACAAAGTTTACACTTGGATGTAAACAAAATTAATGTATTAAGGATATGTCACACACGCTGACTTTGATCTTGGTGCTGCGTAGTAGATCACAACTTATGTTAAACTTTGACCCTCCTATGTTTTGCTTCTGATCCAGTCAAAATGTTATCTTTATTAAAACCAAAAGGGCTTTTTTATATATTTCATTCTGGAAAAGCTTTTTAAGGGTGTGTAGAAAATACTACACAATAATATGCCTTAAGTATATAAGTACTTGAACATAGTTTTTCCATGGGTACATTGCTGGTCTGTTCTCACGTGTAGGTAAAATCCTGTATATGTATGTACATCTTTTAAAGACAAGTGCCAAGGGCTAAGACTGAAGATAATAACTTGTGATTTGTGTCTTTTGCGAGTTACAGTCATTGTAAATTGACAGCTTTAAAGGACCTAACCTAACATCAAAGGATGCAGATCATTTAGTTAGGTCAATTAATGTTAATTCTCACCTTCCATTACATTCTTTTATGTTTTCCTCTTTTTTTTCAGCTAAGCCCAATACCAAGTCCTGTTCTGGGGAGAAAGCCAAATGCTAGTCAGTCACTGCTTGTATGGTGCAAAGAAGTTACAAAAAATTATAGAGGAGTGAAAATCACCAATTTTACTACATCATGGAGAAATGGTTTATCCTTTTGTGCAATATTACACCACTTTAGACCAGATTTAATGTAAGTCATATTTACACCTGTACTTAAATCATATGTATGTGCTAAAATTAAAAAGATGGAAAAGAAAAACTGTGTACTGTCAGGTCTCGACGCATTATATTGTTTCATCTTTTCATTTTACATGGTACCACCCTATCCGAGGAAAGAAATGTTATAAATGTCCAAACTTTATGACCTTTCTTGTTCTCTCCTTCATATGATTTGTTTTTCTCCTGTTAATCTTATACAAAGAATTGACTTCAAAATTATTATGAAAATTGTGTTACTGTTGAAATGAGATGAAACAAATAAGCCTGTAGCTCTTTATACATTGATGACAGCGGATTACCTCATGGTAAATTTGGTTGTCAAGGCCAGCCTCTAGCCCATGCCTTAACTTCTCTTATAGATGGAAAGCTTCAGGCAATGAAACATGTAATCGCTGTTTGTTTATTTATTTATTTATTTATTTATTTATTTATTTATTCCTTTAATTTTCCACACTATTAGTTTTGTTGATTGAATTGCTGTGAAATTGCTAGTTACTGTATGATATTATTGTATGTCAAATTTTTAGATTCAGTTTGTTTTAAAACTGCTGCTTTTATCAAATACTGTACATACCCACTGTGCCATTTTCCCCCTCAGTGACTACAAGTCCCTGAATCCTCAAGATATTAAAGAGAACAACAAAAAGGTAAGAACTGCCAGGAAAAAAAAGACATAGCTTCAATTTTGGCTTCACTGCAGGTTTTTATTAATTTTGGGAAAGTGAGGTTGTTTTGTAAGGTCATAACTGCAGCTCACAGAAGGTATTCAGCCTCCTGTGGTTCAAATCAGATGCATTATTGACTCTAGTTTGTCATGGTCTTTAACATTCACAACAAGTGCCAGGCTGGCATTAGAGTTTAATATTTGTATGGCCTACATTAAGTGTAAAAAGAAAGAGGGGATGAGTGACTTTTTATAATAATTTCTATTATTTTTCTAATAAACCAGTTAATAAAAAAAGAAACACGAAATATTATTTTTCTATAATTATCTTGCTTCAAGATTTGTCTGGCCATTACTTTAAGAGATCTCATTTGAGTTGATCTTAATCAATGCTGTTTTGACTGTAATTCCTGTATTTTTAAAGATAAAAGTTCACTGCTACTTTTATCTTTCACAGTCAATTAAACTAAGTGGCAAGGTGCACTGAATTTTTATATTATAGATAATATTTAGAAAAAAACATTTTTGTTCTAAAACATGACTTTTTAAAAAGCTAAAATATTAATGAAATGTAGTGTGTTAAAGTACTGGGCCTAGGGTTTTAAATCGACTTTTAAATTAGGTAATATAATACCCTTTTGAAGTAATGGTTATAAAGGAATGTTCTTAAACAAGTTCACTGATCTGAGATGAGTTTTAAGCATGAACTCAATCTACAAGTCGCAAGAAGACATTTTGTTGCTGCTTGCTGCTAATGTCTTAGACTGGTTACAAACTTTCTTTTTTCATAAGATTTTTGAGCTTGACCCTCAAGGAATGCATTTAAAAAGCATTCAATTTCCACTTGATTCACTTATAAATAAGTATGACTGAAAATAAGCAGAAAACTGCTTTCTTAGTAGCTTGTCTTCTAGATAATCTGATTTTACCTTTTTTAAACTCCTTTAAAAATAATCAGTTTAAGAAAGGAGCAACATATAGACAACAATATATATTTTAGATAAATTAGAATGCATTTTATAGGTATCATGTAAGTCTGTGCATACATGTTTACATTCAATAAAAATGTTTTGTAAAAATTAATTTGATCAAATGACAATCATCTTTTCATGCATTTTGAACACTAAAGTGTTTGTCAATGAGCAAATAATCACAACAGTGATATTAAAATGATATACGTAATGAGGAATATCCAATTTGGTGTGTTCTGCTCTGTAATTTTGGACACTAGCCATGAATTCTTTGACATCTTTTTCATAATAATATGTTAGGGTCTTGTGGTGACCCAAGAGGATTATCTATGACATCACACAGCTTTTATGACCTTGTGTATTTTACTTCAAGGTACGTTGATTGTAAAGACTAATCATGCAAGATTATAAAAGACAAAGTGAATAGACAAGCAATTAAAACTCCTTGGTTAAATGTAAAATCAATTATATCATCACTTTACGTATAAAACTGTGATGGAAATGATCTATAATGAAAACTCTTTAGCCCATTTCCCTAATAGTGTATAATTCCCATTATTAAAGAAGTAATTATTGTTGTTATTGTGCAGTTTTTTCTTTCATCACTTTGCAGCCCCTTGCCTGACAGCTACATTGAGTATCTCAGTTGCTTCCTGCAGATTTATTTCCTGGTCTCACACAGTTCTGCCTGATAACCCCATGTGCCCTTGATTGGAATGAATGCAGCACTGGGAACAATAGCTGTGTATATATTCCATGCAGATATGTAACACATGTGACAATGATTCCTCCTAACCAATTAAAATAACATCTATGAATGAATAGGACAGTTTTTGTTGTCTGAAGCATCTCCTTTTTTTCATCTTCCCTTTGTATAATTGACAGGAAAGCAGGCAATAGGTAACTGTGACCACAGATTAAAGGTTAACTTTTAGAAATAAGTTTTTAAGAAGTGTTTGACCTTGTTTGCAAAATTTTTTTGGAGAGAGATCTATTTCAATGTAATTACTTTATATAATTGCATATTGAAATGTATTGCTAGAAAAAAGGCACATCCTCTGAGTTTCTCTGTAAACCAAACTAATCATTTTCCTCATCAGTAAGCAGTGCTGAATAAAAAAGGTTTTTACCTGTGACATATGATCTTGACCAATATGTCAGTGCGTTACATAATTGGGAAATGTTTAGAATACTGCCTGTGGTGCTTGTGTTGATAGATTGCAATTGATGTCTGTCAGTCAAGTTGTCAGGATACCTTAGTAAATTTAAAAAAACCCCTATCATTAGGAAATAGTTAAAGTTGAGAATGTATATCAAACAGTGTCTGGCATCCCAAGTGTATAATTTCCATAACAGAATTCTTATACTTTAAAAAAAATTATGTTGCAGCCACATAGTGAATTCCATTTGCCAAGTATTCAGATGTTTTATGAATAAAAGAGAAAACACGATCATCTTTTTGAGAACATGAAATACATGGCAAGCCATATAATTATGTAGAAAAAATCAAATAAAAACGGAAAACACCATGTATTCACTTTTATGACAGAAGTCTGAATTCATATATTTTCACATTATAGATTTCTTTCTCTCTAATATTTAGTGTCTGGCTGGCACTTAAAATCTTTAGAATCCGACTCTACAAATATTTAAGCACGTACTTAACTTTGAGCATATGAGTTTTCTATTTGACTGCAACAGGACTACATCTATGCTCTTATAAACTGTCTGTCTGTCTGTCTGTCTGTCTGTCATCTGAGGCCAAAATCATACAAGTACTTGCATACATGCTTTGCTTTACTCAATAGGAGCAGCAGCAACTGTATATATACACAATACAGTGTATATACAAGTTACAAGTACTTGTATGATTTTTGCCTTAATGTTACCTCTGTCTGCTTGCTTGTATGGGACAACAACACACTGCAGAATTTAAATAACTTTGTAGTTTGCAGTAATTAAAAATTCAGTATATTTATTGGCAGTCAAGGCTCTGCTGGAATTTCTAGCAAATAATGAAAATAAAATAACTAATTAAAAATTGTCATATAAAATATATACAGTACATGCAAATTGTTATTTATAATCAGAAGTCTACATATTAGCCTGCGTATGCTTTCTGGCCAACCTACATATTTACTACATCTGAGTTTTAGTTTTTACCCATAAAGCATACAGCAAAAATTTTCAGAAGTGCCTAAATAATTTATGAGCATAAATCCTATTGATTTTTAAAGGGATTTAGGCTTCCAGGAGCTCTTAAGTGCTTTTAAATATGAAGCTTAAGTTTGTAAGGCACTTGAGTTTTTTCTTGAAAATTTTATCTATGATGACTTACATAAAGTCCAAACAGATATAACCCATGATGTTTTTATAATGATTTTTGTTGTTGAACTTGTACATAAAGTCGCTAAGTAACAAAAGCAGCCACCAACCTTTTTTTATTCTCTATTTTTTTCTCCTTTCTAGTAGTAAAATGTAAGCATCTTCCAGATCCCATAGAAATCTTCCTTTAATGGTACTGCGCTATCATATTCTTGCAATCCCCATTAGTATACAATTATGTAACATAAAGTTCTGTGCTAATATGTTTGATTTTGGCCTTTGCAGAACACAGTTCTTTTGACTGTGCGTGTGTTTACCCATTGAGATTGTATAATTTAAAATTAGCTATTGGGACTTGAGTCTTTGTGAATAATTACTGAAAAGAAACAATAGAAATAACATTGTCCAGAATAAGAAAAGGAGGAAGTGTAACCCCCCCTAGCAAATTATAATCATCGCAACTATCACTACAAACAGAAGAATTTAGGAGACTCTGACAAGTAATCCTGTATACATTTAAAATGTTCTGTGTTGGGGTTTTTTTTAATCCACTGTTCAGAGTTTAATTTTCTGTTTTAGTATTACCCACCGTGACTGGGCACCTTTCCTAACCTGCTGTAAAACCCAGGCCAAGCACATTTTGTTGACCCTCGGGGGTGGGGGTGTTGGGTATTTTTATTAAAATAAAAAATAGACAATAAGAATATAAAGTTAATCTCAAAGCTTCTCCTTAGCTCCAGACTTCCCAAACTATTCCCTATGCCTCGTGCTCTTTAGAGTGCTACTCCCACTGCTTGTAGTGGTGGGGTAACAGGTCACCTGCACCACTGAATCAGCATGACCCACTTAACATCTTTCAGTAGGAGCAACAGCAACTGCTAATAGGGTTGGTTCACAAGAGAATACAGCTAGCTTGCTGTACTTTTTTCCCAGGCAGTTTCCCACTGCCATATAACCTTTCATCACTTCCTGCAGCCGTACTCCTTACACCAACCACCGAAACTCCCACTCCATAGTCCGTATTTACTGTCCCTCATATATGTTCCTAAAGCCTATTTCATTTTTGCACTCTCTGCCCCACCTGTGTTCTGTTCCCTTACAATTTCTTTCTCTTTTCCTTTCCAGAGCAGTTCACTGATGCCAAGATATAGCTCTATTATAACTCTCCAAGTGCACACTAGTCCCCTGCCCCAGTCCATGTTGCTTCTGCTCCACTGCCCCTTCCACATGCTTTCTTGCACTCCTGTCTCAGATTAGAGTCTTATGTTTGTAAATACAAACATTACTTTGAAGCACATTTTACCAAACTGCCCTGTAGAATTGAAAAGTTCTACCTGGCATAAAAATGTAGTTATAATAAAATTTTGGAATGCTTCAGAAAAATGGTGCTTATTTAAAAAAAAAATCAAAATTACTTGTGACTTCTAATGCTTTAACCCAAATGAATCTAAAATAACCAACAGGATCCCTTTTTAAAGGCTTCCTTGAAATACAATATTGTCTTTTGGGGCTAATCCAGGATAGTAATAATTAATTGTAAATTGAGAAACAGGTTTAATTCTTCAAAACTAGAAAAACCTGATGTACCGAGTGCAGCCTTTTAAAGGGCTAGCAGATATAATACAAAGGGCCTCTCATACCTTAGAGATTTCGAACTTTTTAGCTACTTCAAAGACAAATGAAGTGAGAAATAAATTCACTCTCCTCTTTTTATAAATTTAGCATCGAATAAATATTTAAAAATGTCTCCTTGTGCTTGAACAGTGTCTGGTACTGTGTATCACACAATCTGGGGTGTAGTTCTTTTTGGTTATCTGGCTACACATTTTCATCTGCACAAATCACTGCAATTACATGGCCAGTAGAAGGGAGAAGCTTGATCACTAATGATAAAGCCCAAGATGGATTAGTGTAGTGTTTCTTTATATCTTTGTTCCTTATCTTAAAAACCCATTCTTAGTTTTTTTTGTTCCAACTCTTACACTTTTTTATTTGCTTGTTTCCTGCTTCTTGAGTGAGATTTAAGATGCACATAGACTTTGGTAGTAGTAACAGGAGAATTTCTTTTAGATTCCACTTTCACACATCTTTTTTGTTCATGAAAATGTTTGTTTGAGTAGAATCAGTTGTTTTTACTAACATGGCAACACATCCACAACATAAAAAACAATCTCAAATTAGTCTACTTCATGTTTATATTCACCATGATCTAAATACCCATGGAGATAGTACAGATAGTATGAAATCTTCCAAGAAAAATGAATGAGTTTAAAACAGAAGATTATACAGTAGCATAGAGCTGTATTGACAACATAGCAGAACTTGGCTTATGAAGTAACAAACACCTCACATCTACCATATAACAACTTTACTCCACCAAATCCTGCAGTGATGAACCATGTCAAGGAACTTGCCTGTGATAGTTCATATTTTAACTGTTTGTTCATTTTAAATAAAATTGTCAATTGCAGTTCTCAAGCTTTATTGATATGCTATGAAATCATTGTATTTTAATTTTTTTTTATCTTATTTTTAAGGCATATGATGGGTTTGCCAGTTTAGGAATATCTCGATTGCTGGAACCTTCTGACATGGTTTTGTTAGCAATTCCTGACAAACTGACTGTTATGACCTATCTCTATCAAATAAGGGCACATTTCTGTGGCCAAGAACTAAATGTCGTTCAGATAGAGGAGAACAGTAGTAAGAGTACATATAAAGTGGGTAACTATGAAACGGACCCCAACAGTTCTGTTGACCAGGAAAAGTTTTATGCAGAGCTGAATGATCTGAACCGAGAGCCTGACTTGCACCAACCTGACAGTGGTTTGGCAGATTTTGTTTCTCAGGATGACTCTGTATTTGTAAATGACAGTGGTGTTGGAGAATCAGAGAGTGAGCATCAGACACCTGATGACCATTTAAGTCCAAGCACAGCTTCCCCTTCCAGGAGGACTAGAAGTGACACTGATCCACAAAAATCCCAGCAGAGTTCTGGAAGGGCTTCTGCATCTGAAGAGGCTGGGAAAAGCAGCAGTGCAGACACAACACAACAGCCTTTGTTGGGAAGAAAGAAACTGCTGAAAGTTGACACTTTAGACTTGAGTGATTTACCACTTGTCAGCAATCAAAAAGATGCGTCTCCAACAGTTATTTGTGAAGACACCAACAAGAAAAAACAGCAGAGTTCAGATAGTACCACTAGTTTCTCAGAGCAAGAAAAGCTGGTCCAGACAGGATCCACAGAGAACAGATCAGATCCTGGCTCGCCTGTCAAAAAGCCAAGTTTATCTCCGACTTCCAAACTTGGATACTCTTATAACAGGGATGCAGATCTTGCAAAGAAAAAACGTGCTTCTCTAAGGCAAGCAGAGGCTGACTCTGATACTAATGCCAGAACAGCTTTAAATCATGCAGATCAAATTGCAAAAACTGCACAGGTAAGACTTTGGAATTCATATATACCTATGAAACAAAATGGGGTACCTATTAAGGTTCTGTGCCCTACAAATCCAAAATGACTTTGAAGTAAGTTTACCCCCTCAATTAGAGTCTATATGTGAAAAATTATAGAATTGTAGGAAGTTATAGAACCTAATTGTTGGAGAATCATCTTAAATAGAGAAAGCTCTTTGGTGGGGAAAGCAGAAAACAGTCCCTTGCCCCCTCTGCCTGCCTCTTGTCTTCCTGTCTACTTACCCCTGCTGGCACCTGTCCCCTTGCTGTTTGTTCCCCCTACCACTTGTCCTCCTAAGCACCTGCCCCCTGCCATTTGCCTCCCTGCCCCAGTCCCTGCTCCCCCAGCCACTTGCTCCTCCCCCCGCTCTTTCCCATTAGTGCTTATCCTATGTGGCAGTTCTGGCTTAGGCCCAGGGCACAGAGCACATGGTTGCTCTGGCCCTGGCCCAGCCAAGCAACTCTGGCCCCAACTCCAGCCCTGGCCCCTGTCCAAGCCCAGAGCCTCAGGCTGGGGGCCGGAGCCACAGCAGCTCTCCTGCTGTGTACCCACTCCACCTACCCGCACCATGAAGTCTCTTCCACAGTGTTCCCTGCCACCACTATGTGGGCTTCCCCATGCTCCCCACTCTGTGTCAGCTCCCCTGCTGAACCAGCCAGACTGATGCCAGCCTGGAGAAGGCAACAACTCCGGCATCAAACCTAGGGCCAGGCCTCAAACTTCAGCAGCTGCCTGTCTAGGGCCAATACCAAAATCGAAGATGAGGGGTTTTTCTTCCCTGTGTGTTAAATAGTGGGAGAAAACCTCACCTTGGATTCAAGTAAATACAGTAATTTGTAGCATGTTTTAACATGCTGTAAATGGCATTCTAGGTGGAGTATGATTTTATTGTTCAGCCAGACTAGACCTCCTTTGGCAAGTGAATACTTAGAATTATTGTGTGACGTTAAAAACAGCTGTTGTATGAAAAACAATCCATAACAACTCTTGATGGGAATTGTTCTACTCCTGTGCCAGTGAATAAAATTATATTCTCAGCCAATTTCCAGACTTTGGCTTCAGTGAACCCCTATGCTTTTTTTATGACTTTTGCATGCTGAAGCCTTAAGTGAAAAAAATATATATATAGTTAATTCATTGATCCTTATACAAATGTATAAAACTGCTAAACTCCTTGGAATACACTGGGCATATTTCAGAATCTTATCTGACAGGCAGCAAGGCCTCGTGAAGTGAGCACATGACTGGTAGCTAGAAACTCCAGTATTCTAATCCCAGCTCTGCTGCTAGCTCTGTGTGTGGCCTTGAGCAAGACACTTTGCCACAGTGTCTGTTTTCCCATCTATAACATGAGGATAATTATACATGCATACCTACCTCACAGGTTTAGCACAAGGATTAATTAGTCAATACTTGTCCAGTGCTTTGAAATTGTAAAGCACTGCATAGGAACAAAGCATTCATGTCATTCCCTTCCCCTCACCCTCCTGAATCAAATCCATCACACTGATATTTTTAAAGTGTTATCTGCCCTTTGTATAGGAGTGCCAAATCATGCCCATAATTTCCTTCTTATGAACAGCTTTTTTTAGGTTTTGCTTTGTTTGGCATAGTTCCATTAGCTATGATAAAAAAAAAAAAGTGTGGTCAGTCTCTTAGTACTGTGTATTGGCTCAGACCACATTATGGGTTGTATTTTCAGAAACCCTCTTCTGCTTTCATGAGAAACTGCCACCTAACCCCATTTCATTATATATTAGTTGCTGTTGGATTGAGCACTGAGATTTATGACTGTGATGGGGCCATGGAAAGACCTGTCACACAGACAGAGGTGTTTCTTAAGTTGACCCGGTATATAGTATTGTACTTTTTTATATTCAGATTCTACAAACTCACTGAACAGATCTTTTTGAAAGACAGGAGAGATGAGATTCATCTCTTGGGGCACACTCACACACATACACACGCATGCACGCACGCACACCCTCCCCCACACTCTTATGATTATATAGAAAAGAGGAGTGGCCCATTGGCATACCTGCTGCATATTTTACAGGGCCCCAAACATCTCCCTCAGAGTACTGAAACAAAATCAAGTTTTCCTGTATGTCTTCCCTTGCACACTATATTCTTGATGGTGGAGAGATGATATGATCCCCTAGGAATAGTGAAACAGGTATGGGCTGTTTGTTTTCACTGCTTACATTTTCAGATGCAAGAGGGTAATAGGCTAAGATGGAGATGCCTTTAAAGGGATCTCTAGGCTAGTTAATCTTTCTGAGCATTTGTACCAGTTAATCAGACTTAAAACCTGAGCTGTACCAGCCAGAGCCAACCCACCTCCTTTTCCACACAGCTGTGGCTTTTAAAGGAATGCACCCTACAAAACCAGATGTCCCCCATTCCAGGTAACGTAAAAGGTCCAGTTCCATAACATGCCATCTCCCCAAAGTCTTCATATCAGGAGTTATATAACTGGCTCTAGCCCAGAAAAGCAGGGTCATAAGCACGTGCATATAATTGGGACCTTTCCAGTCAGTCCAGTGTACCTATGTAGCAATCCTCATACTATTATGTCCACTCTGAAAGGTAATCAGTTCCATGACTGTGAAGATGCTTTCTTGTCACTGCTAATACTGAGAGTACAGGTACCTACCATTGTTGTCTGCATCTTGCACTGGGTCCATTTATAGGAATTATAACCATTTTTATGTGTGTGTATTTACCTGCATATTTAATATAGGTAAATCCATAATACTTTTAACCTGGTTAGTCCATGTAGACCATTGGTACTTAACTTGTGGCCCATGAAGACCATGTGAACAGCCCACCATCAGTGTGAGCTCACCAGCGTATCGGTCTGGCTTTGAAGCCCAGGGGATGAATGTTGATGCTGCTTGTCCCCTATTTTCCCCTGCTGCTGAATTAACCAGAGGAGGGGGACAACAGCATTTGCCCCCTTGCGATGCAAAAGCAGTGGCTTCAGCCAGTGCCTGTGCTGTCATGTCAGAGACCTCAGACAACTCGCTGCACAAGTAATACACAGCCAAGAAGGGCGTGACTTCACCCCCTACGACCTTCTCCTGGCCCTTGGCCCATTTCTGATTTTTAGGTTTGGCTCACTTGTAGAATAGGGTGTGCACTACTGATCCACACTAGCACCAGCAGTTCCCAGAGTTCTGGTTTAAAGATGTTAAATGTTGATGAAAAAAGAGTGAAAATAATCAGGGGGAGAAATTGGGTTAAAAGGAAAAAAACTCGTGCAGGCCTTTTATGATGTAATTTAGCTTTTTGATAGTTTTTATTTTCTACTTTTGTAGAATTTGGTGTCACCTTTTGAAGTAAAAATCCTTTTGAATCCTGACCTTTCTTTTTAGGCAGTTCCTGAGTATTAACTACTGTAAAAAATGTTGACTAGTCTGGGATTTCCTTTCCATTAATTCTGCTTCTGTATTTTTAAGCAACGAATGTTATCAAGACAGGAAGAACTTAAAGAACGAGCAAGAGTTCTGCTGGAGCAAGCAAGAAGAGATGCAGCTTTAAAGGCAGGGAATAAGCAGCTAACCAATACAATTGCCTCAACCCGTACTAAGCAACTGAGTGATGTAAGGAATGTTGGCCATCATGGCATTTAAAAATTACACATAAAAAGTTGTAATTAATCCTAAATTTTGTTATATTTATTTGTTTAGAGAGCCCAAAGTAAGGTTGGGGAAAATTCAGTGTCAGCATAGGATGTGCTTACAGAGAATACTTTTATAAAAAAAAATGCCCCAATTCTTAAAGGTGCTTTAGGCCATCAGCTCCTATTTAGAACTTCATTTTACCCCTCTGTAAGTCAATGTGAAAGGGCCATAAACTTCATGGAAGTGGAGGGCTTTGAGCACTTTATTTGATTGGCATCCTTGTTTGTAAGATACTCATGGAAGAAGCAACAAAGCCACCTGTTAAGTTATAGTCGAGCTTTTTATTTTTCATGATGTCCATTTTTGTCATGAGAATGGAATATGCTGGTGGTGCTGTTAAGTATCGCTGTGCAAACCAGGTCCAGCAGAAGCTTCCCGTCGCCCCACCAGCAGCCCCCATCATGATGTGGAGGGGTGTATGCTCTCTGGTGAGGAAAGCTAATATATTCTTATTCACACCTTTGCCAGGTAAAATATGTGCAGTAATTTTGTGATTCCAAGTTTCGTGTGTTGTGAATGACAGCTGTGGACTTCACTGAAATTGATGATACAGATAAAAAGTTGGCCTTTCACTGAGTTATACCATTTAGAACCTGGTCCTCCATGGCACACCCTGCCTTTTGACACAAATGAGATTGCATCAGTTTAAGAGGAAACAGTATTTGATTAGTTTGTTTTATTCTCTGAATCATTGTGGCTCTGTCACTTCAAATGTTTTTCCTTAGAAAAAAAATATACTGCCTCCCCTCCTCCAAAAAGAAATATTAATATGATTTTTATACTTATTTTCTTCATAAAATATCTCTAGTGCTTGATCCTTATTTCCATTGTGTGAATGTGTGTTGAATATTTGGGGATGAGGGAAGATAGGGATATATTACACTTCTGCGGCTTTTTAAAACATTTTTTTTAATAGATCAAGCTACATTACAAGAGAAACGTTAGAAGCATCTCAGTTAATGACAACTGAAATTAAGGTTATCCAACACTGTTTATTATATTACCCAAGTTTTAGAACTTTGCCAAAGCTTAGTTGTTCAGGCTGAGATTTTGCATGCCAGCTGTCTTGTTCCAGCTAAATGTTTTGGTAAATTTCAGAAAATGAAAACAGTTCAACTCTTTCTCATAGATGAATCATGTTTTACCCATGTAAGGAATGTATTTATAACTGTTTCACTGAGAAGCTCTTTAGGAAGAGGGACTTGGATTTGGGAGCAGGGAGAGTGGGGGATCATGTGGGTGTCAGTGATGTGCCAACCCTTGAAATCTGGCAAATTATCTACCAAAACCTGGCCATGTTATAAGCCAGTTTCTACATGCCCATTAGAGATTTGTTAGGGTTTGGCAGGTAAATTCTCTGGAATTTTGTACTGAGTGTGCTCTAGCCCAGGAGTAATCCACATTTTTTCTGCAGTTGCTTCTCTTAGCAGTCGTGGTCCAATAATATGTAGGTGACAGGGTCTGAGAGAAAGAAGTCTGTTTCTCAGATCAGCTGTTGGTGTTCAGGAGGCAGCCACCTTACTGGAATGCAAAGGGGTGAGGTGTGAGTAGATGGCAAGGTAGTGAAGACTGGGATGTAGAACAAGAAAAAAGTGAGTGCTGGTGACAGGGATGAGGAAATGAAGGACAGAGACCAGGGGGTGAGAGAGGGCTTCAGAACTCTGAACCCACAAACCTGCAACTGAAGCCAGTGAGAGCTGTGCTAGGAACAAATAAAGAAATGACAAATGCCAAGTCTCTGAAAAATCAAATGATAGGGATTTCTGATTGGACACACCCAGCATTAGTGTTCACTTTTGAGCTCAATTCCCTAACTATAAAATGGAGATGATAATATAAAGTAACTTTTTCAGGGGTGTAGTGAATCTGAATTTGTTGCTGTTTCTGAAGCCTATAGATACTAATGAAAAAGTTCATAGATAAATGAATAATTCCAGAGCACCATTCGAATAGTACATATTTCATAAGGCCCGGGGCCATGCACTAAATGATGAGGGGAAAATAAAATATTGAATAGTTGTTAATTCATTGTCATCTTTGGCACTGAATGGGATATAGGCATTCTGTATCAGGGTATGGAATTAAAGACTGTGTCATAAAACATGCACATACAGGGGCTGAATTAAGGTCCAGTGGCAATCCTAAATCTAGCAGTTTCTAACTTTTCAGTGCTTTACTTTGTAAACTGAGCACCTATTAATGTGGATTGTGTACAAGAGACAGAGACTACTAAAGCATAGTAATATATTTGTATGATCCTCAGCTGATTTTTTTTCAGTGAAGAGCATCTTACAGTCTTTTAATACATTTGATATTTGGTATAGATGTTCAACTTGTTTTATTTTAGTAGAGTTACAAGAGTTTAAGTTAGGCTATAATGAATGTCATAACTTTTGACTTTGGATAGTGCAGATTATTTAGCTTAGAAATGTGCTTTTTCTTTCTTTCTTTCTTTATATTGGTATGTGTGGTTCATTAAGATCAGCAGTACAGGAAAGCTTTCAGCCAAGTGTCCAGCTTTACTTTCACATTACCCAGAGTGGTATGCGTCTATATTCCAATCAGATTAAATAAAATCCAGTTTGTAATACAATTCACGCTAAGATCAATGAGAATCTTTCTGTGTTTTGTGACTAGCAATCTTTTTTGGGTGCATAAACTGAGAAAGCAAAAAGGGTACATGCTTGGTATTTTCTGAAAATCAAGTTCCTTCAACATGTATCAACTTGAACCTTGAAAATCATTAGCTAGTTTTGAAAATTATGTCCTACATACTTCACTCCTCTAATTCTTCCCAACTTCTTTCCAAATATCCTGAGTGGCATTATTTTATGTGAAAACATGAATTAAATCTGCAGTGAAGTATGACTTCATATTGAGCTCAACAGAAGGACCAGAATTTCCATGTTCACTCAGTCATCATGAAAAATATTGCTTGTACTGTCCCTGCCTTGTTGTTCTCACTTGTTTTGGTTGCATTCCTTTTTAAAAAGAAGTAAACTATCTACATCTGCACTGTGCATGAAGTGAGGCCCTCTTAACTCTACCATTCCTTTCTGTTTTCAGTGTGAAGCCAAAATAGCAAGCTTCTTCAGAAGCACTTTCAGCCTGATTTCGTCTACTCTTACCCTATCAGTCCATCTCTTTTTCCCCTCACTCCTTCCCCTTTATATAGTGTGGATACATTCACTGCTTTCAAAGTTGTGTCTGCTCATTCAGCGCCTGTGAAAGTCGCTCATTCCCCAGCCTGCCATATATGCGTGTGTCAAGCAAGGCAAGGAATATTCCTCTGATCAGACCCGTTATCCCCATTCAGTGTAAAAGGCAATGGCATTTCTCTGCCTTCCCACTCCTGTCATCTTTATAAATACCTCATCCTGCTATCTGAAAAGAATTCGTCCAGGGTACCTATCTTCCAGAACTTTGTGATGAAGCCTGAATCAAAGAAACCATTTAGCTTTTCCAAGGTGTCCTTATCTTCCTTAATTACTCTCCTAGCTCTGTTGCAGTGTAACAGACCTACTGATTCTCTCACAGGTGTCCTGCTTCTGATACATTTACACAATTTCTGTATTTGTTTTTCTGTCTCTAGCTATTTGCCCTTTAAATTCCCTCTTGATCCTCTTATAGGCCTTTTTGAACAGCAGTGCCATGCCCTTAGGCAGGAGAAGCTTGCAGGGTGAAGAATGCTTCTGCAGCTGCAGATTTATCTTAAACTTTACCTGCCAGAGTCTACCTTCCTGTTGGCCCTACTATATTTAAATTTCCATTTGCTTGCCCTCTTAATTTCAGTCATGTCTTCTACCTTGCCATTCAGATTTACAATTTAAGTAATTTGTGCTTCTTGCTCATTTTAGGCTATATATTCATTTATTTTGTTTTGGGCTGTACAAGTTATCTGTGTGCTGAGTCTTTAAGCATTTTCATTACCTAAGTTTTAAACAAGAGAGATTTTTTTATTTTTCTTCAACTTCCTTTTTCTCAGGTTTAATATTTCAGTCCTATTTGGAATGACTAGACCTCTCTCCCTCTTCTCCCCAGAAATGGTTCAGCTAGATTATATTGGATGGTTGTTGGCAGTTGGGAGTTGGACAAGTTGTCTTGAACACAAGGAACCTGGGGGGTGGCTGCAAGTGAGAAGAGGTAATGAGAAGGACAAAACTGGAAAAAGCTTGAGGGTAAGCAGATAGGAATGTGGCTTGGGAGAAGGAACCCAAGCTTTAGGAATCTCAACACTTCTCTACTGTGAGCAAATATATGTGAGACCCATTGGCAATGTGTTCACCTTCTCCCCTTTTACTGCCTGGTCCACAGAGTGAATAGAAATCTTCTACTGCAAAATGTTACTCTGTTAGCGCAAGTGGCTAAAAAAGATTTGTATTGCAGACCTTAAGGTTCTGACACCACTGATAGGGTTGGCATGATTACAAGTCATAGAATTCCTGATTTTGCAATTAAGGGTTTTTTTAAAGGAAGAGACAGAAAAGCAAACAGGCAGACAGAAAGAATAGAAAAGTTAGGAGATTACACACTAACTGTGAATGGCATATCATGGTTGCAAAGTTAAGCACTCAGAAATTGGGAAATGTACAGTCAATCTTCACTGACTCTCTTGTGTGTATATGTTATGCTGTAGTCTTTAATTACATAATCACATAATTTTTTTTTCCACAAGACCCCTCCTCATCCAGTACAGAGTATATATGGTACCCTGAGAGGTTGTGTAGTGACCAAGGATGCTGTTTCTGTCTCCTTTGTTACAGAAACTGAAAGCATACTCCAGGGAGAGAAGGAATGGTGCCATAGTTAAGGCCTGTTAAGGCCATCATAGAGAAGAAAATTGTTTCTCCCCAACCACCAAATATCTGCATAATTCAGGTTAAATTAATCAAATCAAGGTTTTTAAAGGTTGTCAATAACTGTGAACTCCTTATTTTCTGGTTACCCAACAAGAGATTGGGTCTGACTTGCAGATGTGCTAAGCACTCATGCCTGAAGCTTCAGCCAGTGGGAGCTGTGCTTTGAGCATATCAAGTGCTGCATAAATACCCTGAAAAATTCAGTAATAGGTATCTCCAACTAGGCATCCAAAACAAGTGTGCACTTTAATGTCTCTGTTCCCCATACAGAAACGGAGGGTGACACAGAGGTGTGACAAAACTGATGCATTAACATTTACAGAATGCTTAGATACTGTAATTATGAGGACTGTTGCAAAGCCTTTGAAGTAATTAATAATTTTGTAAATGGTGCAGGATTTCAATAGCATATAATAACTAATGGGTGGGGCCACATACTGAATGATGCAAATAAATCAAAACACTGGATAACTGCTTGTCTCACAGCTCCCTGCCATGGATGTGGGGGAGGTGTGAGGCTGCAGCCACTGGGGTATTCCATTCCCTTTCCAATAATGGCAGCCTTTCACTGGAAAATGGAACTTGCAAGTTGTCCTCAATAGAGTTTGAGTTGTGCAGACTTGTAAACTATGAGCTCAACCTCTGTGGATCCTCTTGCAGGACTGGGACACAAGTGTGGATTCAGTCAAATTTTGTCTTGTAGTTAAGGTCTGGCCTAGGATTTGAGATCTGAGTTAAAGCTTCTGTTCTGTCACAGACATACTTTGGGCTTGTCTACATCACCTCCATGATATTCAGTACCTTATTTTCAGAATTTGGTGTGTGCAAAGTGAGAGCTAATAGGCAGGATGTACTTCACGGTAGTGCTCCCAGGCACAGCACAGAACAAGCGTAGACAAGCCTTTAGCCACTCCTTTACTCAGTTTCCTACCTGTAAAATGGGGATAGCTGCACGTCCCTATCTCTCAAGGATGTTGCAAAGATGCATACATTAATGATTGTGAGGCCCTCAGATACTCAAGCCTCTTAATTATGTTTTCTAAAAGATCTGAGGGAGTTGAGATTGATTTGCAAGAATAAAGTAGCTCACAAACAAGCTGTTATCTCCAAACATGCCAATATTGTTTACATTGGATAGGAAGAGAGTTTCTGCAAAGAGTTTTTCTTTCTCCTAAGAAAACTGCTTTTTATTACTCTCTTGCTCAAAGGACTTGTTGCAACTGTATCTAATTCATATTTAATAAACTCCTTCTACTGTAGGTATCAATCTGTTTTGCCCATTACTTTTCATTTTCATAAATATTTGAATGCAAAATGATACATTTTTAGCTTGCACAGAGAACCAATGGAAATGAAAATCATTTCAGAAAAACCTTCATAAAATTACAAAGTGGGGTTAGATAGTTGTAACTTAAAGGAATACAGTGAACTTGCATAGATTTATTTTAATTTTGACTGCATGCATTTCCACCACATAGGATGTTCCAGCAGCAGTTAAATAAATACAAATTTATTTCATGTGCTCAGGAAAACTTGATTAGATGGTTTCATGTATCTGTTGCAGGCGCAATGCTCTCCCACCCCTGCACAAATAAACCACTAACTATCCTGCTACAGTACATAACTAAAAAGTATGCCACAGGCATTATGAATGGTTGGCAATACAGATAGCACACACATTTCATTTAAAGTTAAACAAAATTTGTCATTTTAAGCATTCTTTCCTCCATTTAAGATTTTCAGCTGATTCTTGGACATTATTACCAGTGATGTTTAATCAGCTTTTTTTTATTAAAGCAAACCCAAAATTAATCTCTATTTTTAGTTTATTAGGAAAAATGTTTTCTTGAGTATTATGTGATAGATAGTAAATGCCTGGGATTAAGGAGGTATTAGTAACTTTTCATTGTTTCAAGGAAATCCTACCTGTTTGCTTCTAAATTATTTTTGTGAGAAAACTAAGACAGTAAAGTTAATCTTTTATCAGTTAAATTTCTGGCAAATATTTTTATTGAAGGGTGAGACTTTATAGGTGGCAACCTTGGTCTTTTAATATTAATTGAAAAATATTGATTGAAAAAAACACTAGTTTGTCAGGCTGATAATTGTGACCGCATTCAGATATAATCAGGAGATCTTTTTGCGATTACAAAGAAGCAGTTACCATCTAATTGGTAATAGAATGAACATAATTTTAGTAATCCCTGAGCATTGGTCACTTATTTCCTGTTGGTCATATATAGGGCTTCTGTATATACAAGTGGGTGAATATGGTTTAAGCTGATAAGACTATGCTGCATAGTATTTAAATTTCATGTGTACAGCAAGTTTTATAGCTAATTTTTGCCATAAACTTTTCCTTACATGAAGCTTAGACCTCCTGACCAAACACTTGCACAAAAAAATGAAGACAAGCTAATACTTACCTCCTTATAATGAAACACTCACTCTGTATGGTCTGATCCAGTTTCAGTCATAGCAAGAACAAATAATCTGTTCTCTTCTACTAAATGCTTGAAAAAATAAAAATGTTTAGTGACTACTTTGAAGCAGGCCCTACTTTTGATTGTATATTTCAGAATGTAGATATTTTTTCTTATTTTGAAGTTATAGTATTTAACTGTAACAAATATCAACACAGAACTCCCACACATTGAGTGACAGTAAATTATTCTCTTTCCTGTGTAATTTAAACCCATTCGCGAGTAGAATTAATATTTATTGACAGTTTTCTATTGACAAGACTTGTAATGACAGTTTAACCTTTGTGGCAAAATAAACATTTATATGATGTCAGTTTTAGATACAAATGAATCAAATACTCAATTGGAATACATTGTTATGGCTCCTTAACCTCAGTGAGGGTGTACTGACTTATACCAGTTGAGGATCTGGCCCAAAATCTATATGCTTCTGTTTGTTTTTGTCTATTATTGCCTATCATGTATCAGTTATATTACATTTAAGGGGTTTTTTTTGTATAAATATACCACCAATATTATCAGCTTAATTTTCAGATCACATGAAAAATCTTCATTTAATTCAAAATCCTAAATACTTTCCTATTGCCTAGTCATAAACATTAGCAACAAAAGATATCTCTATTTCAGAGATACACTTCTGCTTATGAAAGTAGCCCAGCTTTCTTAGCGTTTGGAATGCTCTTTTTATACTGCTGTTAATGACTGTGGACGTTTGCTGTATGAATGTTCAGTGCATGCTGTTGTGAATCCCAGGATGATATCGCCATTACTTAGAGCTGTATTTTGCATTGCCTATTCTGTTATTGCTCAGCATGCACAGGGGTAGAGTTAAAATCTTTATTCATTTCATTTAAAAATGTTTCTTTTGTTCTCCTTATCATGTTCTAGCTTTCCCAAGGATATATGCCTTGAACGAAAAGTCACATGTGCATTACTAATTGTATGCCATTGTATTTACAGTTCCTAGTGGTGGCACTGTGAAGCTACTAATTCTTTTGCTTCACTTGATGTAAAATAATCTGAGTGTCTTTGATAGCAGTGAAACAGTATTAATTGTTTTGTACATTTTCTTGGTCACTCTTCTTAGGTGGTCTTCATAATCTATTAGAACTTTCAGCCAGATTTTTGTAATGTCATGCCTCCAGCAGTGATTAAATTGGTAATTAATGAACAGTCCTTGGCAACGTAAACCACATCCCGTTAATTTTCCCTTTTGAGTTTTTAGAAGTTGTCGTCTCTGTCAGAAAGCATTGCGCCACCTTGCTACGGCCCCTTGGCATGAAACCACAACGGCTTGATTTTTGCAGCCATTAGTAGATCAGAGCAGTAATTTCACAGTATTTTGGTCAGGGTAATTATAGTACCAAGTACTGAGTAGAGTTGGGAATTCACACAAGAAGTCCAGAAATACCAGGTGAGCTTCCTTGTGTTCACTGGGACGTTATGATTAGTTTAATTGGGCTTTGTTTGATTTTAGCCGCAGAGACTCTTTGTGGCATGGCAGTGCAGTGACTTTCCACTTTAGTGTTTCTGACCTGCATTGACAGGAACTAGTGCAAAAATGAACCCTTTGAAGTGGAACTCTTCGAAAAGGCAACTAAAAAAGGAAAAACTAGTGTAAATAGGTTACTGTAGCAAACATCTAAAAATGTGTGTCATGTGGTGTGCTTTATTATTAATTTGGAGTTGGGTTTATCTCTGTTTTTTATCCTGGATAGATAAGAATGTTTCCCTTAAATACTCTATGGGTATTTAGGAAATTAACTGCATTTTAAAATCAGATGTTTTTGAATAACTGGTTTTGGTGTACCGGATGTTGTTCTATTTTCTTTCGATGATAAAATGTTTCTCAGCAAAAATGTTGAAAATCAGCCCTTTAGTTCTACAGATAACGTCACCAAAAGCATTAATGAGACTGCAGCTGCACCAAGTAGTTTCACATGTCACAAACTAGTAGGTAAAGGCATTCATACTTCAGTGAGTGACTATAGGTGTAGTGCCCTTCCACAGTGCATTGTGCACATTAAAGTTTAAATAGTCACTTGCCTGTTGGCTTCTGAATGAAAGGACTGTCACTGGTCACTTCTCCTGGAAGCCTTAATGAAACCAAATAGTTTGCTACGAGTTTGGGCCTAACCATCGGGGTGTTTCATGCAGTCTTGTCAGTTGATGTTCATGAATTGACTTGAACAGAGATCAAAGTGTTTCTCAAAATGGAGAATCTGTGAGAGAGACAGCTCCTTCAATTGCACCACAAGAGCTAATCAAGCCATCAGTTCTTTATGCACTCTACGTGCCTTTAGAATTGAATACCCAATGGTTTGTCAGTACAAATTGAAATTCTGGTTTTATGCTTTTTTCCCCTTCACTCGGCTCCAAATAAAATCAGGAAAAGTATCCAGTTCCTTCTTTTATGCTTCATTTTTTATAAGA
>JAGPOW010003648.1:91643149-91680649 GCA_030014935.1 Caiman crocodilus
GCTCTGATAAAACACATCAATGTGATGCTTCTAAAGAGTTAAATGGGTTAAATCTTATTTATCTGAATAGAACTGCAGGGCTGTTTTGCAGAATGCTTTTGCACAAATACCTATGGTTCACTTTGACGTTACAATTTTTTGTTGGTTTCTTTACTTTAAATACTTGAACTGTTAGACCTTTTACTTTTTTCTCTGAGAAAGATGTATTTGTACCAGATTAGAAAAGCTAAACTGTTTCTTTACATTGAATAATCAGCCTGTCATGACAAATCTATCTTCTTCTGCATGAGTAGGTGCCAGTTTGACTAGCTTCTTTTAGGCTCACACTGGGTTTTAAGCTGGATCCATGTGCATGACTGGCAGTGCATTTGTTGGGCCAGATCTAAGGAGCCAGAGAGCGTTCAGCTCCTTTTTGCCTACAAAAGAGCAGCCAGACAACCAGCAAGAGGCCTTGGATGTAGCACAAGGTGATACTTACTTAGTCAGCCATTCTTTTTTTTTTTTCTTATAGGTTTTTCTTTTTAAGTAAACTAAGAACTGATCAATTTCACAATGAAACAAGGAATTAAATTATCAAATGGATTATCTTTCCAATGCCCAAATGTTTTCTACTACAAATACCGTACCATGGGAATTTAAGGTTTTTCAAAACACAGTTGTTTGTTGTCAAATTTTGAAACGTGTTTCTTCAAAAAAACCACAGCATTGGTTTCCATACCAGAGCCAGATTCTCCCATTATGTCTCATCTTTCTCTAAATGGAGCAGTATTTGGTATTACACTGTTTATAACTCGTCTAGTTTTAGACTTTGACTATAATTTTAATTCTGTAGTCAAGACCATGAGGGTTTTTTTCTTTGTTTTTAAGAGCAATGTTATCAGTATATGTAAAATACATTGGTGTAAAATATTTTCAAACTGCATTATTCATTGGGAAGAATATAGAAATGGCTCCAGCTACCCATTCCGAAAACAGACAACATACAGAATGTTTGCGTGTCTGTTTTCCTTAGTGATCACATTTTGCTTAGTCACGTCTAAATAAATAAAATCCAAAACTTCTACTATTTTATTTCTATTAGGTGTATCCTGTTTAGTAATTCATATTTTGCTCATTACCTGTGTATTTTGAGCTGTTCTGAAACTTCACTACAGAGTACCAAACATAAATGTAATCCCTAGGGTGATCAAAGATATAATCTGACCAGATGGGACAAACTTGAGAAAGATTTTGACTTTCCACTCTGTTTTGCAACAAGAAAGGCTGATTTTTTCCCCTTCCTTTCTTTGTTGTAAAAGGCAGAGATCAGGCCATCCCCAGAGAAATGAGCAGGTGTGGCCATTTACAAGCATGTCTGGTTATATTATAAACCAGCATAAGAAAAGTTTGAAATGGTTTGAAAAGATCTGCTAAACAGTTTTAATGTTTCATCCCAAATCCTATTTACTCAAACAAGAGCCGATCAAGGTCACAGTAAAAACCCAGCCTGCCCAAACCTTTAAACATCTTGTAATTTTATTTTTTTATTTTTATTCTGTGTTCTGTAGCAAGTGAATAGGTACATTTTGGTAATCCTCGCCTCTGGACAAGCACAGAATTCTTTTTCTTTCTGAATGGCTAATAACAGAGCCGTTCTTCCTGTCTAATGATGAAAGGGGTGGCAGTCAAGTTCTTTTTCTTAGCTGTACTATGTAATCGGGGCATACCATGGACAATTTTGAGTTTTATAGCTATGTGAATTGCCATCAGGGTTCAGTAGAGTTATATTTTAATTTTGTTTAAGAAGCCTATAACTGATTTTAAAATCATGTTCTTTTCTTTTTTTTTTCTTTTCTTTTTAGATCTGTCATTAAAGATCTTTGGGCATTGCAAATTATATTTTTTTTAAAAGATCAAACAAATGCAGTTTATAGTGTTTTTATAGAGAAAAACAGTTTTTGTGCAATTATTATGCCTGACCATATACCACTCGGAGAACAACCAAAGGTCTATCGAAGCATTTCTTGAGAATGAGAAAAAGACCGTAAATGTTAAAAATATAGATTGAATGAACTGTATTGGTGGGGACTGATTCCTCCCCCACACGACATTAGCATTCTAGATATTTTAAAGTTGGTCACCTCTAATTTCTCATGCTGCCGAATGACATCATTGGAGGGTAATGATCTCGGCAACTCCAGTGACAGTGTCTCACATTCTAATTCACTTTCACAAATCCATGGCATCATTTTTGGCCAAAGCAATGTCAGTCACTGACATTTGCGGCAAGTACAAAAAGGACCCCCTAATGGCAGCCATTTTTATTTGTTTCTTAAGATCCAAAGACTGCTGAAAGAACAATTGGATAAAGTTGAGGATTGGAGAAGCTTGATTTTCTTGTTCCTGTGAAATGAAACTCCAGTCCTTTTTCTTCCCTTTCCCCTTAAAAGCAGAAGTCTGCTAGGGGGTTGTAGCTGTGTCAAAGCCGTTGGGATGCCACTGCTGATCACTTTAATTACTAGGACTAAGGAGGATAAAATTAAAAGTAGCACCATTGAAGCAGTGGAAGAAAGCTTGCCGAGATGTCGGTGAACTGTGAAATATAAAAATTGCATACCAATACATTTTTATAGGAGGGAAACAAGGAATTACATTACTTATTCTTGAAGAGTTTGTCCTTAAATGGTGAAGTTTTACTTGCTGTGCATCCATGTGGCAGATTTTTAGACCATTACAAAGTAATTGGGGGAAAATAACAGAGTAAACTTTTATGGCTCTCTGTCATGTCAGATACATGACAGAGAAGTGAGAGCTTCACCTAGTTTTCTCTTTGGTATTGAAGAGTTTCTAGCATATATCGGTGTAACTGAGTTTTCAGGTCCCTTTTTTTTTGTGGCAAATTATTTTTGTTTTTGAAAAAATACAGTGTTTTCATAGCCCTCCACCTTTTTTTTCTGAACAGTTAATAAAGATATTAGGCAGGAATCAAGCTCTCAGTTTTAATATCATTGTTTTTTACCTTCCAACTTTTATAATTATTTGACACATAACTTCTGTGTGCTTTAAATCATAGTGGTTCTTCACAATCGCTTCATCCCTCAAAGCTTGATAATCAACAGTTCAAATACATGTGTTGAGTTTAAGCTATAAATACGCTGATTGCCTTAATCAGCACAAACACAAGCAACAACCATCAGTGTTTGCACTAAGATACCCAGAATGCTGGTGACTATGCTAATCATTCAGGGATAAGAGTTCTTCCTTTAAAAAAAAAGTCAACCTACCCTGTTGTAGGATGTTTCTTTCCTAAAGTGCACGGAGCCTGATATTGAATCTGTCATTGGTTGTAATAGATTTAATTCCGCCATATGAATGTTCTATATTAAATTGCTTCCTTACCTTAAAAACGTGTTTTAATTTAATTTAAAACCATAAATTCATATATGTTTGGAGCAACAAATCTGAAACATATGAGCAGTTTTACTTCACGTAAACTCAAATTTAATTAATGTTGCCAAATACAGTGGTTGAAATAAAATTAGTTTATGTGTCAGTTGGCTGGCTGTAAATGAAATTAAATTGATATAGTCCACGGAAGATACAGAAGCTTTCTAGTTTTCTTTCTAGTGTGTACTTTAACAAATAAGTTTTTGATAAAACTGTTGCTCTGTGCTATTTGGGAAGTTAAGGGATGAGAAAACAAACAAAGCAAATATGCCATCCTGCTGAAGAGCTCACAGGGCCCAAGCAAAATTGTCTTTATAGCATTAGGACATTAGTAGAAAAGTAAATCAAGGCAATCTGATAGGGAAGCAGAATTCTGTCAATCAGACTCAAGATATTGTGCTGTGTCCATATGCTTTGTTTACTGTAGGGTTTTATGAGTTGTAACCTGCCCATGCAAGCTGTTAATGAGGCTAAATCTTGCTGCTTGAGGATTGAATTACAGCACACCTCTGGGCTAATGGTTATAAACAGAAAGTCCCATTAGGGCTGCATTCTGATTCATTCATTTGCATTTTTTCTATTGTACCAAGAACAATGATGAGTAAATAGCTACAAACAAAAAATTTACATGGAAATAGATAAAATGTACCTAATTAGTATTTTGTGCTTGTTTTATTAATGATTGCTTAAACTAAATAACACTTTGTAGCAATCTTTTACAAACATTTGCAGGTATGGAATGTCCAGTTCCTTGTTTAATGGGAATGGTGTTTGACATTCATTATAAAAAAACTGAGTTGCAAGTACTACCTTCCAGAATTAGGTAGTTGTTATATTCCACCTAGCTAAGGCCATCTGCAAATACTTTGGTTTTATCCCCTGTATCAGTATGTATGAAGTTTGAAGTAAATTTAACTTCATGCCAAGTGCCAGGGTTTGTTATATTTACTTGTTCCCATAGTATAACATGTTTATCATAATGTTGTTTTCACTTAAGTTTGAAAAATGTTTTCAAAACTAAAACATAAATTCAATTTTCTATACCTTCCTATATATAGTAGTAGATCAAATTAAGCTTACATTTTTTTAAAATGTGTAGTGTCAAACTTTTTTCAAACTCTGCAGAAAAATATTACTAATGGTTTAATCAGTTACATGGTTTATCTTTTATAGCATTAGTGAAGGGCTTAAAATGTCTAATAGAACAGTGCTACCTTGAATGTGCTACCTTTGCATATGTTACCTGTTGTGAGATATTTCTGATTACTGTATTTAACATCAGCATTTTAAAGCAGAGGAAGTTCTTTTGAATCTAAAATCTATTGTTCCAGCTGCAGTTTCTGTAATAAAGATACAGTAGTTGAAGTGGGAGGCTAGAATTCTCTTACCTGAGATTTGCATTGCTTTAACACTCTTGAAGTCAGTTCAGGTAATGATGTATCTGAGAGCCATCTGGATCTTGCTGTGCATACTACAATAGACTGTTTCACTAATAATTCTGTTTAATAAGGTCATTTTATAGCCATAATAAAACTTTTGTAGCTGTTGCTTTGAGACAAAAGTTCCTGAGATTTGTTTTGTATCAGAATATTTTACAGAGCATAACTGAGAGAAAAAGTGGCACAAGTGGCTGAAATTGCGAATCATAACAATTTTAACATGATAATAATTTTGGAAATGTTATAAAAATCTGATTCATGGATGTCTTTAGAAATTGTGGTGTGACACCCAACTGATATAGAGCATCCTATTTATAATGTGGGCCAAGCACCATGCTGTAAACCAGTTACTATCATGATGATCAGATTGAGAATGAAATTGCATTTCTGTCAATTACTGAGTTGGCAACTGTTCAATATATCTTAGCAGCAAGATGAAGAGCGACGTCGGCAGCTGAGAGAGAGAGCTCGTCAGCTAATAGCAGAAGCTCGATCTGGAGTGAAGATGTCAGAACTTCCCAGCTACAGTGAAATGGCTGCAGAAAAGTTGAAAGAAAGGTCAAAGGCATCTGGAGGTGAGTTAAGGAACCTGGTATCTTATTCCTATGGCAACCTAGAAACCAGAGAAGACCTTTTTGGGTGTCACTTTTATTCACACTTCAAAATGTTGTTGTAGGTAATTGTTGTTCATCAGGTACTCGTATCAAGAGACCAGCTATGGATATGTTTTCCAAATCAGGGCTATATCACTTAAATTCAAACAGCTAAAAGAATGGTCCATATGTTACAGGAGGAATATTACCACATAGGTAAGAACTGTTGGCTCATATTAGCCTGTTATTCAGGTTTGACTTTACCCCTAAATTTTCAGAATTCCATTAAGTATTAGTCATATGGAAATTGTGTGGCTAACGTCCACTGCAGTCCTTGAAAAATGTAGGATTATGAATGTAACCTGTGGAACAAAGTGTATGAGAAAGATTTAAGAAACTTTACTTTTTAATTAAACTTATTAGTAAAGTTATTTTTAGGAACATTTTAAAGAAGTCCTGTGGCATTAAATTGTTTTTATTCATTGTAACCTGGGAGGTATGAGCAAGAACCTTTTGATTTTAAATGGCAGTGTTTTGACATACCACTTACCTTTACAATTTTTTAGTTGTAATATTACTGTAATATTATTAAATGGACTTTGAAATGTCATTAAAATTCATATACCTGCCAGCGCTACAAGCAGGAATAATATAGTGTCACTCAAGCTCAAATGGGCACTGAACACATTTCAGCGTAGGCATCTTGGTCTTTTAGCGTCTCCTACATACGTGAAGTAGAAATTATTTTTCTTGTACGAACTGGTAATTGTAAGTGCAAGAGTCTGGTAAATTTAGTGTTATGTTTATGATGTTACATGCAAGTTCATTTATTACATGTTTTCTTCTGTTTTCAGTACATCTTTAAATATATTCTTTTTAGATGATTTTACAACTGATTTACACTCCAGACCTACTCACTTTTCCATTTAATACTGAGGCTGGGAATGGCTGGAAAGCATTTGAATATGTCCAGTTAGATCTGATCATCAGCTTTCCTGCTCACCAGGTGAATGCAGCATGCCAAGATGCCTCCTGTTGGGGGCTGCTGTTCAGCTCTGCATTTACCATAAGCAGTAAAAATAAGGCCTGAATAGAAAGAAGGAATTTTAGCCGTAAGATACAAGAGTAAGATCCCTTAGAAATATATACTGCTAGTTGCTTCCTTTTTCTAACTTGTTTCATACACTAATATTAAACACTGTGGGGAGATTCAGACCTGATTAACACAGATGCTGCTTCCATGCCAGTATGTCAATTTCAATGATGGCATGTGCATAGTACTGGAAGTTACATGCTGAGTTTCAATTGGCTAGAAAGCAAAAGTCACATGGTAAAGTAAGGTAAATATCAACCAATATTCTACTTCAGTATTTATCACTCTTAATCCTGCTTTATTTTATTAGCTCCACAATTATATTATCCCACTATATTCTCCCGTTGCTTCTCCTGCTGCAATTTCTCTTTCCCCTTTAAGTGGGAAGAGAGACGGACCTTGTATTGAAGACGGTCTGGATGCCCAGTTGGTTTCAAATTACAGTATTTTCTCTTTCACCTACATTCTAACCACATTGGACCCTAATATCAGTTGATGTGAAATGGCTCGTTAGGCACTTTTCCACATGCTCCGATGCATTCTTATTAGAATGCATTGAAGCCAATTCCATTAATTGAGTCTCCTGGAACATTCTAATCAGAACACGTCAGCATGCTGCAGTGTCTCATGTATTCAGTATCTCCGTGTTTCAAAATGGCGTTGAAGGAGCTTTAGTTAAAGCACCCCCACCACCATTTTGAAACATGGGATGGTGAATACACGAGATGCTGCAGGCATTTTAATTAAAGCAACTCCCGAGAGCCCCTTTGCTTAAAGTGCCACCCCTCCCCCACCACCATCCTGGAGTATGTGTATAGGTGCCCTTTGTGTTTAAAATTCCCATTATAGGCAAACTCTTCCATCGTGTATAAGCTCCCTCAAAGATTATTTGAATTTGATGTCAGCATAAATAGTCCCATAGTATTTGTGTTCTTTTATTCCAGTACCATAATTGAGCAGGAGTTACCAGGACGCCAGCCTTGGGTGTTGCCTAGGATGGGTGGAGTAGGAGGGCAAAAAATAGCAGCCAGCACACTACTGGCCCAGCCCCTGCTGCCCTACCAGCCGGACAACTACAGATGTTGCTCCATGTACCAATGCCACCCAGGGTACACCACTTCCAGTTACTCCTCTGCTTTATTCTCATCAGAACATTCTGAATCCCAGTAGAGCTAGGAACAGACATCATATTTGTCCTGGAACAAGTTGTGTCTGTGTTTTTCCTGGAACATAAAAGTGCCAGGATTGGCATGCATACACATCACCCTTCCAAACAACATCTAGTGAGCAGCTGGAAGTGAGTGCTGCCTTTCTGCCATTAATTCAATAATGCAGTCCTGGGACAACCATTCAGATGCACTTTGTGATGTCCCAGGACAAACTGTTAGTACTTAGGGTTTGTCCCAGGATAGCAGACAAAGACATATGATTATGCCCTGTCCCAGTTTCTCCTGGGACAAATGTATTGTCTGCTTGTATCCTTCTTTATTTACTCTCAGTAAAAAACTAGGATGAAATTCTGCTCCACTGACTTCAGTGGGACTAGAATTTTACTCCAAGTTTTTTTTAAATGTTCTGAATAATTATTTTTTTCAAACTTCTTAAATCATCTTCTATTTTGTCATAATCTCCATAATACTTGATACCTCTAGGTAAAAACGCATGACATTTGAGGCTGTTCTGATTGATCTAAATGTAGCTTTTTCCTAGAATTAATTGTAATTAACTTTATTTAGCTATGATTGTCCCAGGAAAAAATGTTATTTCAGATACTTCAGAGATACTTTAAGTGGGACAGTAGGCTTATATATCTGTAATATCCTAGCATAAAAGGGTTTCTTCTGGGGGAAATCTCATATCTCTTTTTATTCTCTGTTTATTCTGCATTGTGTCTGCTCTTGCATTCTATTGTTTTCCATCATTTGCATAGAATTTTAAAGCAAGATCCTGTGCCTTTTAACTCCTGTTGAGTATTAACTCACTGCATGTGTGCTCCCACAGATTCCAGTGTGACTAATTGCAGTGGCATTACTCAACATGAATAAGGGAGTCAGAACTTGGTATACACAGTTTATAACACCATAACATCTCCTATTCATTGCCTACAGTATTTTGAGCTGTCTGACTGACTAGTTTATTTTCGTTTTAATGAGGTTGAGATATAACTGTAATGTTATATTCTCTACATTGATTTCCTTATAGTAGTCTGTCCAAGTTAGGTGCATTTTTGTTGTACTTTTATGTTTTGTTGTCTATGCACTCTGATTTACCCTTACTCTTGTTCTGTCTTTGTGCAAATTGTCTTACTTTCTTTCATCTTCATTTTCTCAAAAAAAACCCTTTCTTTCTTTTACTTATAACACATATCCTCCTCATTCTTGCATTTCACTATTGATAAATTGTTGTAGATTTCCAAACCAGTTCTATAATCACAAAGCTCCTTCTATATTGAAACAGTTTTGTGAAAGTAAGATGATATTTTTTTAGATCCAAGTAAATAACAGAATAGATGTGGGTGCACAAACCAGTTAGCTTGAGGTAAGATAGGGTGGGAACTCACAGGTTCAGCCATTCCACACTAACTGGCTGTGCGTGCATTCTTATCCCACAGTGAGTACATCTACACATGTGCTTAACTGCACATTAGACTAATTCGCTGTGATGGAGAGGGGGAATGCAATGCTATTAGATTGCAACAAACTAATTTTCACCACTAATTTTTATTATCAGGGACAGGAAAAATAACTGCGCCTAAATGCATGTGTAAATGCTGACCTGGGCGTACATTGCACCTGGTCAACCCAAGCAGACCCCTTTCTGCTACCTAGCCACAGGGCTCTGCAATTTGGAGCACTCTCGTGTCCCAGCCAGCCCCTCTGCCACCCAACATCACCTCCCAGAGCCTGGGGCTGACCCCTCAAGTCCTCTGCCAGCCCAGGGCTGCTCTGCCCCAGCTCAAATTGCTACAGTCCCGTATGCATGTGCACCCCGGACCACAGCAGTTTAAGCATCTACACATGCCATTAAAGTGCTGTGATAAACTCTGGTGCACCAGAGTTTATCATGTTGCCTTAATGATATGTGTAGATGCACCCAGTGAGAGCATGGTAATTTAACCCTTCATAGTTCCATAGTTTCATAATAGCTAGGTCAGGAGGGACCTGAACAGATCATCTAGCCTGACCCCCTGCCACAGGCAGGAATGAATGCTGGGTTCACAAGACCCCAGACAGGTGATCATTAACCTAAACCTATTTTCTACCAGCTTATTACCATTGTTCCTCATCACCCTGAAAGTGAAGTGAGATATCTTGTACAGTATTTGCTACAGAGAAAGAACATGCACCCAGGCACTTAGCGCAGAGTAGTTGATTATCTCTTACACTAACTTGTTCATGTGCCCACACACGTTTGTCTCCATTGCTTTTTCTTTGAATTCTCTATTTCCTCAAAATTCCAGATTTAATAGGCTAGATCTTGTGACTACATTCTGAGTACTACTCTGAGTTCTGTTATGTTTGCATGTGTTTGGTTTTTGTTTGTAATAAAGGATTCCCTATACAATACCTGAAGTCAAGCTTATAATACTTTTCTACAATTTCTATAGATCTTTTCTTACTACATGTTTAATTAGCTTCTCTCTTGCTCCACCTCAGCTTTAAGAAAAAAGTCTTACAACACATTTAATGATTTCTTTTCTCTTTATTCATATACTTTTTTTTAAAAGTACTTTATTTCTTGAGTGTCCATTTTGTAGATTACTTTCTTGCTCATTTTTCTCAGTGTAACTCTAATCTCTTTCAATATTTCTACTTACTCACTGAGAAATTTGTGATTGGACATTGGCACTACATCCTCATTTAAAAGTCTTTATTTAACCATAGCCTGAAAAATCTACATATCTTTGACAAGTAGAAGCTTTCCTTGTGTATAAGAGTCATCAACCTTTGCAAAATATGGACTTCAGGGAGGTTAGGTAATTAGAAAAAGAGACAGACAATATTTCTGTTCCCCGTGAAGAGCCAGAGAGGTTTACAATTGGGGTTTCAGATTTGTTTGATGGCTACTGCTAGAAGACTGATAAATGGAAGCATTGAGTAATGTCCTGGGACAACATTATGATAAAAGTTCAAATACTTTCTTCCTGGTAACTCAGGGGCAGCAGAGTTGGAATCATGTTCTGTCTTCATCCCTAAACAGTGAGGTAGCTGTCATTCACATCTGTGATTTACAAGAACACTTTGCTCACTGACTATTGGGTGTCTGCCATATAGCTCTCTCTTATTGAAGATGGTTTGTTTTGGGAAGGTGCAGCTGCAAAGAGAGAGGTGGTAGAGTAGACGGGAGAGAGGGGGAATAATTGATGATATTTGTTGGAAAAAACAGATATGGTGTTGACAGTAATTTTGGTGACAGTATGTATAAAATACTAAAGACCAAAGATATGGAGAAGGTGATACTGAATATAATGAAAGGTAGGGAATGAGAGGCAGAGAGAGATCAGGGCATTAAGGAACAGAAGCAGCAAACAACGTAACTTACAAGCAGCATAGGAAAAGATGCATTTAAAAAAAAAGTTTTAGAAAAAGGAGAGATGGAAGCACTAACCAAGACCAGAGGATGTAGTAAGTTACATTTTAAAATGTATAAAATAAAGAATCAGTTGACAATATATTACTATTATATCCAGCACAAGAGCTGTACAATTGTTCTGTCCCTTCCAGTTGCTGAAAGAGTGACTTTGGACAAATGTTCATGAGTGAGACTTGGCATCCCATGCCCAGGTTATTTTGTTCAGTAATATCTCCTTTTCTGAAAAATTACCTTTATTGGCTTTGTGTTTTTTTCTTAACTTCTGGTGTTTCTTTTGTACCTGAAATGCTGTATTTCCACCTTTTACCTGCCTTTCATTCATCTAGTTTGCTTTTCTTATAGTGTCCAGCTTCTCCTTATTGCATTCTGTTGTCTTAAAGCAAACTTTACACCTGATATTTCAAGAAAATCCAGCTGAGTGGTGTCCCAGGCAGCAAGAACATAAACTTTTGTCCTTCTGCAGTATGGTTCAATCCTTAGAAAAGCTTGTCTATACAAGAAAAATACACAGAATTGGTTTTGTTTAGTGTCCTGGAAACTGATGCTGCTAGTTTGGGAAGATCTCTCACGGAAATCAGTTTTAGAGTATCTTGTGTCAATCTAGCTGAAGGCAATAAGGAATCAAGTTAAACTAGACAGATATAACGCACCCTGGCTAGGGATAGAAATTACACATAAACTAGTATAAGTGATCGGAAACCAGTTGAAATCTGTAACGCAACAGAAATTGCACATAAACCACTTCTAAAGTACCGGAAACCAATTTAAGATAGACTTGGATAGATGTAGTACCAAAATTAACTGATTTAGGATTAATCAGTTTACTGACCTTCTGTGCCAGGTCCCCTCCAAATTCAAGTTAACTCATAGTCCCCCAGCATCTCAGGATGCTTTGCACCTTCCCCACAACCCTCCTCTCACAGGGTGGGTGGACTAGCCTTGGTCCAAACTGTCTGCTCCAGCTGAGATGGGAGGCATGCTCTAGCACCCCCTGGCTTCTGGCCTAAGCCACTGAAGGCATGTTGCTGCATTTCCAGAATCAAAAGTGAATGTCTGTTCACTTGCTTATTGATTTAATCCACACCAAGGGTAGGCAAAGTACAGCCCTCAGGCCAGATCCAGCACATGGAGGGAGTTTGTACAGCCCATGCTGGGTCACTTAGTCCCACCTGGCACAGGCACCATCCAGCCTGTAGCACATCCTGCTGCCCCTGGGCCCACAGCAAGGGTGAGGTAGGTCTGTGATTAGACTCCAGTCCTGGCCCCATGGGCACTGGAGGGGACCCACACACAGAGCCTTGGCCTTGGCCCTGGCCCTGGCCTGGTCTGGCTCATCTCATCTCCATGCCCACTTTGGACCCGCCCTGACTGGAATGAACAGGCTTCGGACTAGCTGGGACCCACGTGCGCAGTCCAGACCCTGCCCACCCACAATGAGCAGCGGAAGCTGTTGCTGGGTGCGGAGGCAAATCAGCTGCTTCCCTCTCACTGCTCCTGGACCTTTCTTGCTGCAGCCACCTGCAAGCCCACTTCCAGACTGCCCTGAAGTTTCTCTCTGCTGCCACCACCAATGCCACCAGCACCGCCTCTGGGCCACCCAGTGGGACAGTGGTGGCAGTAAAGAAGAGCCTCAGGACAGCCAGGGCACAGGCTCCTGGCAGCTGCAGCAAAAGGGGCTGCAACAACAAGGGGGAGACAGCCACTTTTCTCCTGTGCCCAGCACCAGATTCTACCACCGCTGCTCATCATGGACAGGCTGGTCTGGAGCAGGCATAGGATGGATCAGGGTTGGGGCTGTGCCCATGAGTCCCAGCTAGTCTGGAGCTTGTCTGCTCTGGCTGGGTTAAGGTGGAGCAAGAGCAGAGAGGGCTGAGGCTGTGTGCTTACTTGCCACTGGGCAGTGGTGGTGGTGAGGAGCTGCAGGGTGTGTGGGATCCAGGCTGTTGCAATTGAGGGGAGGTTGCTAACCAGACTGTGACAGTTCCCTAAAACTGCCTATGTGGCCCGCAGGTCCAAATAATTGCCCACTCTTGACCTACACAGTTTAAGCTAACCTGTGAAGATTGAATCAATTCAGCCTCAAGCTTTTTGACTATCTGTACTTAGCCCCCGAGATCAAAAGAAGTGTCCCCACAACAGGGTTGCACCAATTCAATTCAGTCAGGTTTGAAACGGATTTTAATTGGTACAGCTTCCTCAGGTAGATGAGGAACCTCCTTTGGAAGTGAGAGGATAATTCATAGTCCAGAGACCTAGAATTTTCTGTTGAGGCTTGACAATCAGAGTACCAAATATCAGTGACTTAGACTGTTTTATTATGTTCAGTCTATCAATGTCTGTTTCTTCATACCTAACTCATGACACTGGCTTACCCTTGTTAGTTCTTGGATATCCTTATTTCTTATTTTTTAATCAAATCTATTTCTCAATGGGTGCCAGAAATAAGTTGGAGTTAATGTTTTTAATATTTAAAAAAAGATATTTAATATATTCGACAAATTTCCATTTTCCTATTTAGTTCTTTTCTTTCATTATCTTATCCTGACACTTCTCATATTCTTCCAAAAGGTGCTGCAATTCTTATTTTTTGTATTTTGGTTTCTCTTCAATGCTATTTTAAAACTGCACACATTGGGCACATCCAGATGAGCCCAGACATGCCTCTTGCTGCATTTCAAAGCAGTTTGAGATGTGACAAGAAGCAGGCTGGGAACAAAAAAACCCATCCAGTGTGGGCTCAGAATTTGATACCTAGATAGTCAGGTATCAAAAAACAGCCCACAGAAAAAAAAGCAGAACAAGGCACAGACCAGAACCATGCCCTGAGGCAACTGGAGGCCCAGCTCCTCCAAAGGGATGCTCTGGTAGCTGGCCAGAGTGTCTCTGTGCCTGCCCCTTGCCCAGATGCTGCAGCATGCTACAGCGGGTGTGGGGCAGGAGTGGTGCAGGCTGCAATGACCTGGCCCCTGGTTCCATTACATGTAAGTATGGGGGGAGCTGTGAGGGTGCAAGGGACCGTGGTTATGGGACAGCTTGGGAGGGGTGGGTCCCCTAGCCACCCCCCACAGGGCCCACAGTCCCTGTGCAGGGCCCATAGCCCCCCAACACAGCCCACAGCTCACCCGCAGCATCAGTGACTATTAGTGTGTTCAGGGCATTCTGGCATAGCCCCCCCAGCACGGTGCAGGGCAGCACAGCTTGGCCTCAGACACCTGGCACCCAGCGCTGCCTGTGCCATATCATGCAGGCTTGGCTTAGTGCAGCACAGCACTGTGTGCCTTCGGGCAGCTGCAGGCCACTTCATCTGTCACTCAGGGCTCCGCAACACTCATGGGGACTGCCTGTTGCACCAGGCTAGGTCCTGTGTGGACAGACCTCGTGTGCTGTCGGGTCAGGCTGGTTCCAAACATGCAGAACCCAGCCGGCGTGACAGGTGGCCCCCGCAAGCGGTGCAGGGCCCTGGGTGACAACTGAGCAATCCAGAGCTGCCTAAAGGTTCATGGCACCGTGCTGAGCCGGGCCAGGCCCACGTCATGTGGCACAGGCAGCACTGGCTGTTAGGCAGCCAGAGCCGAGCCATGCTGCCCCAGGCCATGAGGGAAGGCTGAGCAGCCACGTGGCCACTGCTGCTACTCTTGGTGTGACACGTGGTCCTTGCAAGCCAGCCCAGGCTCTGGATGACAGCTCAAGCAGCCCTAGAGCTGCCTGAAGCTGCACAGCCCCGTGCCACATTGTACTAAGCCAGACCAGTCCCGCAATGAGCAGCACAGGCAACACCGCCTCTTGAGGTGATCAGGGCCATTCTGTAGCACTGGGGGCTCTGGCTGCAGCAAGCCATGAGTGCCCCACAGCCGCTGCTGCTCCAGGGATGAGCTCTGGGCTCTGCAGGAGGGCTGGGGCCCTGTGTGAGGTGCATGAGAGCCCTACAGGGGGGCATGTGGGCCCGTTGAGGGCACATATTTGATGGACAAGTGAGGCATATGCCCTGTGGGGTAGGGCTGTGGGTCCTGCAGAGGAGGGCAGTCCATGTATTGTGTGGGTAGGCTTCACCCTGTGGGAAGGTAGGGAGCTCAACCCTCCTGAGCAGCACCCCCACCCCACAATCCATCCACAATACCCACATCCCCAAGCCACCCCCACAAACACCTTCATCCGCTACCCAGCTAAAAACCCAAAACCCCCGCATAAACTCTATATCCCCACCAACCTCACCCCCACAAGCCCTACACCCACCCACAAACTGCCGCAACCCTCCCCCTCTAAATTGCTTTACACTTATAAATATATCAATAAAACATTGCCCACCTGATCTTATCAGAGTATTTGCAGTTCATAAGCAGGGATTATAGGATCTTTGCTGGTGAGACAGGTGGCAAGACCTGTGCAGAGGAGCCTATCCAGGGCCACCACTGGGGACCCAACTGGAGAGAAGACGAGGTGGGTGACATCTTGGCCAGTTGGAGCCAAGAGGACACACTTTGACAGTTCAAAGCGGGCCACCATGAGGAGCACATCTTCTGGTGACAGCTGCCCAGGTGGCAAAGCGGGAGCCCCCATCCGAGTCTGGTAGGCACACAGCCCTGAGGCTACAAGGGGTAGTGTCCCCAGATACCAAGTAGCTGGGCCTCAGAAACGCTAGAGAGCAGGTAGCCCTGAGCTGCTTGCCAGGGCAGGTTTTGGCCCCAGGCTCTGGTTCTGGCCCCACAGATGTTGTCCCCAAGCTCTAGCTCACTCTGGTTGCAGATCTGGGAGGAGCTGAGTAGGTTCATTTTTCCCCAGGTGGCACAACTTGCCCCACACCAAAGTGCATGTCTGGACACGTACACTGAGGCATAAATCCCCAGCTCAAATTTGAGCTGCTGCGAACACACATGCTTGCATGTGTGGATGCACCCACTATGGCATTACTCCCTAATGCTGTTTGTGCTTGCTTTGTTCAAAAGTTGATTAAGGTTCAGTCTGTTTCTAGGGTCCTCTTTCATGTATTTTAAAAGGAATCATGTCCACAGATCTTTATTTTTTTATTTCATTAAGTATGCACCCTCATTTTACACCAAGTGCCTCAAACTTTTCACACCACTAATTTGTTCTTTTCATAAAAGATAACTATTATCTCTTTATCCCATTGTTACTTTTATCAAGTATAATTGCAAATTCTTGTAACATACTCCCCATACTTCCATTATTATTACATGAGAAAAACCTGGGACTTGCAAAACCTGATGAAGGTTTTTTAAAAATGCCAGCAGTTTTAAGCAATATTTGAAGCCCTTTGGGATTATTTAAATAATATTAGCCTTTTATTAAAGTAAACTTTTCAGAGTATCAGTGTCATGATAATCACATTCTTCTCTCAAGTTTACTGACTTTAAACAAAACTATGTTAGGTAAGTCATCAGGGGACTTTGCAATTAATGAAGTACCATGATTAGAGGTGGAAATGTCCCATGAATTCAACATTTTTGTTCCTTTAGTATCAAAAGTAGCTGCCCTTGGTTTAAACACAGTATCTGGCATGTATGTCTTACACATAAAGAAAAAGCAGGTCATTTAAGGCAATACAAGCATTCACGTAGTATCCCAAACTCTAAATACCATCAAATGGTTTTCTACTTTTGATTGTTTGAATCTTTGGATAGTTTGCTGAATGACTGACTTGTTGAATGCTGGTATTCTTGGTGACTTGATAGGGAGCTCCTCAAATTACAGACAAGGCTAGGTCTAGCACATGTTTACTGTATCGGGAAAAATAGATGTGACTTCTCTTCTCCAGTATATACTCTCTGTTTTGTTCTTCCACTTCACTCAACAACCTTTTTAGTTCTGTGCCATCCCAGTACCTTTCTAAAGATAGCTCCTTACTGTTTTCCAACTCAGATAGCTTGCAGTCTGCCACTTTAATTTCCAAGTTGCATTATAGGATACTTTGTATTTAGTGCTACAGAATTTCAAAGGAGATATGACAGGGGACTTGAGACTCATCTTGAAAGCACTGATGAGAAAAAGAAGAGGCACTCTTTGAGGAAGCACTGCAACATACAGCAATCTCCTCCTGCTTCAAGACAGTGGCATGTTCTATTCTATTTCTGCTGTCACTTTAAAATATTTCAAATATCTTTTTAGTTCTCAGTCCATTTTCAGCTCATCTTCTCATTGTCTGTCTGCACTTCCTGCTGCTTTGGATATTCCCTTTGGTTTCATTCGCATGCCTCATTGGTGACTCAAAAATAAATTTGAGACCAGAGTGTAGACCCACATATCCAACCTTAAATGGGGGCAGAAACTGTATAATATATATATATGTAAAGAACTATATAAAACTGTATAAATCCAGCCACATTAAGGTCATTACCAATAATATTGTTTTTGGTATAACTTACCATCTCTCCTTTCGTCCACTTATTTACCTACGGATGAAGTAAACAGTATTGCTTGCCCAGACTTGGTAAAATTTAGGCACTTCAATCCAAACATGCAATCCTCAAAACCAGTGCGCTGGACCCATAGGCATTTCTGAGTAGGTACCCAGGGAACTTTACTGGTCAAAATAGTTCTGGTACTGCCCATATCTATATTAGCTGCCATTTTGTCAAGGCTGAACAATTCAGCCCCTGTCTCAAGCATCAGCTTAATTAGGATCCTCAAAGTAGATATTCCTCTGCCTGAGTCTTCTGAGGATCCTGATTAATAGGTTTTCTCATAGCATCCTTACACACATCTACAGCATTGAGCTCTACACAGAACACAGAAGCTTCAGCCACTTTGATTCAAAAGTGTGGGTGAGGGTATGTAGTTGTGGGGTGAGGTGAGAGGGAGGGCTTCCCCTTACACAGTAGCTCAGTGGCTAAATTGTTCAGCCAAGTTGGGGGAGACCTAACTTCAATGCCTTCCTCAAGCAGAGAGAATTAAAATCTGCATCGTACACCTTGCACTTATACAGCTACACAGCTGGAACTGTGTTGAGGGCTGCTTGTAAGAGGCACTCTCCAACAGAGGGCTGCCACTAGTGGGATCTGCTCTGGTGAGATGCATGTTTGCAAGCAGGAGACTGGACTGTGCACTGAGGCTCATGTACAGGTTAACCAATTGCCATGAACTGAGGACAGAGTACTCGCCACTTTTCAAATCCTTTCTCATTTTATAAAGTTGTTTAATAAAGAATGTCAGGCTTATACCTTCTACTGATCTATGTTGTTCACTCCTGAGCTAGGCTATATGCTTTATAAACTACGCTGAGTTGAAGGCACCTTTCTGTTGAAGTTGTGCCACTGCAAAAAAAAAAAAATCCACATAAAGTGGAACAGAAGAAAGGGAGTGAAAGGGGAGCATAGGTGTAGCCTACCAATTAGAGCATTCATCTGGGAACAGAGACTTAGGTTCTGAGCCCTTTTCCAAGGGGCATGTATGCATTTTGCATTAAACAGTCATTGGATAAAATACTGAAATAGCTTAGTGCTTCAGGTAGACATGCTCATGTATTCCAGAATGCTTTGCTCCACTCCATCACTGCAGGAACCACACTTTTTATCGGCAAACCTCCACTAAGCGCATCATTATTGAATGTATTGATTAGCTAAAGCAGTGGTTTTGAACGTTTTTTCATTTGTGGATCCCTAAAAAATTTTTAATGGAGGTGCAGACCACTTTGGAAATTTCGAACGGAGGCGTACACCCCTTTAAATTGTAAGCATGGGTTTTCACATATTTTTGATTGATCATAGTGATTTTTCGCAGACCCCTTAGACATAGTCTGCAGACCCCCCAAGGTTCCACAGACCACAGGTTGAAAACCACTGATGTAAAAAGAAAATACGAGCCCAGGTGGCTTAGAAGGAAAAGGACTGATAAAAATAAGCAGGGTGACCTAAAGAGTAGAAATTGTAGTGATTTTGCAGGTGTGTAGGTAGGAGAAATAAGCAGCTGTAGTCTGGGTACCTTCATGGAAATCTTCACTAGTTCTGTTGCTGGTAGAGCAGACCTCAGTTACAAAATTCATATTGAGGGTCACTTACTCTCAGCGTGTAGGGAAGTGATAACTGTTTCCCGAAGGAAATGTTATCTGTTAAATCACAAGCAGTCATTACCTTGCCTCGGAAACTTACGCCAGATCATGCATATATCCTTCTTGAGTCATGGAAAGCCTTCCTTCCCCCCTCCCCCCTTACTTTCTTCTCTCCACAAATTTCCAACAAATGTATTGACTGGTCTCCAATTTTGTCAAAAAGTTTAACATAATAAATTTACAAGGCATTTATCCTAAGTATTAGAATGAAAATATAATAGTCCCAATATTAAAAAAAAAATAATGAGAGGTCCTTCTGCAGCATATTGTCCCATTAGTCTCATGAGTATTCCAGTCAAAATATTTGAAACACTTACACTCTTATCTACAAATGTGGATCTCTAAAAATAGTGTACTGGGAGAAAAGCAGTCTGGTTTCAGAGAAGGCTATTCTTGTATGGACCAGTGCTTAGTGCTGTATTATCTGGCACCGGAATATATGAAAACAACAAAATAATTTATACATGGCCTTCATAGATCTAAAGTGAGCTTTTGACTGCATAGGCCAACTAAAATTATGGAATAAACTGGCAAGAACATCAGTCATAAAGCTCTCTCACAGTTTATCATTGCTTACTATTCAAATACAACATCTAGGGTGTTTTATGAGATTGGTGGTGTCTTCTCCAGTAGTTTCTAAACTAAGATAGAGATACAGCAAGGAAGTCTTCTTGCTCTGCTACTTTTTAACCTATTCTTAAATGATCTAACATAAATGCTAACAAGGCATCAATTCTATGCACCCACAATATTGAAGGATTCTATCCTTCTCTTGCTTTATGCAGAGGATGCACTGTTAGTGTCAGAATCCCAAATAGGCCTACAGAGGTCGTTAGATGCTTTTCAACAATATGCTGCGTCTCGCATAGTTTGAAAATCAACGCTGTAATTACAGCGTGTTGGAGCAGACTCAGTTAATCAATTCTGTTCGTGTGTAGTAATTACCATTCCCGAACTCGAACCAGCCTCTGTATCCCGTGTATCAGTATCCCCATGCTTCAAAATGGTAGTGGGGGCGCTTTATGTAAATTTTGTTCAATGAGCTTTAGATAAAGTGCCCCTGCCACCATTTTGAAGCGTGAGGACACTGATACTGAGATGCTTTTGACACTTTAATTAGAACAGCTCTATGAGTCATTCTAATTGAAGTGGCTCCCCTTCCCGTGTCTGTGTTCCCCCTGAGCTCATGTAGAGACACTCAAAACCGCTAAATTCAAGGTATTGGTTTTTAGAAACAAAAGGAAGAAACAGGATTTCTACAGAAAAATAAATTAGAGGTATTAAAATACCTTTAATAAAAATCTAAGCTGGAATAAACATGTTGAAAATGTAAACATTAAAGCAAAACAAGCCTTGGTTGGAGTTTGAGCCTTTTACAGTAAGATCATTGAAGGGTGATATTGGTAGCACTAAAGATCTGTAGATCTAAGGTAGAGTTTGTTTTATTGTATGGAGGGGAACTGTGTAGTGCTGACCTTGTAGTTCATTCCAAAATAGAAAAAAAAACCCTATTTACTTTTTAAGGTAGCTTTTATCTCTACCAAACTCTGTGACAGCAGGTACTCATGAGAGCTACAGTGTAGCTCAATTAAGAACTCTAAATCATTGAATAAAAATTAGAGTTTGTATCTTGTCAAGTGCCTTAAGAAGTCATATTAGAAGCCTCTTCTCTTCCAAATAAACCCTTATCTCGATGGCTAAATAACATGTATACTCTCCACCAGACAAATGCCTGGGAAATGTGCTGACAGTTTAAAACAAGTTGTTTGTTATACCCATACAAGTTATACCCATATTTAAAACACCAACAATACAACCCAGCAAGTTATACCCATATTTAAAACAAGTTATCAATTTAAGAATTAAAGACACCAGCATGCAGAAAGATACACAGGCAGTGAGATGTTCTCCAATTTCTCTTTTTTGAAATTAATAAAGAACTCTTTTGGCCTAGAAACCCACCTATCTGAAGTACAAAACCAAAACAACAAGAGGTTATTATGAGATTGTGGTTCCTTCTAATGAGTTCAGCAGTCATCATGGGAAGGGGCTGTCAGACCCCATACTTGGACAGGTTATGTTCCTGTGGGAAGAATGAGATAGGCGGCCTAAGTCACTGTTTGTAGTCTTGTCACAAAATGAGGGGAATGGGTATCGCCAGTAGTGGAAAATGATAAGTAATGAACTAAAGATAAAAAAAATAATTGGCTCCTTGCTAACAACTTACAGCCTGTCCTATATTGTGTAGGTGTATTTACAGTACTTGCACAAAAAATGTGCCAAATCCAGTAGAGGTCTCTGTTTTTAATTTTTTAATTTTGACATATTACTTTGTTTTATTTATTTTTATCTATCGTCCTCTTGTATTATGTTCGATTGTATTCTTGTTTAAATTGATAGACTGTCATTGTATTATATGCTTTCACTGATAACACATATTATGTACTTTTATTATTATATGACATTGTATTATTATATGACATTATATTATATAATGTTATTGTTAATTCTACTGTATCACATTAGAAAAAGCAATAAGTAAACTGCTACCACTACTGAGGGTCAAATTTCCTCAAACTTAAGAAGTCCCCTCCAGAGCTGCGTCAGATTTACGGCACAGATCCAAACCCAAACTTCCCTATCTTCAGGTACTCAGGGGCAAGGTTTTGGGTGCTGTGGGTTAGGTCCCGCTTCTTATTATCAAAATGTACCAATCCAAATTCCCATATTTTAAATAATATTTATTCCACTGCTCTATTTCTTCCCGTCTTGTTCTCTTACCAGCCCTTGGTCATTTTCTCACATAACAGTACATGAGCAGTAAGAGTCTGAAATGATAGAAACTAAAAAAGAATTAAATAAAATGTGACTAAGCATTTTGAAGGCATTAACTAGCTTTAACAAGCTTACTGTTTTGTAAAGTATGCCTACCCTTCCCCAGTAGTCTGGTGATAAGGGTGCTATCCTAGGTGGTAACGGTGGTGGGTTTAAGCCTTGGCCCACTCTGTTCTCCCCTACCCCAGGTTTAGTTGGCTAACATTGTATCTCCTTTGTATCATTGTAACTTAGTTGTGTTTGCCTCCTCACCCCCTTCCTTCTATGGTTAGTCCCTTGCTTGGACACTATGTATTTCCCTACCGTCTTTGTCAGCTTTTTTGGATTCACAATCCTAACCATTTACTAATAAAAGTCAATCTCTTAGTAGCATCGAGAAAGTGAGGGTTCCTGGATTCTATTCTCCACAGTAGCACTTCTCACTTGATCTTCCTCAAGTTACCCTGCCTTCCTATGCTTTGGTTTAGCCAACATGCAAAACATGAATGATAATATTCACCTACTTCAAAGGGTTGTTACAGGGTTAATGCATAGGTCATGGTTGTAAGCTGCTTTGACATGCTCAGTGGAAAGTCCTAAAGAAGTGCAAAGTACAGTGAAGATTATTTTATTTATTAAAAGTCCCCAACCTTGCAAGCAATCCTCACTATTCAAACTGGTCCTGTGACAGAGCAATAGAGTTTTCTATATGTGTACATAGTTATGACAAATAATGTATTTTATATCATCCAAGAATTGTTGTAAGGGGGAGGTGATTCACAGACAGCCTGTTAAAATGCAGAGATTTGAAAGGAAAACCTTCTGTGTTTTTCAACGTTGGTCAGATGATCTGTGAAGTTGAATATTTTCCCTGAGGATAAATTCTGCCATGATTGTGCACCCATCAGCTCTGCTTTGGCCAACTGTCTGTGTGTTCTGAATTACATCAGTTTAAAAATCTAAATGTTGTGAAAATACTGAAACTTCATTAGGGGCTAAGGACGTGACTTCGCATTTTGTATTGAAGCTGCACTTAAGTGCCACTAAAACACTAATGTTTTACTGGTGTGGTGCATGTACAAAGCAGGTACTAACCTTAATACTACATGTTCCTACAGATGAGGATGAGGATGATAATATTGAAATAGATACTAATGAGGAAGTTCCTGAATGCTCAGTTACAGAAGGTGGCGATGAACTTACTAACCTAGAAAATGACCTTGATTCTTCTGGTAATTAAAATAATGATGTTTTGTATATTTTGCATGACTAATTCTTCATCATCTGTATCAATGTATGTCTCTTTTTTGTAACATTAGCCAAACTTTGTTATTTCAGACCTTTTAACCCTTTAGCAGCTTCACTTCTGTGAATCATTGCTGTTTACTGTTGGTTCAAATTTTAAAATCAGTAACAAAAGGAATATTGCAGAGTGGTAAATGTCAGTGTCTGTTCCCATTTGCCTGAGATGGATAGCTTAAGAAAGGGTTCTGTTTCTCTAGCAGAGAACAGAGAAATGACCTAGCACTATTTCCACAATCAGCAAAACTAGGCAGGTTTTTATGTTAAAAAGTATGAAAGGGTTGCAAGAGAAATCTGGTCCCAGGTGCTCAGTGATCTGGGGTTACTATTCATTTGTTCTATTGATCACTGTTCCTTTATGTATATAATATTTTTAAAACTCTGGATCATTCATCCTATATAGCAAAAGACCAAATTCTGCTGTACTTATTCCCACTGAGTTCCCTCTGTTTTTGAGTGCATGAACTGTAAACCAAGATAGTCTTAGATCAAGGTGCTTTACAAAGTTCAAATAACAGTTTTTAATACCAGTTTTCATCTGTATTATTCTAGAACTCTACATACTGGCTGGCCAAGTAGTAATTCTTTTTTATGAGGATAACCCCCAGCTGTCTAGAAATATTTGGAAATCCTGCACCATGCATGGACATGGACTGAAAAACTTATCAGTACAAAGATGATTCTGCAGTGGCTTAGAGCCCTGGCAGAGGCTTGTAATCTGTACACACTGTCTGCTACTAATGGAGTAAGGAAAGGGGGCACAATTGGTAATATGGCACCCCTACAATATGGTGCATTTCTGAGCTGTTTATTTCGCCCTTTGTAGTCATTGTTTTAGCTTAAGATAAAGGAGCCCATACATAGCAGTGCCAGGTACAAGGCTGTCCAAGGAAGTGCCCTAAGCCTCCTTCATAGGCATCTTCTTGACTTGAATTCTCTCCATATTGGCTGGATGCAACCCAGTGTGTATTAAACTTAATGTACATATTAACTTCGGTTTACATATACAGTCATGCACTGTGTTGTTTACAATCAGTTGCACATGTAAGCTGGTCATTTCTTGGGTGGGGTGAATCTGCTATTTTCAGATGAAGCAACAATTAGTAACAACTTCAGTATGGGATTCATGGCAGGCTAATTTTCAACCTTAATGTGCTTGTATCATAATCTTTTCCAACTTGATATTTTCTATGTAGAAGATATATCTAATGTTTCTAGTGTTTGGGCTAAGCTGATATTTAATAGAAACCTGTCAACAGATTATCCAGTAAGTGCTGGTTTATACTTGGGAGAAATAGGCAAGAAGGAAATGAATATTTATCTTTTGTGCTTACCATGGAAAAATGCACTAGATGCAGGTCAGGGCCTCATTGTGAAGCAGAATATATGCAACAGTCATTGAAAAAAACGCTTAAAATGCTAAAACAAAGAAGAAATGGGATGGCAAATAATACACAAAATATTACCATGCCGTTATACAAATCAATTGCACATTGGCTTCTGTGGAAATCTGACAATTTACGCCAGCTGCCCCAAGTCTTTTTAAGTATCTAAAGGCAAATGTGTAACTGAATTTGTTGTTTGGAATCATCACTGAATGGATTAATGAATTTGTCACCTGCTGAATCCTATTTCTTCCCATAGAATGTTAAGCACAATCCACAGAGGAGGAAAAAGGGAACTTTTGAAAACATTTATTTTGAAAAAAATTGGACATTGTTGATTTTAAATATTGCATCAATGTTTATTAACTAATGCTGTTGCCATGTGCTGCTGTGTGGTTTATAAAATGTGGGCTGTATTCTGATTATTGCATGGAGTTTATTTGCATATGTGCATGCATGTAAATTGTGGACAACCTGCATGAGTGGGCTAGAGGAGGGAAGAGCTACCTTTCAGAAGCATAACTAGGGGAAGCATAACTAGGGGTGGGCAGTGGGGGCGCCAGCCATGGATGCCTCTGTAAGCACAGGAATAGCAGCCACTGTCACCAGCCTAGCCACCATCACTAATCCAACCATCACGACTACCCAGGGTGCATAACTTCCTAGTTACACATACTCCTTCTGTCTTAGATAGAAGCTATCCCAGGATGGTACTGCTGCACACAGACTTAATTTGGTTGTGAGCACACCATGAGTATTTTAGTCAACACTATCAGCTGTGCTCCAAGTCTGGGAAGGATCATAGTTGAGTTGTGGGTATAGCTCCATTTTCTTTCACACTGCACAGTGAACTGCAGTGAAAGAAGTGCATGCTGCATCAGTTGAATATGTGTAGAAACTGCTGTTCTTCAGCATGCTCATCCCAAGCACCTCTGTTCATGCATAATACACCCAAGGACTCCTGCTCTGATAGTGCCACTCCTGTCCTCCCCCAGTTTTACCTCACAGAGCTGTAATACATCCTGTTTTATACATCTTTATATAACTGTTATGTATACATATGTACTACGTCTGTATGTGTTTATGTATATGACTGCCTCTCAAATCCAAAAAAATCTATATAGTACACAGAGTCAAATAATCATTAACAGAAAGTGAAATTCTGTAGTATTGTATATGTATGGGCTCTGATTCAAAGCCTGTTGAAGTCTGAACATCTGGGCATTGGATCAAGCCCTTTTCTGGAATAGTAGTAAAGTTTTATTCTATTGCTTACTCCACTATGGGCATGTGCATTTAAGCATGCATTTAAGCGCAACTGAATTGAATGTGCATTAAGCAATTTTTGACAGGTGTGTACATGTCCAGGAAGTTGGCACTAAAGTTAGTGCCAAGTTCCTGCAGCTCTGCCTTGTGCCCCTAATGGCTGTGCAGACCCAGCACTAAAGCTACTGCCAGGTTGCGTCTATATGTATGTTAATGCACTTTAACTAATTGTGCCTAAACTAAGCAGGTATCAAATTTTGGTGTGATTACCCTAATTTTGCCATTTTTAGTGTGCATTAAGGGTGCACAAGTGTAGACATGTTCCTGTAATGCACACTAAAATAAGATAATGCACATTAATGTGCCCCATGTAGATGTGCCCTATATTTCATAACTTAACATACCTCATTACTAGACAGCTACCTATTAGGATTGTGCAAAGCGGACCCTATTCAATTCGGATTTGGCCCAAATCAGGGACAGTGATTCAATTTGTTGATTCAGATCACTGTCCCTCATTCTATTTACCTGAATCTGAATCTGAAGATTTGATGCTGATCCAGAGAATCAGTGATTCAGACATATTCACAGCTTTAAATGTTTTTTCTACATACCTCAAGGTACCAGCACGGCTTGTAAATGCTGCGATGCTGGGGCGGATGGAGCGTCCCACAGGAGTGCAGGGGGCCCTCCACATGCTTGGCGGGCCACATACTTCCGATCCAGTTCCATCTCCATTGGAAAGCTCACTGCCCCACCTGCCCAAAGCGCGGGGGGTGGGCCGGCAGGGGCAGCATGCTCCCTGGCAGACCTGGAAGTGAACTGGAAGTGCTTCTGGTCCACTTCTGGGTCTGCTGCCAAGCGTGCTGGGGAGCCCCCCACATTCCTGTGGGATACTCCATCCACCCCATCATCCCAGTGTTCGCGAGCCACCTGTTACCTAGAGGTATGTAGAAAAAACATTTAAAGCTGTGCCTATTTCCAAATCTTTCTGAATCTCTCCGAGTCGATTTGGAGAGATTAAAGAGTCCTCTGATTCGATTCAGATTTGGAGATATGGCCACTGAATTGGGCTGGATCTCTGCTGAACCAAATCAGGGACCAAAGCTCCGCACAGCCCTACTACCTATGTAGTACTGTAGTTACAAGGCTGTGATGTGCTAAGAAATCTCATATTAAATCAACATTTTTTGGTAAACTTATTATGAGAAACTAAATATCCAATGACTTTTTAACACTCCGTTTCAAAGTAAACTGTTTCTCATTAACTACCTTAAATATAGTACAACTCTTTACTTGGTGGCATTTAACGAAGTGCTAGCTTTTTTAATATATATTTTGGGAAAAGGTAGGAAATGTCTATGCAAGTAACATATTGTACATGTCTTGTTCAGTATGTGTTTAAATCATTTTCTTCTTGGTTTTCTCTTTTAAGTTTTAAATGATAGCAATATGAATGTGATCTACTCTTAAAATGGTATGCTATTGTAGTGACTCTGCATTTAAATGCATCTCACTCTGTTGTATGTGGTATTTGCATATTTAGCAGAACAAAACAGTAAGTTGGTGGATTTGAAACTGAAGAAGCTCCTAGAAGCTCAGCCACAGGTGGCAAATTCACTCTCCAGTGCTGCTCAGAAAGCTGTAACTGATAGCTCAGAGAAAGACATTAAGGTAAGTTTTGATTAATGCTTTTGTCTCAATACCTGCATTCTGATTTCTGTTTTGTACTTCATGATGAGGAAAATGATTTCTTATCAAACCCTTCGCAAGAAGAAGTGCATGGAATCTGCTGTGCAGTATAACTGCACAGTTTCTAAGACACTGGAGTTTTTTTTGGTGTGTTCATCAGCACATTCTCTGTTTATGTGAGGAATTTTTTTAATCATGTGATGCTTGCAATTGGTTGACTTAATAGTAAGATCTATAGGAACTGTCTCGGAATTTTTGCCATTCAACCTATCTTTTAAATCTGAAAAAAAAACTCAGAGAGTCCTGCTCCTGCAAAAGCAAATAGCAAAACTGTCACTGACTTCAATTAAAGCAGAATTGGAGTAAAGTATCTTTTCTTCCCTTCCCAGCCTTGTCCCAGGCAAAAGAAAACCAGATTACCTTGCAATAACAAATACATGCCTGTGGATTCCAGAGGTCATAACTGAGGAAAATTAATTTTAAGAGAAGTCTATCTGATGCATGTTTCTCATGTAATGAGTATGTTTTGCCACTCTGTACTGTGTACAATTTTAACCTAAAGTGCCTATGAGTCAGTTTTCCATTTCATTTTCTTAATTAGGCTCCTTTAGTTATTATAACCAAATAAAATTGGCCCATGTGTGTCATTAATATCACTATGGCTTTGGGGCACTTCCAGTTCTGTATAACTTTTCACCCACCTGGAGACTATAGGGACAGCACTGCTGACTGAAAGGATTTCCTTCCCCAGATACAGAGATGCTTTGAAGTCCCAAAACAATGACTTTCATTGCTTTTCCCTTACACTGTCGGTTCCTATAAATTGGTGATGAAAGTGTGTGGCAGCAGCAGAGGACTTTCGGTCTCTATCTTTGAACAAAAGGAAGCCTGGATCAAGTCTGATTTTTGCGTTCAATTTAGCTTTCTGCAGTGGATTTAATGCAAAATGAAGCTGGCCCAAGAATAATACAATGGATTGAAAAGGCTAACTGAATTAGTGGGCTTAGAGGAATACATTTGTAAAGTGGCAGAAGTCCCTAGTCATAAAAAGGTTTCTTAAAATGGGATTTACTGGCTAATCGCACTGATATTTTAGCATGTTGCCAGGCCTAAAAAATTAGCCGTGTTTGTTTATTTTGGTAAAGGCTTGAGTTTAGACAGTCAGATGGCTATTGTGCTTACAACAGGAAGCCACCATTTATTTAAAACCAGAATCGTAATCCAGTTCCTACAGCTGAAAAGGCATACATATAATATACAAGTGATACTTTTTTTAAGCTTAGTTCAATAAATGACATGCAGGCAGCTCCATTAGGGCAATTTGCTATCAGCTAACCTGATGGAAACGGTATTTCTGTCTATAGAGCTTTTCTGTATTAATTGATTTTTTAAGTTACTCCAGCAAAAGGTGCGACTTGACAGTTTGTCTTTGTGTGTGTCTTTTCAACAAAGATTTTTAAAATGGTCTTATAAGGAATATATGGTGTCCATCTGTTCTCTTAGAGCTTTCAGCATTGAGTTGGATTTGTTTTTTAATAAAATGCAGTTTACACGTTTATAAATGAGGCATTCTGTGTTTGTGGAAAAGGATAAACTGTTACCTTCCCTGGAGGATTCTGTATCCCAGGCCTCCTTGAGGCTAGAGAATAGGCCATTGGAGAACTCCCTCATTACTGATTGTCTCAATGCAGGGGAAGGGCAAAGTCTTGGTAGCTTTTGATAACCAGTTTCAGCATTCAGCAGGCTTAGCTATTAGTCATGCATCTTAGCCTTTCCCTATTTACTTTCAAAACACTTAATAAAAATAATAAAAGATTAGGTATAAAATGAAATATTTGTTTGGTACACAGCACCTCGGTATCTGCAGTTTCCACACACTGCAGTGGTTCAGTCTTCTGGGATATTTCATGTTGATAGAACCATTTGAATTTGTTACCAGTATTAACATAGGAAGCTCTGGAAAAGATAATTGTAGTTTCCTTAGCTGTAAAGGGCTTACTTACAAATCTGGCTTTGGAAAGTTATAGCTGATGAAATGCAGTTCAGTGGGGTAGTATTATAATCCTACCTTTTAGCCTTCATCCAGCATTAGTGGTTTATCTCAATGGGCATAAAATTAGAAACTAGTTCTTCTTGTCATACAAGTCTGTGGGACTATACAAAATGATAGAATTCTTTCCTGGGCAGAATAGTGAGGGAGAAAAGACTAAAGGCAACATGCTTTTAAAACGATACCAATCATGTTCAGGGATATACACACCGTAGCTTGGCACTATAATGTATACAATGCTTGACAAATCAGAGTAGGAAAAAAGTGGTCTTTTATTTAAAATCTACCTCACCAAGAGATATTGGTCAGAATTAACCAAACTTACTGTTTAGTAACACAAACACCAGCAAGGAGAAGCCAAAAAGACAAACAGTTAATCACCACCAAAAAAAAGGTCATTATTCTTCTCCTTTTTTCAGCAGCTGATACTTTTATCCCATATAAACTGCAATCTGAATTGTGAAATTCTCTCTTCAAAACCTGCATTATGTTCCCTTATTGAAACATACCTTTCCAATTTGTGACTTCACATTTGTAAACAAAAGAATCTGTTGTGTGTCTTGTTTTTCTAGCAGAATGGAACAGAAGAACATCGTGCTGAGCGATTACAAAAAGCAGCAGAACGTTTTAGAAATCCTGTTGTGTTTAGCAAGGACTCTACAGTCAGAAAAACTCAGCTTCAGTCTTTCAGTCAATATGTTGAGAACAGACCAGGTAGGAGAAAATATAAAACATGTTTTCCCATCTTATGATTTAATAACATTTAACAATAAATATATTAAAAACCTGATAATGTAAGTCCACATTTCAATACACAAATATCAAGCTTTATAATAATTTTACATGTCTTTCCCCTTTTTTCAAGAGATGAAAAGGCAGAGATCAATACAGGAAGATACAAAGAGAGGAAATGAGGAGAAGGCTGCGATAACTGAAACTCAGAGGAAGCCATCAGAAGATGAAGTGCTTAATGTATATTAATTTTTTGTCTGGTTTCATGATTGCTGATAATTCCAAACTGTATGTGGAAATAGTGCCTTTATTTGTTAAAATGAGATGTTAGGTTTTTTTAGATGTCAATCTCCAGTGCATTCAAAGCAGAGTGAGAGGGGTGCGCTGTTGAATTAGTCTGCAGTGTGGTGATAATTGTCAGATAAAAAAAATGAATTTTTCAGAGTTCCACAGCCCCAGCTTCCTTGAGACATTTCCATCAGGGCACTTCCCATAAAGAGATTCCAGTATTGATCTACCGGGAGGATTTTAATTATTACAATAGCAGATACCGCAGAGCTGCAGTTAGAGGGAAGAGTCACATGAGACCTGCTAGAATTTCTCAGCCAACCCATTTTGTTGGCTTGGGTTAATGGGTGTTCAACCTTTCCATTATCCAGATCAGCCGTGAATTACTAGCTGAATGATGTTTGCATTAATATAATATATATGGTAATTTCTTCACTTAATTAACGGGGAGGTTCAGCTCAGTAGGGGTATGGGCTGATCATGTGTAAAATTGATTTGTGAGGGAAATATTTGATAGACCGCAGGGAGAAAGCTGCTTTTGATGGACAGCTGCGGGACAGAAGCAGGAAGAACAAGTTTTAACCTGAATTTTTTGTCTAGGAACACAACACAAGTCTTTGATGGTGGTCAATTGTTGTTCTACACAGTTTATCTAAATGTGTCCATTGTTTTTATGAAGCAACAAAGCAATGACTAGAGATTTTGTAAGGCTGTCATACTTGCACTAAATGATCCAACTTTTTAGCAACCACCCAGCTATTTTTTAGTGTAGTTGTACTTTAGCAATGCTGAAAAGGTCTGGCACAGTGAGTTCACATTATATATGCAGATGATACACATGAACTCTTGGGATATTACATCCTGACACAGCATTTCTTTTCATCTTCGAATAACATTGTGAACAATTATGCGTGCTGACATTAGTGAAGTTTGCATACTATTTTCAATTAATTGTAGCTGATGAAAGGAAATACATTTCATGTATCCTACATCACCTTATCTCCTCCAGATTTATGATTTCCTTCATGTACTCCATTTAGAGTCTGTATCTCAATACTTTTTTTTTAACCTGTTAGACGAGGTTGAAAAAAAAAAAAGATTTTCTTTAGAACTGCTATTTCTTCTGGTATGTTTGTAAGCAGAGAGAGCAAAACAAAGTGCTGGTAGCAATGTGACTGAGTTAGCAGATGCCCCAGTCCTGAAACTTGTATACTGGTTACTTTTGTGGGATGTACGCCATCTACCAATCTTCCCTTTGAATGTGTCTTATTTTTTTTTGCAATAATTATCACATTATGCAATATAATAATTCAGCTTGTCTGATGCAAGCTGAATTGGCACTTTCAGTGATATTTAAAAAATTTTCAAAGTAGCTATGGCACTCACATGCAGCAACAAGTTAGCCATTGAACAGAAAATACAAATGCAACCACAGAGCTTGCTTTTTTTTCCTGTTCCCAAAGGGCAGTGGTCTTAGGTAGATTTCAGCCAAGGAAAAGTTGGAACCTGAGATCAAGCGTCATTTGTACCAGCCTTCTCAAAATGAAAACTTTCTGAAGAAAGCTTGTGTAGTTTTCCTGGTGATTGAAGCAAATGCAGAGATTTTTTTTTCTCAAATAGTAGTATTTCCCCCTCTAACTTCTTAAGCAACAGCTCAGCTACAATATTTTGGCACTGTTTATGTCCTCTGCTACCTCAGAGAAACAGATAAATCAAAAGAATGCTCCAGAGGCAATAGAACACAATCGAGCCGCATGAAAATAACTTTGAGGCACTTAATCAGCTATTCTCTAACCCTACTGAGGGGAGGCAGCTATTCTCCAAGACAGAATTGTTGAGTGAGTGTGTTCATGGAAATGTTGGTATATTTGTGAAGTCTGGCATATACTGTCCTTCAAGATGGTACTAAGAAGTTACGGAGAGAGAGGATAAACTTGATTTTTCTAGTGCCCTTTAACTTTTCTGGCAAGAAAAATTTATATGAGATTTGTAAAATCTACATACAGAGGCTTCATTGGGCTAGGGGATTAACCAAACCAGGGAGGAGGGGTGGATCTAGGCTATAGTCCCACTGCACCTGAGAGACTCTGCAGTGGATTCTGTCACCACCTCTCAGGATAAGAATCGCAGCTTCATTAATTAGCAGTACTTTTACAGATCATTGTTTAACAGAGCTATAGCCTGCAGTAGAGAAACCTGAAGAGGCATTACAGCCAATCTGGTGAGTGTCACCATTAAAATTGACCCAGAGGAGCTGAACAAGAGCGGAAGCTTTTTGGTTTTTGTGTTTTAACCTCAGGAGCCCCCATTTTAATTGTTATGAAGAGACCTAAAACGTATCCCCTTAAGTTTAAAATAAAATTAAAATAAAAACTGGTGGTAATAGAACTGGCATCTCTAATAGTCCCTTATTTGGAATAATGCTCCAGCTTTCAGTATACCTTATGTTATAAAAGTGCTAACTGCCTAGAAATAAATTATGCAGAATTTCAAAAAGCTTGATTGTTTAAAACTGAAAACGCAACATTTAGATGTAAAATGTTCTGTAAGGAATCAATTTTGTTTTAAACAAATAATGGCATCTGGCAAAATTGTGAAATTTATGAAATGCAAGTGTTAGCTTTTTGGTCGAGAGCATGCTATTTGGTTGTTTAGGTAAGTGCCTTACTAAGTGTTTGTGGAAAGAAAAAATGCAACTTACAAGTGATGTTTTTTCTTCTTGTTTGTTCTCTCTAACAGAAAGGGTTCAAAGACACCAGTCAGTATGTTGTAGGAGAATTGGCAGCACTAGAGAATGAGCAAAAGCAAATTGACACCCGTGCCGCGCTGGTGGAGAAGCGCCTTCGCTATCTCATGGACACAGGTACGGTGCCCAATTACACTGTAAACAGTTTTGGCAAATTGAGCGTTCACAAACTCTTATAGAGTTTTGGAAGTGTGAATCTTTGAAGCCTGAATGTTCAGCAAAACTGCCTTGAAAATAAAAAGGCTGCGATTTGCAGCCACCTCTCTGGGCCCTGGTGATAAGAGTGCCTTCATGGGAAGTGATAACTTGCCCTGATACCGTGTGAGCCAGCACTATTGAACAGTGTGCTCATCCATGCAGAGTTGGAATACACATCTGTGCCTCATTGATATGCCACTGCTAAAAAAAAAAAAAAAAAAAAAAAAAAAGGTAAGATCTTCACTGTTCTACTGATTCAGTGGGGAAAAAAAAGAATTGGGCAGCTAAAGCCATGTACTGCATGAAACAGAGCACAGTGCATGGGAGAAAGCTCCATTGACTAGATCACTGAAATTTGAGAATACTATCTGGTTATTGATGCTCCACAATTATATTTTTTTTCAGGAGAGCAGGTTTTAAAAAGTCTGTAATACTTGGTGTCACAGGTACAGTTGAAAGGATTAAAGTATATAGTAATTTTTTTTTGTAAAATGCATTGTGGTTGTGAGTTCTAGTCCACAATGAATGTTAGATTGGTGGTATATGCTGATTGGAGATAGAGAAGATTCAACAGCATCATATCATTTGAAACAAATAGTACTTCAGTATTTCAATAGTAAATAATGTTTGCTATCATATAGAAAATACTGTACCTATGCCTTGAAATGATAGTGATGGAAAGAAAAGTTAGTTGCCATATGTTGGTTTGTGATTAAATTACCATATTAACATCATACACATATTGCGATAATATAAACTTCAAGTCTGAGTTCACCTTGAAAAGGAAGGAGATTTATAGACTGACAACCCAGTCAGGTGCTGTTATAAGTATAAAGATGTATAGATTAAATAAAGCATGAAATGAGAATGCAAATATGAACCCAACATTTTAAGGACTTTATTTGCTTGTGGATTCACTAACATACTTAGGTGAGCTACTACTTTTTTAGTTAAATTGACCCAAACAAAAAGAATGTATCTCTTATATGATAGTCATATTTTAATAGATTAAGGCTGTGAGCCATTCTGCGGGGGGGTTATGCCTTTAGTGACACTTTAAAGCTAAAATGTACATATGTCTTCCTATTCCCTTTTATGTACTCTGTTATATATGTTAAACACATTGCTCACTCAGAGGAAGCTGTTACAGAATCTCATATGTGTCTTAATTGAAAAGTCATATGAATTTGGACACCTGTTTATCATCTGCAAACACACTAGCCAATATATTTAGTTTTAATTTTTCTTGGTTGTTTGGTTACTGATTTTTTTTCTAATTGATTTTTCATTATGTTTTACAAAAGTAAAATGGGTTAATATATGCTTCAGGTTCTGGTTATAGAGAGATGGGATTTTGTTGTCAAAATGACTAGGAATTTCTTATAAGGGTGTATATCATCTGGCAGGTGTAGTTCAGAGTGGATTTGTATGGCAGTTGTGTGAGTTTCCAGTATTACAGATGGAGCACCATAGGATACTGTGATGCAAAAGAGTCTTTGGAGGTTTTTGACCTATTTCCATCTGATGTTTATCAAATTTCCTTCCTTAAACATTTAAACAAATGGTTTGGCAGGTGCACGGTGGCAGCTTCATTTAGCTTCTCAAAATAAAAGTACAAGTATAGTGAAAACATTTAAAAAAATTGAATCTCTTGCCTGCAGTTAACTTCATAGCCTCAAAGGCAGGGGTTCTCAAACTTTTCAAACTGTGGATCACATCTTAATAGAGATATCATCTTATGTACCAACTCCCTTGACAATCAATATCCTGTGTGTCATTTATATAACATCCCTGTGGCAGCTAAGACAGACAGTTGCTTACATGGAAAGGTAATATGAGGAAAGTGTTTGTTTTTATAACTCTCCCTAATGTAATGCAACCTTATTGGGGGAAAACATCAATGGTCCTCTTAAAAAGAATCTATTCTGTTCCATTTGTCTGTCCTGTACATGCTTCTCCCTAGACTGATTCTAGGGTTTAGACAGACAACAATTATATTGCTTATAATTATATTGTAGGGTAATTAATATAAGCTACAGTAGATTTTTGTGGGTGATATTTTTTTATTGGACCAACTGCAAGGTTGGGCTAGATTTAGATATGCTATTGAATCCAGGGCATCCTTCTTTGGGTCACCCCCAAAAATCCATGTCTCTCCCATATTTCCTGGATCATCACAGCTGCCATATCGGAGGGACACTGTCATAATCTACAATGAAACTGTTACATCTGCATGATTCTGTAGTGATACAAACATGGCAAATTTGTTCTAACTTAAACTCTTTCAATCAGAGTCAAAGGTAGGGCAGTTTAGCTAACTTGTATCGCTATGAAATCGTACAAATATTAGAGTTACAGTTACAGCTGTGGGCTGTCAAGCAGCTTCTGGAATCAAGAGCTCTTTTTAATAGGTGAAGCTAAAATGTTTGTCCACACCACTAGCTTTCCTTGCTTCCCTGCAGATGCTTTCTGTCTTTTCTTCTCCCATTCCTCCGTGCCTGTCTGTTCTGCTTCCTGCTTCTGATATGTGGCAATTCCAGGCATTCGTGGTGGTTTATGAAGTAGCCAATAGTGAAGGCAGGTAAGCAGGCTGCTGCTCCTCATTTCCAGGTCTTGCACAAGCATCCAGGTTTCTCTTTTTTTGGTGCCTGCATGCCTGTAAAAATGTCTGGAAAGGGGTAAAAAGAATCAATACCATCTCATGTACCAGACCACCAGCAAGGGATTTCCAGCTCAGAGGGTGAGGAAAAACTAACCACAGCCTGACAGGCTGAAAAGTTCTGAAGGGCTGTTGATGTTTTATGGGTTGAGCAAATACTACCTGAGTGGTTGGTCTGCACCAGCAAGCTGAGGAAAACAGTGTTGTCATCTTTCCCAGTTTTATTTTATGTCTCCTTAAATTGGCTGCTTTTCTTAAAACCTGAGCTACTAAAGTAAAGAGCTGCATGAGCAGCTTGAGTATCTTAAAGGTCTGGAAACTAGAAGGCAACCGAAAAGGGACATCAAATATATCATTTGAGGAAGAAAAAAATATCCCTTTTAACCAGTTTCATGGTTTTGAGGCCAGTGCCATGATTATTTTTGTTTTTATGCTTGGGGTTGTGGAGAATCACGTCAGTGCTACGATCTTATTGCCTAATGTATTGGGAAGCACTCCTAGTAGAACTGAATGTTTGAACCTCCAAGCATCTGGGCATAGCAGCTCCCACAAGTACCTAGTACTTCTAATAGCTTTCCTGTTGATTCAGCCAGTGAAGAAAATAAAGGCATTGCTTGTTCATCCCCATTGTATCTGTTGCTAACTAGGCCATTGCTTCTTTCTCCATTGCACTTGGTACTGTCATTTCTTAGATTCCCTTCAAGCAGAAAGCTCTGTCCTCTTCCTCCTCCTCCCTTTTCTTCCTAGATAACCTTTCATTAGGAAGGAGTAGTGCTCTTTATGTCGCAGGAAATCACTCTGACTTGTATTTCCACACAAGTTACAGAGTGAGAACAAGTCCCTTTCCTCCACTGTCATTCCTTTTAGTACCCTCACTCTAGACCAGGGGTGCTCAATTTTTTGGCCCTGTGGGCCAGATGAGTAGCATGGGATGCATCTGATGGGCCAGATGAGGCTGGCTGGGGCCAGCTTGGGACTTCGGCACAGCACTGCCCCCTCCCTGCTCCATGTACCAGAATTGAAGCCCTGGTGCCACTCCCTTCCACGTTCCTCATGCTGAGATTGGGTCCTGGGGGCCAGTGCTGCCCCTTCCTGCCCCCTCAAACCAGGATTGGGTCCTAGGTGCTAGTGCTATCCCCTCCTACCTACCTTGCACTGACAT
>JAGPOW010003648.1:91688149-91716828 GCA_030014935.1 Caiman crocodilus
AGATTTTTTTTTAAGGAGACAAACTGAAACTTCAAATAGAATAGTTAGAGTTGAATCTTCATTTTCTCTTCTCTGCAGGTTCAAAGAATTCTGAAAAAATCTTGATTTTTTTTGTTTTGTTGTTAAATGTGATTACTTTTGGAACTCAGTGATTATTTTAATTTGGTTGGGTATAAACTTTTTTAAGAACTGAGGAGGGAAAAAGAGAAGATTTCTACTCCCACTCCACTTACACATTTTCCTCTTGAATTGACTTTTAAGATCCAGCTCTTCTTTTTGCCTTAAAATATGCATTTTGAAAGGAAGCAGGTGTTTACTGAGTACTGTCTTTGAACAGCCCAAAGTCAGTTTATATCTCTAGTTGAAAGCATTCTCACCAAAACAGTATTTTTAGAGTTATCAGATCGAAATATACCACTGAAATTAAAATTGCCACCCAAGCATCCTCCTGTGCCATCCAAGCTTAGACTCATCATGCCTACAAGAGTTTAACTCTAAACAATTGGAGATGCACTGCCCCTTCTCACACTGCCAGTTCTGACCTGCGTACCCAAGGGCGGGCCCAGAACTAAAAACATGGTCTTAATATTGTCATTGATGCCCATGAAGCCTCCCATCCAAACCAAGGATTTGGAGCATTGTGCTTACACCCTTTACTCAGATGCTCTGACCGTGTAACACACGGTCACTATTGCTAAAATGCAGATGCCAACAAATCACTCCTTTTTAAGTGGCTCAAAGAAGCTTCAAATAGTATGAGAACCACCTGCCCCCTACCCCAGGAAAGGTCATAGAAGTAGGGAAAAAACACCCACTGACATATCTAGAGTGCTACAAGAAGGAAAAATTTTCAGGACCTAGGGATGATGGTTAGTGTGACCCTGTGCTATCAAGGATTATGCTGGTGACAGCCAGCTATGTGTTATGCCAACACACTGAAATAGAAAACAGCTCCTTTCCTGTTGCCCCCACAAAGGGCCAAGCAGCTGCCCAGAGAAACCAAATGGCATGGTCACTGGTGGGTATAAATATATGTCCCACATCTACTTCCTTTCAAATGCCCCAAGGCACTATACCAATCTACCCACAACAGGTGACCATTAATCTACCTATTGCAAGTCAGCTTGTGCCAAAATCCCAGCCTGCCCCTGGGGAGAGTCCTTTCCCCAGGCACCAACCATATAAAATGCTAGAACAGTACATTTGAGGTAGTTTTCTTTTCTTCAAAACATAATTAGGATTGAAAAATGAATCTCGTACTTGCCCATTTTGCATAAATACATGGTAAGTTAGCAATTGATGTTCAAATAGCTTAATTGAGTTTGAGGGGGGGGGAAAGGTCATTTAATTGGCCTATTGAAATGTTAACAGAAACAGATATGGCATGGAATAGACTTTAATGGTTGTAGTGTGGCACTAATGTCTGCATTCACTTGCAAAATTGTTAATTAGGGCATTTTGGTAGTTCATTTGCTTTTGTATTGATGAGCTTAGTCCAACAAGGAAAATCAGTTTTGTATTTACATGGGATAGTGGACCCTTAACATACGTGTTCAGTACTAATAACTAGGAAAATTAGTAGTAATTCAGAATTGTTTTATAATTGATTCTTCTAGTTACTATAAATTTACAGTTGTTCCTGTCATTTTCTCGTTTTCAGTGTCTTTGATATACAAGATTCAGTTTGTACTGGTAGTTTTAAATATTTGAATACATTGCAGCCTTTTCACTAGTGTGAATTAAATATGTTTCAAACCAGGTTATGCTCACTGAACTTTTCAGGAATTTAAAAACTAGACTTCCATGCAAAACAAGTTCCTCCATTTGAAAAAAAAAACGAGACTCAGGTCATTGTTTGCAATGTCTCTATGAAGTGTAATCTCTCTAATTATGTCTAACAAAACTACTTTAAGTTACACTGGCTGGCATACAATAAACAGTGACAGAAAAAGGAAAAATAATTCTTTGTGAGAAGGAAGTACATAACGTCTCTCCGACCAAAAAATGCTTTAAAATATTGGTGTCCTTTTTTTTTAATGGAAAAATTGCACTGATTATACACTTCATTATTTTCAAGATTATAATGTTAGAGATATGAATAATTATACTATTGCAAAATAAAATGACTGAATGCAAAGCTATGTACTTGAATGACTAAAAAAAAAGGGCTCATTATGTTTTGTGGTCAAACATAATGATACATTTTACTATGGATTTTGTTTATGGAAGCAAGTGGTAAGAAAAAAACAAGTGGAAAGTGTATTTCTGTGAGCAATGATTCCTTGTAACCAATGGTCACAAGTTACTGGAGAGCAGGTTTAGGTTGGACATTAGGAGGCACTACTTCACAGTTAGGGTGGCTAGGATGTGGAACCAGCTTCCTAGTATGAAAAGAGATCTTAACATTTCTTAACAGATCTTAACATTTCCTAAATGGAAAAGATTTTATGATCATTTCATGTTTTGTTTTGGTAATAATTTAACATGGTATTTTTGTCCTATAGACAGAATTGTATATTCTTTCACAACATCAGCTTAGGCATTTTAACATAGTCTGCAGTGATGTGTTTCTTTTAAATTTTAGAGGTTCTCGCAGCTTTGACACCAACTTCATTTACTTGTATGTATTTGTGAAAGTGCTTATGTGGAGATCACAAATATGCACACAGCAGCTATCTAGTTGTGCAAGTTTAATCAGAGTCCCAGAATGTTTCATTGTGACTGTATGCAAATGTATTTACATAGGAATAGGTCTTGGGTTCTTTAAAAAAAAAAAAGGCAACAAAGTTGAAAACTGAGGCCAACAAATAAATGAAAGTTTCTCTAAATCCATTGGATAATAGAGGCAGTGTTAAGGCTAACCACAGTGTTGAACTAAACAGAGGGATTACTCCTGGGTTTTGCATCAGTTGTTTTCTGCCGGGTGGCCTCACTTGTCAAAAAAAAAGAAAAAAAAGTTTAACGGGAGAACATTCACATGGCACATTGAGAAAAGAAGTATGCTTAATTCCATCAAAGCTCAGAAATCAGTCATTAATTTATTCTAACCTCCAATTGTTGGTCATTTGTGAAACATCTGGCCTTTAAGTCATAGGAACCTAAACATAAGTACAATGTGAGATCTTCTGAAGATGTAAGTTTGGTATAATGGGGGATACTGTTAGTGTGTGTATATGTGTATGTGTGCATGTATGTGTATATATTACATATGTTTTGAAAGGCAGTTAATTTCTGAGACTTTGAAAACATTAGAATGAATCTTTCAGTTAATTTGCTGTAGAAATTAGATTATTGTTCATTTGCATCTCAGAAAACGTTCTGCCATTAAAAAAGGCTCTGTCTTCATGGTGGTTTAGCAGTTAGATATTTAGCAATCTTGTGGCTTGCTAGTCAGAAATAGTTTCTAATGAAGTTGAAATTTAAGATAGAAAATGTATAAAGCCTTTCAGGAAAGGCATACCCTATTTTCCATATGGCTAAGTAATTGTTATAATATTTGTTTTAAAGCTGGACTTAGACACTCCTGACTGCCCTCTAATTTGATATGGCTGGTCCAGACGAATCTTATTCAAGAAACTTTAGTAGGAGAATGCAGTGAAGGAGATAAATAATTTGCAGCCATAAGCACATTGCAAAGTATAGGAAATAATTCAGTCGTCTTTACTGTTGAGACTATAACTCTCTCCAGTTTATTTGAATCTCTTACGGGTTTGAGCCTGCTTGGATAGTGACAGTGTCTGCAATAGATTTAAATGTGAGTGAAATCCTGAATCTGACAGACTCTCACATTTTTTTTATCTCAAGTAATGGCTGTTACTGACTTTGAAAAGTTTTTTTCCCCAGTGCCCATTTAAGTAGTATACTTTATCATATATAATAACATTAACATTACAAAATACCTTTTGATAGAGCCAAATGCATTGAATGCGTACTTGACGAGAAATTAGAATTCAGTATGACAAACCAAAAATGGCTCTGTCGGTCCTCACCCTAAATGTAATTTTGGTATTTCAGAGCTTTCACAGTCACAAGAACCTTAACTGCTCTGTTGTTTTTTTAAAGGTTGCATCCACTCTGATAGGACATGTGTTTTCCTGGTAAGAAGAGCTTGGTGCAACTATGATGCTATTAGATAAACATACCAAATCCAAATATATAACAAGGCAAATGAATTCTTAAGGTTTTGTATAAAATGAAGTCTGCCCCTTAATATTAGATAATCCTTTCTATATTGCTAAGTAAATATATCTTTGGTCCACATTCCTAAATAAAATTAGCTGCATCAATATAGAGATCATTTTACCTCGTTTCAAGGTGAGGTTTGTTCTAACAGGGTAGGAGGATATATGCAGTTGTGAAAATTATCACTTCATAGAGACTGCATTAAAAATACAAACAGCATATCAGGTGTTACGTATTATATTTGCATCATTTTTTGCTTGTTGCTCATGTAATGTGGCCATAATTTTATAATGTAAATTTAAAGTGGGTATGAAATGTATAGTGTTGCATAGCATAGTATAGAAAGTCTGTGTGTACATGTGTAAGAATAGGAATGTGGGGGCCATATGCTGAAGTCATGTTTCAACTTTGTTTAACCCATCATTTCAGAAGCACTGATGTCAAAAGTACTGTTAGGATAGTGGAGATGAGAGAAAAATCACTTTAAACAGCTTGTGAAATGTAATGTTTGAAATGGTTCTTTGAGAATGTGCAGATTATGGCTTGCATAGTGACTCTTTCCAGCTTTCTGGGAAATGAGCTGTTGACATTCTTTTGGGTCATCATCCAAGATAGGAGGGCAACCACAAGGATTTAGCAGATAAATTCATCCAAAAAGACCTTTATCCATTTCATTGCAACTTGGAAACGTTCATGTTGAATAGCAGTATTAATGTAGCCCTTTTAGCCCTTCAAAGTGAGCCTTATGTTTAAAAAAAATCAAATGACCAGAGTAATAAGTTCTTTAGGTCTTCTAAGAGGTAATTCATTATTTACATAATTCTGGAGCATAAACCAATCTTTTCTTCAAGAGTCCCTGAAATAGAATTGGGATGTTATATAGTGAAAGGTTTGCTTTTAAATTATAATCATCTGGATCTGTCTCAAATTCATTCCTAGTTTATTGTAAACAGCGGAATTTAGATTAATTCCTTTTCAAGAAAAATAGCAACGTATTTAAGAAGCATTTAAAAAAACAGCTCCTTTTTTTTAAAACTCAACAATTCAGGTGCTTGGCTGGCATGGGTATTGACGTAAAGGCAATCATTATACATTAGTATAGGTTGTTATTAAATACGTAGGAATAAAACCTTTTTGACTTGAACTAGAATGATACTATATAGGCTGAATGTGCAGGAAAGGTTCCCACAATGCACTGAGAAAGCCTAGGCTAACAAACACCCTGCTGCGTTGAAAACCCCCAAAAAAGACAAAAGCACAATGAAATAGAAAGCTTACCACCGGTAGCTTTCAAAACGACAAACTAGGCAAACTATACATCTCCACCACTCCAATTTTGTCAGAATGCTAATGAGCTTGCTCTGATCTTTACTCGGCTTCCCGTGTTTTCTACATCTTCAAGGACCACATGGCGCTAGCAAAATAAAGACAACTAAATGAGAATTTCGAATGCTTTTTGTGTTAGGACCTGGTGCCTTTCAGTTGACGCACTCGTTGAATATTCTCAACTTAAAAGAGTACAACAGGGGGTTGGGTATGAACTTTTTAGCAGGGGGAAATTTGTACAAAAGTAAATTAGTGTGAGGAGGAAAATATGAGAAAAATTTCTGATTAATTTCCACTCTATAATATCAATGACACCTTCAGCCCTTCTCATACTCTTCTAACAAGAGATGCTGATAAAAGATGAATGATTCTGTGTTGTTCACAGTGAATGTTTAGTGTTTTTTTAATAGCAGCATTCTACATAAAAGGCACCAGGAAGTACTCTGCATTAGCAGTTGAGATCACTAGTTAATAGGATGATGTCTTTTAGCTTTTGTCACAAGATTATTAGAAAGGATGGGTTTCTGTTCTCATCATGGCATAGTTTGGAGTGCTTGTTGAGTACAAGTGCTAAAATACAGGTTTCTTAGTATTATTTCACATGTAAAGTAAAAGCCTTTTAATACAACACCTTTTACAGTTTTTACCAGGTGATTGTGTCACTGATCTCTTATCGGTCCCCTTTAGCTATATTAATCACTTGAAGTGTTCTGCTTTCCAATGGGTGCTTGATGATGTGTGTATGTATAGATTCATTATCAAAAATAAATCCCCCAAAATGTCCTGCAACTTCACAGACCTGAATACAAAGCTTAATTTTCCAGTTTGCATTATAGAGGCTTATTAATCTATCATACAAATTTGTAATTGCAAAAAAGCATACTATCTAAAACAGCTTAGACTTTGAAATATAATTTAAAATCTCAACAAGTCTGATGTATCTGTAGCCACTAGTGTTAGTAGTAAAACAGAATAATTCTGAGAGCTCAGATTTACTTCTGAGTAAGACTCAATTTAATAACAATTCTGTTACCAACCTATGGATCATTAGGGAAGGGTACAATGGTAAATCTTTCAGATGGCAGGATGTACTGCATGCTGTTTATATGTATGCATGTGTATTTATTCACATAAACTGTACTTCTTTGGACTTAATCAGTAATCCTGTGCTTAAAATAGATATATTGGGCCTAACTCCTAATGACTAGTTTATTATTCTTCCGTGAGTAGGCATATTGGTTTCTTATGGAAACCCTGAAGAATGATAACAAAAATATAGTCTCTGTATAAAAATTAAAAAATGGAAGAGATCAGTAAAGTTTAATTTCAAATGCAGAAATATTCATGCGTATATGTAACACGTTTTGATTAGTTGATAACAACATGTGATCATTCAGTATTTTATTATCTGACTCGAAAAATAAACAAGTAACACACTGTGACTACAACATCCAGTTAATGTGGTACCAATCGATAGCATTATTTTTACTTTCCTCAGCATAATTAACATTAGGTGAATTGAAAACTAACTAAATAATAAGATTGCAAAGAGATAGCCGGTTATATTATGGGAAATTTGGATGTGTACATAAGCCATGGCAACCAAAACAGCAGCATGGCGATGGCAATTGCTCCAAAAAATGGAAAATCAGAAAAATATTTTTCAAGAAAAAGGACAAGCCTTGTTATCTGCTACTATGAAATAACAGAAAAGAAACCTTCCCAGAAATTAAGAAAGTACAAAGCATACATATATGATGCCATTGGTTGAGTTGTTACAGTAAAGCTTTCTCACCATCTTCATTATAAATGTCTCTGATTTTATACATAGCCATAACAGATCAACCTGTGGTAAGGAGACTATAATGACACTACAAGCCAGTAGTAAATTGTGAGAGGAGGAATGATGAAGGGTTTTAAGTGAAACAATTTATCGGTTAGGTTCTATGTAAGAACAGTCCACAAAAATTTGCATCAATCAATTTTTACTCTTTGGAAACCAACATTATATTATTAAGATTTATCTTCAAAATGTGTTATAATTATTACCAAATCCTCTAATAAATAGAGTAATAGAAAATAGGTATAGAACTGGAAGTCTTGTAATCAAAATCCCTGTTCAAAAGGCTTTTCCCTGTCTAGACTGTCCTAGCCATGTGTTTGTCCAGTGGGCATGAAAGAACTTCCAGTAATAAAAGATTCCACAATCTCTCAGAATAACCTGTTCCAGTGCTCAGCTACCCTCGTAGTTAGGAAGTTCTTCCTCACTTTCAACCTAAAGACCCCCTGTTGAATTTTAAGGCTGTTCATTTTTGACCTGTCCCCTCTGGACACATGGAATGATCTGTCAGCCTCCCCCTTACAACCATCCTTTTCGTAATTGAAGACTGCTACCAAATCCCCTTCAGTCTTATCTTCTTCATAGTAAATAATCCTATTTTTTTTCCAGACTTTCCTTTTATGTAGATCATGTTTTCTAGATAGCTTATTATTTTTGTTGCTCTTCTTTGGATTTTTCCAATTTGTTCATGTCTTTTCTGAAGTATGGGCCCCAAAACCCAGGCAAGGTAGGCCAGGTAAGCTAAATAGAGTGGAAAAATCACTTCCTGTGAATTGCATGCAACACTCCTATTAACGCAGGAGTTAATATACTCCGGTTGACTTCTTTTTTTGCATCAGTAGGACACTGTTGACTCATATTCACCTAGTTGTGTTTTTTCACCTGTGAGACAGCATCATCTCTTTGGAGCATCGTGCTTTCCCTTCAAAAATGCATTTTGTACACAATGCGCCCCCTACATGCACACATATCACCTCCTTCTCAGCATCAGGAAAAAATGTTATGAAGAATATAAAGCAAAAATTGGTAAACATCAGGGTAGCGTGACCCATACTAAACCGCAAGAGTGATTTGTGAGGCCATTCAGGCTACCCCTCCTACCAATGCAGCATCACATCCAGACATCCATTTGTTAAATGAAAAAGCAAGTAGGATAAAAACTCTGGCATGAGAAGCAGTGGCCAGCAGAAGAAAACTTAGAAACATTCAGAGGAAAGTGCCTGATGTTACTTCTCAATCTGAAAGCACAAAAGCTCAACTGCCAGCCTTTTCTTCCAGCAAATGGTCCCTGGGCCCAACATACATCAGACAGTTTTTTCTGAAGAACTGTCAGGCATAAATCACTGTGTTACAGCAGCAAAAAAAGCTTCACATATTTTACATACGATTGATAGATTTCAATTTGTGGACTGTGGATGCATTTTGCTGCATTATGAACAGGGGGCTGAGGTACTATTTTTCCTCAGCCCATAGCTTCTCCTAAATTCCAAAAGATCTCGGAAAACAAAGTAGATGTCAAGAGCTTCTGTAATCGTTATCCTGGACTGGGAACCTTGGCCATAGCACTAAGAATTCAGGTCCAAAACTGTTTCCACCTGTGCAAGAGCTACTGAGCTCATTCATTTAGTATTCTAAAGGCAAAAAGCATCAAACTGCTGAGGGATTTTCAGTTGAACTCTTACCTCCTGAGCGCGTCTACACAAGACACTATGTCACTGTAGCAATGAGCTATGGCGATGTAATGTCAGCAGGCATGAACTGTGATGCCATCACTACTGTGTGGTAGGGTCAGAAACAACCCATGCAGTGCTGGGACTGCGCAGTACTGGTGGTTACTGCACAGCCATTTAGTACTTGTTAGAGCAAGTACTAGATCAAGTAGTACTAAGTGATTGCAGAGCAGCAACTGAGCAGTTGGGCACACATGTAGATGCACCCCCTCTGATCTGAACTTAGAAAGCATAAACCATGTCTCTTCCTGGTCTTGGTAAGCAGTTCCATCCTAAGTCTATCATATAGTTCTTAATCAGCTCTGTAAATGGTTATTCAAGACCATTTATTCAATTGCTACTGGCTTTCTACCAAGGTAATATTCTGATAGTCTTTACATCAGTTTGTAGAGTGAAGAAAATGAATGCCCTTTCATGCACTGTGTCTATTTACTATCTTTCATACTGATATCTGTACACTGGGTGGTTCCCAGTTTCAAACCCAAGGTAACTCTCAGCTGAGGTTTTTTCTCCTCTTGCCCCAGTTCCTATGAGATCTGGCATTCTTTGAGTTCAGGGGCATCCAACATATGGCCCATGGAGCAATTTCCTCCGGGGAAGGCCAGGAAATTTAGGAGCGAGGCTTTCCCCAGAACCAGGGGCTAAGGGGCCCCACCGGACATTGGCAAGGGGGCAATTGTGGGCTGTGCCAACACAGCCTGCTTGGCTTTCCACTGTTTGCCTAAGGCTACATTCCCCACTGCCTCCATTGCTAGTCTTTTCAGCTCTGAGGTAGAGACAGTACTCTGTAAAATAATTCCATCTGGCAGATTCTTGGTAGTCATGTCCTACCTTTGCTAGACTTCTTTGTGTGTGTAAACATTGGTGTCTTTTTGGAAGCTGCTTGAAATGTGGCAAGAATGCTGTCAATAAGGAAACCTGTTCTTAACTTTCATTCAGTATTTTCCCATCATGTTCAGACAGGGGAAGGAAGCCATGAGCAGAACGTTGTTCCCTCATCTGAGAACCGATGCTTTTAATAGAGTTCTTCCAAATTGTTTATCTGGTAGTTTCTCAGTGAGTTTGGGTATTTTGGAGTAACCAGTGAGGTTATTTTGTGAGAGGCCAGAGATATTTCTCCGGTGTAGGCTGAGCACCACAATTCCAAGGTACTGCTTATGGAGTCAGTGACAGAACACCTGATTCACTACACATTTCCAGTTACTAAGTTTTAAAGGAGAAGGCATCATCTTCCCCCCACCTTTCTTTTGAAACTCAAAATGTCATAACATTGTTTTAAACATGGTGATGATGTGGTGCCTCCAGCTGAAGTGGTGTGGTGCCTCCAGCTCCTGCCTGGACTGTCCTCTATTGGTAACTAAGGATTTTGTTTTGAAAGCTTGCTTTCTGATGTCCAGTTTCCCATTGGAAATGTCATGTGCATAACCTTTTTGTCTATTTACCATAATAAAATCAAATAAACTATTTAATGGTTCAGAAACACAGTATCATGTACCTGGTGTTCACAGTGTCTAGTGGTAGTAGCAGATGTCTCCTGTCTGAACTTTGTCTTTACATGCAGCATAGCTGCATCCAGCCTTATTGCTGCACTAATTATCTCAGATTCTTTTGGCATTTTTTGCTTTTCTGGTAATCCACACAAAAACCCTCTTACAATAAGAAAGTAGTTCACAGTACATGGACTTGTATATGGCCAATATTTTCAAAAGTGAATTGTGATAGCAGGGGTTCTCAGATTTTGAGAACCCAACCTGGGGAACTATGAAGGAGCCTCTTTTTCAGCAAATCAGCAAATTAGAATGCCTCAGCTAAAGCTACCAAAAATTGAGGAATCCAAACTCACTAGTCACTTTTGCAAGATCTTGACCAGAATTCTTAGTATGACTTGACACGCCTCAAATTGGAGCTGCCATAATTATTTCCTCCAAATAATGTTTATTGTGAATTTAACACTTCCTACTAAGGCATTTGTTATATTCAAGAATGTACCTACTGATATAGATTAACACTATTCAATTGGTTTGTTCAGAAACTGTTTCCTCTGGGTCCATTGTAAGTGCATTGTTGGAGTCAATGGAAAGATTTCCACTGGTTTCATTTGGGATTGGATTGGGTCTATTGACTGCTTTCTGTATGTGATGTCTTGAGTGGTTACCTGAGACATACGGTATTGTTTCCATTCCCTGACTGATCCATAAGACCATGAGAATGATCATATTAGATCAAGATTTAATTGTCATATTAGTTCCAAAATATCCTCTCCCACAGTGACCAGTACCAGCTGATTCAAAAGAAAAGAAGAAAATCTGCATCTATGATTTGGCAGTCAGTAAGTAATAGTATAACTTAGCCTTAGGAAAAGTTCTCACACACCTTCTAATAGTTAGGTTTGTTCTAAAGCACGAGGAGTTAGGATCCTTCCTAATGTCTTGGGTGGAGGAATGGTTCTGAGTTTGTTTTATTTTAATATTTACCATTACAACTGTCCATACAGGTATTTGATTTCTGTTCAGCCTTTTTGAGCTCTTAGCATCACTGATAGCTTGTGGCAATGAGCTCTACAGGTAATGAGACGTGTTTAGGAAAAATATTTTTTTTCTTTATTTTTAATCAGTTTGTATTTGCCACCCTTCAATTTCTTCGAGTTTTCCCGTGATCATGTTCTGGGAAACTTGGTAAATAAAGTATCTGCTCTACCTTTCCTCTGGCATTCATTATTTTATATGTACATCTTCTCTGTGGTAAAAAATTCCAGTTTCTTTCATATGAGCATTTTGACATTTTGCTAATCTTGTTTGGATGAATAAAACATTTGTTTGCATGGGCAAATAGCACATTTTCATAGATTTTCAAAAGAAGTTCAGGCCAAAATTTGTGGAAATTTAGGAATGCACCAACAATTTTGTGATTGCCAGATTGTCATTGGAACAGTCGCAAAAAACAACTAGCATGTCCTCTCATGTAGACCTTGGCCAGTTTTTTCGTTACTCACCCATCTCTAGTTCACATGCGCTGGCATTCTCCTGCTGGCCTCTTCACCCAAGTGTGTTGAGTGAAGAAAGCTTCATCTATTCTATTTTAAAACTGTGTGTAAACATCAGCAAATGAGTGAAGAATGGGCTGTGACTTAAGTAGATTCTTTTTCATATTGTTCTGTTGAAGTAAATGGGTAGACATGTGGAATTTTCTGTTTAACCATTATACCATGGCACACAGAATATGCAGTGCAAATAAAACTTAAAAACAATTGCTGCTTAAGGCAGCATACAAAGTGATTTCCGTAAGCCTGTTATTTCTTGCCAGACTGAATGTGTTGCTTTTGGATGCTGGTAGAAACCTTTTAATAGATATCTTCTGTGGGTTGTAATTCATTTTTGCACAACAGCTAAATGCATGTAGATTTAACAATTTTTTAAAAAACATTATTTTCATCTATTTATTTGTCATCTGTTTATTTATTGACAGATTTATGATGGCATAAAGTGTGGAGGAGTTACTGTGTTCATCCATTTATATAGTAAACTAGTCTTGTTGCTACATGTTGCTGCTTTTTCTCTCTTTTAAAGTGGCATTCATAACATTTTGTAGCACTTCTTTCACTGGTTTCTTAGAAATGTACAGTCATACTAGGTTAATCCATTCTCAGTTTATCTAACTGTCTAGCTGCCCAAAAGGCTTAAATGATAATGAGCCTCATGGTACATGGAAGTGCTGATGGCTGGATGATCAGGGGTTGGGGGTTGTTTGGGGATTTTTTAGCAGAAAAAAAGTAAATGATGCTTTTAGAGTGATTCAAAATAACCATTTATCAGAGTACTAGTCATTAAAATGTTTAACAAGGAATCAACGTATGACTTAGACTACAGGGCCCTTAATAAATCCTATAGTGTTTAATATAAGTGATACTGTATAAAGCAGTGTCAAAGATGCGCAGCATCAAAATATAAGTTATTAATTTATGCTGTCTTCAAAAATGTGTAACATAAAAATAGGCTTGTAATTCAAAAATCCCGCAAATGAAAAAAGTGCAAGTCAGCATTGAATAGCAGTCATAAAAATAATCATTCGGTGCATGGGATTAGCCAAAAGACATGAGCCAATTTATGGTAGAACTGGTATCATTAAATAAACTCCTAACTTGTTGGACAGTCACTGAACACTTTGCTACAGCCATTATTGATTCTGGTATGAAGGATATTACAGTGCAGGCCCTAAACCTAAAAGTCAATGGGATTGGCCCATATGTATCTGTTGGTAGAATTTAGGGTCTTGGAGTATTTCATTGTTGGTATTGGGATCATTCCAAATCACTGAGGAGGGATCTGGTAGATGTCAAGTGAAGAGAAGAATAGAACATGCATCCTTCGGCACTCAAGCCAGACAATGAATTAGAAAATGGCAATGAGAGAGTTGATTTGAAAAAATTCCCCAGGTTTCCTAGGGAAAAACAAAGCAGGACTTTATTGTTTAAAAAAGGAAATTAATAAAGGAGGCATTGCTAAAAATTCTCACTACAAAATATTGAGTAATATGGTATTAAAACATTGCCTTGGCTTTTTATATTTACTTTAAAAGAGTGATGAACCATACTCTTTCATCTTCATTTTTATTGTTGCATCTTTCAATTACTCTGCATTTTGAATGAATGTGGTATTTGCAGACCTAAAGAGTCTTATTTTAAGATTTTATTTTCAGAAGTCATTGTTGTGGCTATAGGATAAAAAGGTATAACCGTAATTATGCATTAAAGAGAATAAATACATTCTGCTAGAGAGTTAACCAGGTGAGGTTAAACAAGATAAGATGAATTCTGGCCTTTTTAGAATACTGACAGTCTTCATTTTGAGCTACAATGTAAAGTGCTTTATCCTGAGATTAGGTATTGTGGCAGAAGCTAAAACTGCCTTTTTCCCCTAACCGTGCCAGAATACAACCTCCTTTTCTTTTTGCGCTAACAAGACTGCTTTACCACCACAGCCCACTCTAAGTAATTAAATCAATCCTTTGTACTTACCGTATTCTCCTCTAGTGACGGTACTAGATCTGATTATATGCTTCATGCATATTCAAAGTATGGCACTGACAGCTCTTTAATGAGCTCTTACTTAATCAGTACGAACAATGTTCATCTTGTTCCTTTTTTCCTCATACATTAGAGCTAGGAACAGTTGGGGGAAAAAATGAAACATCCAGCATTCATTTGAAAAATATATTGTACTTTGAAAAGTGTCTAAGCTGGGGAAGTTGCATTCTGCCCTTTAAAAGTCTGATGGACAAATTGGATTACTAGTATTGGATTAAATAACAAATGGTTAGAGGAGAAATGAGAAAAGCTCGCTGTGATCACAGGCTTTAATATTTTTTGTTACTTATAAAGCTGAAGGGGTCTTTAACCAGTTATTAAAGTCAGGATTAATTTGTAATGGTCCAAGTTACTAGCTTTAAAAGGTTTTTTTTTTCATTAAAAAAATCTAAAACAATGGTGTAATGCATGTATTATAGAAAAATACATTTTATGTTTAAGATCTGTGGGCTATTTATAGATTTTCATCATCTTGTACTGGCTCAGATAAGAGGTTTGCACACACATTATCGATTTGTTCTCAAACATGTTTTTTGCTTCATTTAAATAATCTGTATTGTTTCTCCAGAGAGGAACAGATATTTTCTCATTCTGAATTTTCAAACATTTGTAGCAAATTATTTAAATACTCATTTTACACTTTATAAATGGGAATAAGCAGCCGTAGCAGTTCAGTTGAGCAGTTTTACTAAGTGGAAGTATGAAATGAATTGGGGAGGGGAGGATGGTAAGGGGGAATCCTATGTTTTTATTTCATTTAGCAATTGCAAGTGTGCTTTTAATTTACAGATATCACTACTCTATCAGCATGCTATTTTTCTTGACTGAAAATGTTTTTATTCAATCTCCCACTGAAGAACATAATGCTGAATTTAGTAAATTGGCTAATACTGTGGTGTTTGAAAATATCAATTTTAAAATTATTTATGTGGCAGTGAGGCTTACTTTATTTGTTGTGAAGTATCTATTTTAGATGTATGTACAAGAATTTAAAAGCCCTTGGTCAAAAAAAATCACAATCTATTGCTATTAATATTGCACACATGTGTCATTTCACTGATCAAAAAGGCCTTCACCAGGGTACAATTGGCCTTTTTCCAAATTGTAAGCTTTTTCTCAGCTTTTTCTTTTTACTCTTTCTTCTTTTGTTGCTGCCCGGGGATTTGTGCCTATCGCAGTCGATATCACATGACTGGTGTCAGGGCATCACATGGTCCAAAGTGAATACAAAAACAGCTACCCCCAAAAGATTAAAAATACTGTAAAACACTATAGACTTTGTTGACTCACTTGAAAAAAAACAAAAGAACCCCTTTTTTTAGCACTTCATGTCAGCATACATGTAAGCATAAAAATATTGAAGGTACATATCAATTTATAAGATCCAGATAGATACAACTTTTACTGAGATATGTTTAAATTATGTGCTGCAGTTAACTTTACTTGTAGAAGAAAAACTTTTACATAGAAGTAGAAAGTTTTAACGTCTTATATTACGTTCTTGCCCTAGAACATTGGTTGTGGTAAAACTAAGGGTTAGATTCACAGCTGGTCTAAACCAGTAGAACTACAGTGAAGGGTTTCTGGGGCGCGTGTGTGTGTGTGTGTGTGTGTGTGTGTGTGTGTGTGTGTGTGTGTGTGTGTGTGTGTGTGTGTGTGTGTGTGTGTGTGTGTGTTGAAAATGGCTTGCAGAACCCAACATAACATAGCAAATGTATAAGGGCACCAATGCAAGGAGAACAAATGTAAGGGCACCATTTGTTCAGAGATCCCAGAGTATTCTATAAGCAACCACTAAATGTTGAATTTAGTATAATTAATCAATAGAGTATTGTTCTAGCCAGATAGCTGTTTGTCTTGGTTGAAAAACTTTTTTTCCTATGGGTTTCAGGGGAATTAAATGTTTAGCTTCAGGGCATAAATTGATCATTTGTATGAATGAGAAACAAATTCCCCTCTCCTCCCCCCCCAAAATAAATAAATAAAAATAATTTTTAAAAAATTGCAGTGTGCTTGGTACATTCCAGAAAGAGGCTGCTTTCCTCTGAAATACTGAGGAATACTGTCTGCTTCCAGAAGCTGGTGCTCCTGACACTTGCACCAATAAAGTAATTTCTTTGATCTGCAACTTAGGGCCAAACATTCCTGTCATCTGGACAGCCTTTGGAGGAATGCTGAGCTACTAAATAGAACTATTAAGTGTTGCAGAACTGTGGCTTTATAGCTTCCTGCAGGAAACCTAGGGGAGGAGGTTTTGAGGAAGGTATCTTTCACAAGGCAAAGTCCTTCCCTTATTGTTTTGGCAAGGGCTGAAGCTTAACTTCCTTCTTTAGAAAAGCTTTCAGAATCATCCCCAGTCTTTGGAGGCTGGGGAAGCTATGGACATACATGCAGACCTGCTAATTTTGCCCATACCCCTAGCAGCCTAGCTTCATTGGAGTTGCAGTGTGCAGCTTTTGAGCTCATAGCACTAGGTAGGAGAACTCAGCTCACCAGAGCTCAGTTCCCTTCCCCAGCCCACTGGTGGTGCTGGGGAGGAGAACACAGCTCAGCTGGGCTGAGTTGCCTTCCCCAGCCCAATCGTAGGGCTGGGGAGGGGAAGTGAGCGATCTGGCTCAGTTCCCTTCCCCAGCTCCCTGGTCCCAGGCAGCTGCACCTGGCTTCCGTCCCTCATCCAGCAGACAGATTGGCACAACCCCGGGAGGACTGGCATAGCCCGCACAGCCATCCCAGGGCCGCGGGACCCTGATTTGCCTGCTGGATGAGAGAGACTGTTTCGAGCTTCCCCGTTATAGCCTATGGATGAAATGTTGAAACAGCATCTCTGTTTCAACAAAACAAAGTGCAACAGCAATTTTGAATTGAAACAAAATTCGAAATGAAACATGGTTCCATCAAAACCTCAATCTGCAAGTCAAAACAGAACAGTGCCATTTCGCACAGCCCTAGTATATACCCGTCAGCAGTGCAGAGACAATGTATATCATCCTTGACTTGCCCAGTCCTCTCCCTGTCTTTTCTCATTCTTCCTCTATGGACTCCAGAGCCACTAGGCTGCAAGGAGAAGAAACCAGTACCAAGCAGACAGCTGGCTATCCTCCATGCAGCTAGGGAATATCCACTTGAAAAAGGCAACTCTGTGCAGCTTGTACATTAACATGTTATTTGGACATGTGTGCAAGACGGGTAGCTGTGTCAAACTGGGCATGTTTCCGATGGTAATGTCCAGAATGTAAGAGCTTTCTTTTAAAGTAAAACCCCAAATGTTTTTTCTGTCTTACCAGCTTCCTGAGCCACTAATGATCCATCACATTAGGTTAATAATATGCCTTCCCCCCTTTATAGCAACTTACCTCAGGTTACAAACAGATGTCGCATCTGTCCTGGGAGAAAATTGTATCCCAGGATGAAGTACAGTCTTTCAGGTATCCATGTCTGTTGTCCTGGGCCAAACCCTAAAGAGGTTCCCAGGATAAGAAGTGTCGCAGGACATCACAAAGTGTGTCTGTACAGTTTTCCCAGGATCGCATCATTGAATCAATGGCAGAAAAGCACTGGTGCATTCAGCTGCTTACTAAACCCTGATTGGGAGGGTATTGGAGAGGTGGAGAGAACTGGACTTATTTAGTCTAAAGAAGAGAAGACTGAGGGGGTCTTTAATAGCAACCTTCAACTACCTAAAGGGCGGTTCCAAAGAGGTTGGATCTAGGCTGTTCTCAGCGGTGGGAGATGACAGAACAAGGAACAATGGTTTCAAGTCACAGCAAAGGAAAATCTTTCTAATAAAAAATTTCTCACTAGGAGGGTAATAAAACACTGGAACAGGTTACCCAGAGAGGTGGTGATATCCCCATCCTTGGAGGTTTTTAGGGCCCAGCCTGACAATGCTCTGGCTGGAATGATGTAGCTGGGAATGATCCTGCTTTGAGTAGGGGGTTGGAGCAGATGACCTCCTGAGGTCCCTTCCAACCCTAATTTTCTATGATTCTATGTGTGTACACACCAATCCCAGGATTTTTCTGGTCCAGGACAAACACAGGCACAACTTGTCCAGAACAAATGTGATGGCTGTTCCTAGCCTCAGAGATTTCAAAACACTTACAAACATCTAATACTCAGGAGCATTACAGGTATAGGCAAGTAGCGTTATCTCTATATTATTATTCCTGCACAGCTGAGATGCAGAAAGACTTGCCTGAGGTCACAGTAATGTAGTGGCAAACCAAGGGAAAGACCCCAGATTTCCTGACTCAAGCTTTCTTGCTACCAGAGAAAGTTTCTTTCCAAACTCATTTCTACCCTAAGAGATGCATCGTGAGTCTTATAGCTCACTTAAGACATCAGATGAAAAATGTCTTTCAGCCCAATTTTGAGAAAGGTGAGAGTTGGCATGTTAGATCAAATGGACGTTCAAGCTCCATATCAGGATCTTTGAGAACTTCCTGCTAGTTCCTTACTGCAGGTGAAATGAAACTCACTGTGTTGCAGAGGGCTAACACAGCCCTAGACACTGCAGAACCTCCTTTAAGGAGCGTGCAAGGGTTCTGTTGGCTGACCAGCTAAACAAAGGTGCCCACGCCTTTCCTGTGCATCGTGAGAAGGGCCTTTGTGCTATCTTGAATAGATGGATGCAGAAGGCCATGAAGGAGATGTAGGCAGAGACTGGGACCCCTAGACAGCTTGCTGCTTGTTTGCCCTCTATAAAGTCAGTGCATTTCTTTTGACTTTGCTGAGAATAGGATCAGATCCCCAGTTATGGAACAGTGTTTGTAACAATGAGGAGGCTGTGCAACAGCCTAGCACCTTTGCCATGGATTCTAGGTTATGGTCAGCCCACCAACCACTCTGAACTTCACCTACATAGATCCTGAATACTCAACCTTATGTGAGTGGAGTGGCTTTCACCTGTAATATTTTAATTAGTTATTGACCCTGACTCTGACCATGTATCCATCAGCACCATGAGTTTTTCATTGAAACATAACAACAGTTAAGCCTCTTAAAAGAGTTTACGTGGTAGAACACTCTTTGCATATTGTACTTAGTTCTGTAAAACTTACCAGCTTGTTAAGGAGCAGTAAAATATGTCTGAAGAATATCAGCTTTAAAAGACTGAGTAGTCAGATGATGATAGGCTACCTAGCACTCAAAATCTATTCTTATAATATTACTAACTTTTGAAAAATTACCTTTTAATACCCAATAACAAGAGAGATCTGTTGCTCAAAAAATAGACCCTGACTTATGTTGCTCAATTTGTCAATGTCCTATACATGATAATTCTGGTTTTGTTGTAGGAAGGAACACAGAAGAAGAGGAAGCTATGATGCAGGAATGGTTCATGTTGGTTAATAAGAAAAATGCCTTAATAAGAAGAATGAACCAGCTTTCTCTTCTGTAAGTATGGATGAACAAACCTGTTGACAAGAGGTTGATTTATCAGTATGTTACTCAGAATTTAGATGCTTTTTTTTTTTACTTTCTTTATATCAGACTTCAAAATGTTCCCTCAAATATCCCAAATAAGCCAGGTTTTCCAAACATATCAAGTCATTAGTTTTTCTGATATTTCAGGCATGAAAGTATAAAATATTGCAGTGGTGTAAGATCAGCAAGAGCTGGTGGAGGGGAGCTATCAAGTGCAATTTATATGTTCAAAGACAAAAACAATGGTAGAATAAAAGTACAGCACAGAAGTATACAACTACATTTGAAATGTACTTGGAATATGACCTAAAAAGACTAATTTTACAGAGAACATTACATTTAAACTAATAATTGCTCTACAGAATTATAAAATCACTTTACTACTTTAGCAATGTTTAAGTGTTGAAAAATGAATCCATGAATTCCAGGTGCAGTAATGTTACTTAGAAATCAGTGCAGAGCAAGATTTGGTTAATGGCGACATACTTTTAAAAAAATGGACAGTATTGGGCAGCTATTGGGGACATAAAAGAAGAAACAAACAAACACCACTCATTATTAAACTAGGATTTGTGATGATCCCAGCAGTCCTACATTTCCAGTATTTCTCACTAACCAGCTGATTTTCTTTCAGTGTGCCACCTAGTGTAGATATATGCATAGTTCCTTTATAATACAACAAAATGAACTGCATGTTCACAGATTTCTTCTCGTGTCTGAACTTGATAGAAGAATCTACCTCAAACTATTAAGCTTTCTAATCCTGTGTCTAATTTTCCATATTTATTAGGTCAGAGTGTACCTGGGATATTCCTTTCAGTGTTCATACTATCTGGTTGAATTGTTTGATGCTAGAATTTGTTCTTTAGATAAGAAAGAATGTATCATGCTTTGCACATTCCACAACAGCTGTTCCCAGGCTGAATATATACTATCTATATATAATAGTACAATTGAATTAAACTGACTTCACTAGAATAGACGTTTTGGAAACTGAAAAAAGCAGCATTACTGAATATTCTACCTGAGGAAGGTTTTAAGTTTGAGTATCATTTGTTTGGAGTAGCTTAAAGTTAAAGAGAAAAGTCAGTTATGAGTCCTAAAATCAATGTAAGTTAAAGGTTCTTTTAAGTGTTTAATGATTTAGTAATTAACATATTGATGAACTTTTGCATCTTGCCTAGGGAAAAAGAACATGACCTAGAGAGGCGGTACGAACTGCTGAACCGGGAGCTGAGAGCAATGCTTGCCATTGAAGGTAAGAAATGTTAACTGTGTGAAACTGCTTAACAGGAAGACCAGCAAGAAGGGCTCAGGTGTGAACTGATTCAGCTCACACACATTATTCAAAATGATAGTGTACAGACATCTTCCCTTACATCCCTCAAGTTTTGTATACAGAGAAATTATTCCAAGTGTCAGAGAAAGCAGGTCATAAACACAAGTATTGTTTAAAAAAATAAAATAAAAAGCAGCAAGAGGGGAAAAGACCAATATATTTTTAGAATGTTTTATTTGTTATTTTAATAAAGTAATAGTAGGTTTGGTACAGCGGTAGTGTTTTTCATGTCATAGGAAATGAAAATCGTGACCCATGTACATGAGACTCGTTATTTTTGCATTTAACTTATTTTTACAACAGTGGTTCACCAGGAAAAAAAAATCACATCAGTGTTCATGGTAAAATATTATACATGTGTCAAGCAAATATTTCATCACATACAACATCAGGATTAGTACAATCCTTCTGCACATATTTCCTTCATTCTCTGTAGCTCTCTAGAGTCTAGTCACCTTACCTGAATGAAAACTCATGGGAAGATTGACATAGGGGATAAATACAGCAATTGAATACCTTCCATAGTGCTTTTAAATGAATGATACAATAATCCAAAGGCTGATTCATAATAAAAATAAATGTTCAGATAGCTTAAACTTTTGCTTACTTTATTTTGTTATTTAAATATCTTAAGTGTTTTATAATGTTGCACCACTTATACTTCTCAGTCACACATACTGTCTTATAGTTCAAAGATGTTTGCTTATAAGTTAATCCTTTGGGCTCTGTAAAATGGACCTTTTGTCTAATCAATGCAAATTGATTTTGCTATTCTGTATTGACCTCTTAACCCTTTGACTGTCCATGGTAATTTTCTTTCTTCACCTGATAAGGTACCTGATCCATAATAAATCAATTCTAATTAGTTTGGAGACCTCACTGGAAGCGTAAGTTTGTAGGAAAAAGGCAAGAGGTGTCAGGTAGCCTTTTCATAGCTGTGTTACTATACACTTACGTAAGACTAGTTCGCCGTGGTCTTGGATAAACTTTGAATACAACATGTGTACACTGCTTTCTGTCTGGAGAGAGCAATTACTTAGAAATTAGTGAAATTTAATTATTAACGTATTAAAACCAGAAAACCTTTTTTAAACAAAAAGGTGCTAAAAAGGACCTTAACATTTTATTCTTTAAGGACTTCATGTCCACTTTGAATGCCTACAATCATACAGAAAATAATGCTCCGGTTTTGATAAAACTGTATTTTTTTTTAAGTAGCAAATATGTACCAAACAATGGGATGCTCAGTTAAACTTTTTGTTTTTAAAAATGATTCAACATCCAGGATTTTACAAGAAACATAACGCATGTTTTATACAACGTTTTAGAATTCTGGCTGTTATTGTGATTAGTATTCCACTGGGAACTTCTGCAGTATTGCTCAGCCACTGAAATATACTTAAAACCAAATTAAAGAAAGAATTGTTCCACTAAAACAATTAATATTGTGAGTACTTAACAAGAAGTTAAAATGTTATTTTTGAAGCATTGGCTCTGTGCACGAAGGTGCTTATTTGCTGATGTATGTTTGATTTTGAATATTAACTGTAAAAGTGATTATAGAACAACAGCACAAAACTGACATTTGTGGTAAGGTTGGCTGTAGAAGAGATCAGAAACTTAAACTGACTAAATGAGGAGCACGGTAGAGTGTGCATCATAGAAGCTACTTAGCCCTTTGTTAATGAGCAGTTGATGCCACGTGAAAGATGCAAAGGGACAGGTCTAACATTGTGTACACTTATTCACAATCTGAAATATATGGATACAAAAATAGGAAGGAAGTTTGTTTGTTTGCTTGTTTGTTTAATGTAAGCATCTCAGCAGAAATATTCTGATTCAAACTGGTACTTAAAAAAAAAATAGTCATTGGGAGGTGATAATTACTGTTTTGGTAAATTGCTCTAACTCTTCCACGTGTGGCTGTGCTGTTTAAAAATCTATCAACCAATTTACTTAGCTAGTTGATGACAGGAAAAAAGGAGACTTGCAAAAGGTAGCAGCCTGCTGATTGTAGATAAAGGCGATTTATTGGCCATCGGCCTGCCCTGCTAGTGTGAGCAGTGTGTGGGCAGTACTGTAGTTTAGAGGTGCTGACCGTTATAATGTTCAGTGATGTGGAGACAGTGTCCTCTTAGCCAACTGTTAAAATGGATGCATATGCAGTTGAATGGTCTTTTGGAGTGTTAAAGTACTTCCCACAGAACACATGAATGGCCAACAGTGGTTAAAAAAAAGGAGTACTAGTTCCCATTTAGCAGCAAAGATAAGAAAGGGAGAGTAAAGTGGTACTTTTTTATAGCAGCAATAAAGTATTCCTGTCTTTGTAAGTGAATTTTGCTGCTACAACTGCTCACTCCCGAGAAAGCTCTGAAATAGTTTTATAGAGTTATAATAGGCTGAAGAAAATACATCCTATGTGGTCTGTTTCAACACACACATGGAAACACTGCCTCTATTCAAAGCAGTTTGTCCCATGTAAGCAAGGTATGCATTTCAGAGCATGAATTTGACTGCATTTGGAGCTGAGTAGCAGGATGCCTTAGACGTACAAACATACTCCAGTTACCTTTTTTTTTTTGTTCCAGATTTAATGCCTCCTTAGAAAAGATAAGTTCATTTTTGCACACCTTGGGTAGTGTGTTCATTTTCTGCCCAAGAAATGGATCTTCTTTAGGATTTTGTACATCTTGATTTATTCTTGGCTTATAGTTTGAAGTGGGTGCTCTTCTAAAAGGATTTATGCATAGGTTCACTATTTTTGTAGTTATGGTTTATATGATAAGCTTTTTATATTTAAAATCAATATGTAATCCTGTGGAGGAGCTTATCCCCTAAAACCCCATTTGTAAATCTATTTTAGCTTTGTTACACAGCACAGCCACAGTATTCCATAGATTGATTAGGTTCAGCAGTAGAATCCTATCAAATGGCCTGCTCTGATGATGATGCAAACTCTTTCAGGATTGCTAGTTGACTGGAACTAAAGATAAGACTTGACTGCAATCCCCCAATGTGCTCTTTACAAAACTAGTGTTAATTTTCATCAAAGTGCTTGGCTTATTTATTATAGTGGCAAGGTTGAAGGTTTTACTAGAAGAACTTTCGACCATTTCTATTAAAGTGTTTCTATTGGAATAGGCTGTATGTTTTCTCAAAGTAATTATCAGTTTAAGCAACAGGGAAAAAAAGACAATATGAAGTCCATGAAGATGAATAATTGAAAACGTTTCTATTTCAACCTGAATTTAACAAACTCTGTAATTTTAAACTGCACATTGCAAGTGGTTTCATGGAGGCTTTGGATTTCAACACTTTTTGCTCATATACAGCCTCAGAGCTTAATCCTATTTTTGTCCAGACTGTAGCTTTTATAACAGTATTATTCTGAAATCTTCAAATTAATCACAGCCTATATTGTAGCTTCCAAAAGCTGTAGTCAGCGTTGGTAACTGCACTTGACAGGTGTTATAGTAATCCTATCTTTAAATGTACAACAGGTAGAAACCAAACTTGCACACAGTTACTTTTTAAACATATTTACACTTGTGTTCTTCCTGAAAAGTGGTCCCAATTTTGGAGGGGGGAGCAGCAGGCATGGGAAGGTCCTGCCAAGTATTTATCTGTATAAAACAAATAGGTTATTCAATAACATACAAAATAATATCCTTCAAATGCTGGGCCAGAAACATGCATTCTACCCTGACAAACTTGCATTTAATTGTATTTACTCCTAAGGAGAAAGTAACATATTTTGCTTTTTCTGAGAAGCAGTACAAAAAGATCATTAAGCTAAGTCTGAAGTGAGAATGTGTAGTTGTCCTAATGAAGCTTTGTGCGGCAACTTCACAAACTGCACTGCTATCCACAACAAAAATCAGTTATATTTGCGATAAGAATGTCTTGTTATTTGTTACCCAGGGGTGAGAGTGCTGTGTCTATTATAGGTAGGAATTTAATGGAGGAAATCTAGTTCTTTCAAGGTTTCCATTGAGCATTGTACTAAAAAGATTTTGAATTTTGCCTGGAGAAGCAAGATATCATAGAAAATAGCTACTGATGTTCTGAGAAGCCCAGTGTAAAGCCAAGAATGTTTCTAAAAATCCTGAACTTTGCATTAAATTTTAACTAAATTGCTTGATCAAAGGCTTGTAGCAATGGTGCTTTCCAGAGCTATCCTTTTACCTGGATCTTCAGGTGTCAACACTTTAGAGAAATCTACAGATCAGTGAGAAGATCACTGGAAGCATAGAAAAGTTAGGCTACAACTTGGGTCAGGATTTGAGGGAGTGAACAGATTTGGGACTTCTGAACCATGTATATTTTTTCCTGTTCTGAATTGAATCCTTAGCATTGCATGAGACACGCTTTTGCTAGGCTCTTTTTAAAGGCAGATTACACTACATATATTGCTACTTTGTTTTTATGTGTAGTAAGTACCATCTTTCCATGGAGAGACTGTTCTGAGATTCAGAGGGAGAAGGCAGAATTTTTAAACAGGGTGAATGAAAGTAGCCTTCCCCAAAATGCATGAGACTAGGAAAGGGCATACATTGGCAAAAATAAAAAGGGTGTCTTCTAAATTAGCAACTCAAAAACAGCTTTCTCTGAGCTCCACATTGGGGCTGGTTTCAAAGCGAAGAAAAATTATGAGATAAGTTGTATTCATGACCAGTAGCTGTGGCTGAGACTCTGTATCCTGTTAGGTATACACCTGGAAATTTAGCTTCCATAAAAATGGAGGGGTAAGAAACAGACCGTTTAAAAGAAAAGGGGAAAAAAAGTCTTTTTGCCAGGCTTCTCTGCGTGAGTGTGAGAAAAGAATATGGTGTCACCATATCAAGTTCTTCCCCATTTGTGAAATGCCATCATACAGATTTGCTTCCGTTGAGGGGGTATACACACGTGTCTGTGTGTATTTTCTGTATGTGGAAATACACCTATATAGATTTGTGAATACTTGGGCACAGACAGAAGGCAAGAGACTGATAAAAATGGTTACACATCCCTGGCTTTTTGCTGCTGTTCTAACCTTTATTGCATGATGATGCATCTAATTTTTAATTTGTAAATACAAGACCAAATTCCCTTTAGCACCACTTGCTTTCATAAGGCTTCTGAGCAGTTTGCTGTCTTGAATAAATTTTGCTTTGGAGGGGGGTCAGGGGGATTTGAACCAGCACATTCTTGTGTGGTTTGTGAAGATTCACATGGTAACCATTGGTGTGCATTGTTAGGTTTATCTGAATAAGCACCAGCCATGTGAGTTTTAACATGATTGCCCAGGGCAATGGAGAGAGAAGAGAGAAATCCAAAAGGATTGCACACTCTCTTTCCTCTGCTTTTTGGAAAGTGCAGAGAGGGGAGGACACTGCTTGAGTCAGTGGCTCTGGATTTTTTTAAGCTGGCGTCCTGTTTCCCTCCTGGTCCTCATTTGTTCTGCTATCTCCCTCATCATCTACTTCTCCTTCTTTTCATTGTTTACCTTCCTAATGAGGGAGGCGGAGTAGACTGGTAGTTGATTGACAGCTACAAGCCCTTCGAGTCTGGCTAGCGAGCAGTTGGCTTGGGCTTCAGGAGTGCTCCCGTGTTAAATTTGCCTTATTTTTATGAAATGCAGTTAGTGCTTTGTTAAAAGAGGGCCAGAGTCAGTGCCCTGAAAAGGGAGTCTATACAATCAGAAATGTCCCTTCGGAGTCCTCAGGGAATAAACATGCGCACAGTTAGTGCAGCGGGAGAGGGTTTGCGCACCCTCCGGTCGTTTACAACAAAATCACTTCAGAAATCAGGTCCGGAATTGTCATTTAGCAATGAACTCTGGACTCAGCCACTATACAAATGACAAACGGGTTACATTCTGTTATGGGGAGAGGTGCTGTGTAATATGGTCTAGCAAGTGTATTTTTACTTCAAAGAAAAATGCTAATTAACTGTTACCTACTTTTAAAGTTGTTGTGAAGCATATGGTGCCCAGTGTGAGATACTTCCAACTGCTTAGATATAGCAAGCAAGAAATTAGCAAAGAATAGGTTATTTGCAGGGAGATGGCGTTTCATTCTAGATTAGATTAGTTTCATTCTAGAAAAAGGCATTCAGTTAATTCCGCCCGTTTCCCAAACGAATCTCCCCACCTATTTGTGGAAAAAAAGCCGGAAGTAATTCTTCAAGCTCTCCAAATTGAGATAAATCAAACAGTAAATGAAAAAAACAGAATACGGATTACTGCTTTTGTTCCCGGTTTGTTTGGGGTCTTTTTAAATCACCATAGGAAAAATCATTCCAGTCTGTCCAGGCATAGGTTGGAAGTTCTATGAAATATTTTGAAATTAGGCACCTGGGAATATCCCCAAATCTAACACAAACATTTGTAATTCAGGTAGAAATGTCCATTCGTGTTCTTTTGGAAGAACAACAGGAAATAACAGGAAATCAAAAGGAGATTTTCAGTAATTTGATATTTTGGGTTGACACAAATCCGCACAAATGTGAAATGATGGCTGATTAAAGTTATATACCCCATTATTGGGTCATACAAAGAAATTACATTCTCCGTGTCTAAGGCCACCGATCTGACACCAGTTTAAGTCATATGCAGAGACTGAGATCAAACAGATTTCAAGGCATACATTTGTGTGCTTTTTGTTTTGTTCTGTTTCATCGCCCAGATTGGCAAAAGACTGAAGCCCAGAAGAGGCGAGAGCAGCTTTTGCTGGATGAACTCGTTATTCTCGTTAATAAACGTGATGCATTGGTCAGAGATTTGGATGCTCAAGAAAAACAGTAAGTTTGGCATATTCAGGAAAAACAGTAAGTTTGCCATATTGCTGTTTTGTTAATCCTCTGGGGACATGAGCCTTTTCTGCGCATGGATTTGCTTTGTCTGGATTGTGCAGGCAGTACAAGTTTCAAAAAAAGTTCAGTACATAAACGCAGCAAATGTTCTGTAGTGACCAAGTTTGAAGCACTCAGGTTATCTGTCAAGGACGATCCAATTTAAAGCAAAGGAGGCGCTGGCTAGATCCAGATCCTCAACCCAAATGGTGCTTTCACATCTAGCTCTAAGAAGGGTGTCCCGGATCGGAGTTCCTTCGGCAAATTAGCCCTGCCTAGAGACTCCGCGGTGTAAGGTAGTGTCTTGACTACGTCGCCTGAACAGAAAATAGACAGTAATAATTGTGCCTTGTGTTTGTTTCAGGGCTGAGGAAGAAGATGAACATTTGGAAAGGACTCTTGAACAAAACAAAGGCAAGATGGCCAAGAAAGAAGAGAAATGTGTCCTTCAGTGACTGGCCTTCTTGGAGCAGATGCAGTTGCATTTTACAGTCGAGCCCTTTCTTACATTTTTAAAATACTGACACAAGACTGAAAAGAAAAAAACAATGTTTTGAAAAATTTTAAACTTTTTCCATTTGGTTAGGCCAGCTCTATAACTGCATTGTTTTTTGAGTTTGGGGTTGGCTTGTTTTTGTTTTTTGGGGGGGTGGGAGGGGGGTGGAGGGGTTTGGTGGGCGGGTGGGTTTCCATTTGAGCAAACTAGCTTTGTACCATGTTTTCCTTGTGAGCTTAGTCATATTGTTGAAATTCTGTTCCATAGATTTGCACAGAAACATTGTTGTGATGGTGATATCAGAGATGTCTTGGGGGGTGGTAGGGGGAGGGGGGGAAGTATAACATGATTTCTTTACTGGAGAAGGAATGAGATTTGAAATAATTAAGTTTTTGTCATAATAGGATTATAGAAGGGGGACACAA
>JAGPOW010003648.1:91724532-91739164 GCA_030014935.1 Caiman crocodilus
AAGCCGGGCGGCGGCGGCGCCCCTCAGGCCCGGGGGTGGCGGAGCCTCGCCGGGGGGGCCGTGCGCTCTGGGCCCGGGCGCCCGGCGTGCAGGAGCGGCCGCCAGCCCCGAGGCGCCGGGCACAGGGCGCGAAGCGCGGCCCCGGGGGCCCGAGAGCCCGGCCCGCTTCGGGAGGCAAGGGGCCGCTGCCCGGGCCACGAGCACGGCGGCCCCTTGCCGCCCCCGGCCCATCGCCGCCCCAGCGCGGTGCGGCGCACCCCTCCTGCGTCCCTGCAGGGACAGCAGGCCCGCCAGGGACCCCCAGAGCCCTCGTCCACCCCCTCCTGCCGCAGGGGCCTCCCTCCCCGACCTCCCCTCCCTAGCCAAACCTCGGGCATGACCATCAGAGCCACAGCGCTTCAGCCTGGTTTGCAAGCAATCCTTTCTGGTTTTTATGCTTATTATTTATAGACCTCTGGGAAGCCTTTGATTAGAAGGGCAAGTGCCCTACAACGTTGCCATGACTGTTTTGTACCTTTACAAAGATTAATGATCAATTCTTTAAAAAAAAACAACAAAAAAACCCAACCCAAACCCACCCAAATCTACCGACGGAAGCAGAAGAAGCTGTTGGCTGTGGAGGGTTGCAGTCTGCTAGACTATGCCTTGGGACGTGGCAGCTGAGATCCAGGTTTACAGAGCGATGCTGCGCTGGAGGCACGCAATAACACTTAGCATTTCAAGGCTCTCCACACGTTTCTAAGCATAAGTTTTTGTACAAGATCTGTAATTAAAGGAGCTGTCAAAATATTTCCAGCCTGAAGAGGCATAGTCTTAAGTTGCTCAGAGTTTTCCCTTTTCAGCTGGAGTTTGGTGGGCTTGCTGTCTGGTAGGGAGCGCACAGGCTTTTCTGAGGGACTTTGGAAAAAGTCGCTGGGACCTGAGGCAAGCTGCTTGATCTCATAGTGCATCTGTACAATGGGGATGATAATTCTCTGCACCCTCACCAGCCTTGTGAGGATACATTTATTAGTGTTTGTGAGGCTTGGGGAGAGGCTGATGATTGGCATCACAGAGAAGCTTGTAACTCATGGAAAAGCACGTCTGTCCAGATGTTGGATGGCAGCAAATAAGACCACAAACCAACCGTGTCCACAAGTTCAGTCAGGACAAGTTCACCCTGTCCTTATGTGTGGGGCAAGCACCTTTAGTCTCACTAGCTTCAGTGGGCTGTTGCCACAGCCAGGCATGTGCTGATGTTACCTTGCCCAACCGGGGCCCGAGACCTGTCCATCCCACGTGTGGAATAAGTCGGAGCTCTGTGGGAAACTGGTACCTGCTCACGCTGTAAATAAAGACTGCTGCTAGCCTTTTTTCTGTATTAAACCACCTTCCCCTTGTCATGTCCTGCCTTGAGTGGCTGGATTTTGCAAACTGAACGTTTTCCATGTGTAGTGTGCCCCTGTGCATGTGGAGTGAATTCATTACATTTGGCATGCTCGGGAGTCAGACAGTGACACTTCCATTCAACAGGTCATAAAATGGAAGCAGGGAGGCGGTTAAGGGCCAAATCAATGATTGAAAACGCAAGGGTAGTCTTTCTGAAAGCTTCTTGGGAGCTGGGCTGGACACAAAGGGCCAGGAGTTTAAATGTATGTAGCCATTGTACTGCTCAGCAGTGCAAGGCCAAGGCCAGGTGCTCACAGATACCTTTGAGGATCTGTCCGTAAGTGACTTAATGGGCAAGACCCATCTTTAGAAATAACTTGTGGCCAGATCCAAGACGATATAGGTGCCTCCTAAGGGTGACCCAGGGTGTCTAGGTTGTGACCAGGGAGGTAGCCAGTAGGAAACACTGTGCATAGGGGCATGCCTGAATGGAGCTGCTTCTCTGGATTTAGGCACCTGTTTCAGGGCTGCAGATCCAGACTGCCGAAAGGGAAGGCACTGGCCTCAACCAGGACCCCTAACTAGCACAGCCTTGACTTAACGCTCCACAATCACGCTCAAACAAAGGTGGTATCCACCTTCTGTCCAAAAGCCCAGGAATAAGAGCATTTGCCCTAAAAGCTGGAAAATTTGCTTCTAGGGCTGCTTCATCCTCAGAGGAGTCAAATTCTTATTTCTTACTGTCCAGGGGTGTGTCCTGACCAGCAGGCTAAGGACTAGGCTGGGGGCAGTGGGGGTGGGAGGTCAGAGGGTGGGTGCCTCCTCTTGGTGCCCGCCTTCTGGGCAGCCAAGCTGGCAAGAGCCCAGACGGAGACTGAGTAAGAGTGTACAAGAGATGTTTAATGCGCACCAGACTAATTCTACTGTGCATTAGCACATCATGGAAAAAAACTGTGCTAGTCCACATTAGAATGGGTCTACTGTGCATTAGTGCCAGCTGTTGCCCATTTATGTAGTACTGCACACTAGAGGGACTAAATTTAATTCACAGTAGCAGCACTGCATTAATGCACATGTAAGCATTCCCTGTGTGACTTTGCAGCCTAGAGAGGAGAGACTCCTTTTGCTAGAACTGTTTCTGCATAGACTATTAAACACCTAAGTGGAGGTACCTGCACAGCTGATTTGTATTTGGTCCTACATCCCATTGACAGCCAGTGAGACTCAACTTTCCTAAATTGCTTTTGAAATTGGGACTTACCTGTTCAAGCCACTCAGGATCACCTTCCCAAAAGTATTTCAGTTTACAAGGGACAGCTGGACAAATTATATGGAGGCAAAAGTGAAGGGAGAAAGCCACTGTGCTGTGCAGTAATGCTTCAGTAAGTCTGCTTTTATTCTGCAGTAAGCGAGACCTAAGTCAGTGCAGAAACTTGTCTCTAGGTCTTCCAGACAGGTTGAAAATAGAACAAGCGTGCACGTGGCAGCCGTGTGCCCTTCTCACGTTTTTCAAACAGGCTGAAACAAAAGGCCTGAGTGGCCCAGCTTGGCACAGGGGAGGGTGGAACCGAAGCATGTGGGTTATTAATGCATCTGAGCAGAAAGGGCCAGCAAAATTCCACACCCCAGAACTGGCTCCCTGGCCTGGCTGGCTGTGAGGATTTGGTTTATATACAAATAAGCCACAGAGTGGTTATTCAGAAGGTTACATTATTAATTTTCACAGCTAACTTCTGTATTTAAGCTGCCATGGAATTGCTAGTCCGCCACTCCACTGTGCAGTCGAATGCTGGCACATTCGTACAGCCTGCAGATCCAAAGTAGACGACGGCTTGATTCTGAACTTTTTCCTACAGAAGAGCAGGTGTGAGTCAACATTGATGAGTCATGTGTTTAATAACAAAACCATAGCGGCATTAGGTGGGCTCCAGGATTTATACTGCAGAATCTCAGGCCAATGACTTCTCCAACATCTTTTCACTAGCGAACAAACTTTTTGTTTTTAAAATACAATTCACTGAGCTAACAAATGAGGCATAAGAATAGAGTCTGTTTTGAGAGTTTTGGAAAGCTCCTTGTTTAAGGCTTGTTTCAGACTGGATTGAATAAGGCCTTTATCTGAAAACCTAGGTGCTTTCATATATTTATTTTAAATCTGCCTGTCCCTTAAGTCCTGGAGTTACTCTAGGAAGAGCTCAGAGCTTTGCTCAGGTGAAAAATGTTTCATGCGTTGAAAACTGCTAGGCAATGTTCCTGTTCCATAAAAGAGGTTCTAGACAATTAAAAGCTGTATTTAATGAACAGACTGTTTAATTGCTGTTTACTATGCTCCTGCTCCAAACTACATACACACACCCTGTGCTCAAGCGTGACTGCATCCCATGATTATAAGCACGTGTTGGCTCGAGCACCTCACTGAAATGGCACCGATAGATGCTGCTGCTATGCAGGGAGCTGTGTTTGCTAGAGTTGCAAATACAGAGATGGGAGGGCTGTGCTCTAGTCTTAGGTTGGGCTGCCAACACTGCACCCATTCTCTCCTCACGTTTCCACTTGAATAAAGCACAAGCAGTCAGGCTTTACACATGGGAAGTTAATTTCTTCCTTAAGGATTGAGCTACAGTGACCTGCACTCAGGTCTTGGCAGGAAAGCCAGGGCATTGTTACAGTTTTTTAGAGACTGCAAGACTTCAAGGAAATGGGCAATTTATAATATAGTTTTTTAAATCTGATTTTGAAGCGGTCGAGTAGCATGCAGTTTAGTGACATGGCATGTTTTAAACATGCCTGATGTCTTGGGGAACAAGGACATCTTGTGTTTGATTTTTTTTTTTTTAAATAGTTTAATGCTGAGGGAAGCTGTCAAATTGGCAGCACCAGAACGAAAGGGCTGGTTGATGCAATGCTGCAATGCTAGTTTATTGGCGACACATTTGTTCTCAAGTTTGGCAGACACTTGGCTCTCTCTCCTCCTCATTCAAATGCATGCAGATGTGTGCCCTAAGGGCCAGTTCAGGGCTGTGGGTGGCTGTGGCTCACCGCTGCAGGCACATCACAGTGCTGAGAGCTGTTGGGTCTGAAGCTCACTCTGTCTCATCACTGGTCTAGGATCAGTGCTTTAAAAAGGTGCTGCTCTGGAACATGTTTGCTCAGAGCCGATCCTTTTTTTTTTTTTTGGTCTGACGCACCATGGAAAAAAAGGTGTGTCTTGAACCATGGATGTGACCTAATTAATTACATTGTTATTTTCCAATATATTTGTTCTTTTATGATTACTTAGCCAGGTCTGAAAAGCTTGACACTGAAAATATTCCCTTTCTCTGTTCTTCTGTTTGTACTTAGTGCTCAGGTGTGTAATGAAGATTAAATCAATTTTAGGTATGACACCTAGCACCCTTCTGATACTTTTCATCCAAATATTTCAAAGCTCCACGCAGTATTCATTATTGGTCTTGTTTTGCTGATGAGGAAACAGAGGCAAGCGGAAATTAGTAAACTGGCAAAAACAGTGGGTTTTGACCCTGTTAGACTCAAGGCATCCACTGGAAAATGCCAGCTTCTAGCTTTCACTCATTTCTTGACCAAGGAAAAATAATAGAGCAGTTCTTCTGTTGCAAAGAACTCAGAAAGACTGCAACAGGTCAGAAAGTGTTGACACTGTGGATTCCTATTTGAAATTTCTGGGTTTATCTTGTGAATCACGTGTAGGTGTTTGCACACCGAACAGGGCTAATACTGTGTGGCACCCCATGGTATCCTTACAGGAACTCCCAGCGCCTTGGTTGAGAATCACTGGGCTCAAGTCATACATCAAACTATCAGTATGAAAGACAGAATGGAAATTCCCCTGATGCCCAATACTAAGATAACTAGATTATTGACTGAGTGCTGCAAGGAAGGAAAGCCTTACACAAAAAGCCAGGTACTAATATGGAGAAGACCGTGAACAAAAAGCGAGAGAAATGTAAGTTATAACAAATTTCAGTACAAGTATGCAAGAGGATACATTGTATACACTGCATTTGTAAACATCCTCGAGTGAAATAAGATATATATATATATAAATCCTGCACTAGTTCAGAACCTCTTTTGAATTTGTCAATAAAATCACCTAGTGCAACTCCCAGAAAATGACCTTGCTACACTAGAGGTCTTTTCACATATTTTACATACAGCACAAAAAAACTGCAGGGAAAAATGAGGATGAACATGGTCACAGGGTTGGAGTATAAAGGAAAACATGCCCCTTTCCAGCTAAATCCTTATTCAACATTTTTCAGGACAGAACTCCAGGAAAGCCATAAAAAAATTATTAAAAACTGAGATTTTAGGAATAGCATTCTCGATCTTATGTACATTGCTAGCATCACTTCCTGTATATTTTTAAACTGAAATCCTCTTAGCATGCAAAGTAAATAGATTATGATATACTGGAGGATTAAGGATCACTGTCTGGTGTCAGATTAATCCCTCATATAGACCATCACTTGTAGTGACAGAAATATGGCTGCAATTCAGCAAAACAGCTCTACAGCTAAGTAACACATTTCAGCATTTTCTGTAGAACAAGTGAGAGGTTTCCTTGGTCTGTTGTTGTGTTGCATCTATCTCGGAAATTAAATTTAAATCTCTATCATATAAAACACATGCTTTCCTCAAATTACTGTAAGGATGCACGAAGTAGCTATCCATTATACACACAGCTGTATGCAGTGAGATCCTGTGGTAGACTGCTCTGTTTCATAGCTCTCTCTTTATTGATATTTTCCCCATCGCGTACGTAAAATTTTATGCATTTTAGCAGTTTTGTTCACTTGAGATTTAAGTTTTTCAGCATGGTTTTAATATACTCAGCTGAATACACTGATACAAACAAACTGTTAAAAGAGATTGGGGATTTTCTTTTGCTACCAAATCCACTCTACTCAGCATCTGTTAGATTTCAACAGCCTTTTAGCTCTTAGGGAAATGTCTGACCATCACAAAGCAAAATTATTCATTTTATACAAATGCAGATTTTGTTGTCAACAAAATGTTTTTAACGTGTTATACAAAGGCAGATTTTTAGTCAACAACATGTTTTTAAATGTTTAAAACATATTTGCTGTAAACAAACAACCCTTTATTTTCAGTCAGATTATTCAATAAAAGTACAATTTATTCACAGCAATCAAAAATTTCATCAAGCAGATCATTGGCTTTCTGTTTCAGTTTCTGAATGGTCCAAAAGATCAGGTGTAAACCACATGTATCTATACAGTAGAATAAAACCATGTGTACATGCATGATAGTCTGCATCAAATGGTGGGAAGGAAGACTCATCACAATGCTCTTTTCTCTTTTAATAGTTCAGAAAAAAAGTACAGTAATGAAATAGGTTAGGTTACTTTCTCAGTACATTTTCTCTTAGTGGTTAGAAGAGCAAGATTAAAATCTGGACTCCAATGGCATGATGTTTAAGAGGTTCCATGTCTTTTTTTTAAAGGCAAAATAATAGTTATTCAACTAAGATGATACATCTAGATATGAAAATTGAGAGCATTCTTAGAAAAATGCTGCTGACTGTGAAAGGCTGCTCTTTCACAGAGGTATCCCAAGTGAAGATTTTATCTGCTAGTATCTCAGTAGAATGGTTTTCAGAGCCTTAAGTGGAAATTCAAATCTGTATCCAAGTGAAGATTGTTAAAATATATAATGCATAAAGAATTACAAAGAATGATCTCTGTGCGCTTTATAGGCTTGTTTAATAAAAAACCAAATCTTTCAACATTGTTTACCATTATAGGAGTATTCAAACTTATTAGATTTTTTATGTCATAAAATGTCATGATGCAAATTTCACTGTATCACCCTCATAAATATGGTTCCGTTTTTGCAGCTATATATTCCTGTAAATAAAGCAACAATTTAGTGTTTTAAATACAGCATTTCTGAAATGTAGATCTGAACTTCCTCTTGAAGGACCTGATTCAGCGTTCACAGAAGCCAGCTAAAAAACAGTTGCTCGCAAAGTTGCCGGAGAGATGAATCATGCCTTACATTTTTGTTTTTTGAAAATGAAGGCATTCATAGTCTTGATTATACTAGACCAAAGTGTACCACTTTAAGAGACCCACTTCCTTCAGTTTCCTGGGGAGAAAGAAAGACACAGAAGTATACTCTTTGTAGTACAGAAATTAAACAGGAAAGATTTCAGTTTTGCATCATTATACTTTAGAAAACCTGCACAAACGAAATACAAGGACACTTGAACAAAGCAAAACATTTACTCCAATTAACTCTATAAAGACGCTTACAGGCAAAAGCTATTCGTCTACCTTATAATTAAAACTTATGATGAACATTATAAAATTGTATTAATGCCAGTATGCAGAGAGCTGGGTTTTCAAAGCTGTGCTATATTGCTCTCTTCATCTAGGTCTTCAGATAAAGCCTACACATTATATACAAATGCACATAAATCAGATGCTCCCACTGCATGTGACTGGTTGAAAACCTAGCTCATTTTTGTCCTAATATTTATTAATGAAATGTCTTTAACTGAATGTCCCAAAACACATGGGTGTTTCATAATTTATATTACTAACGTTCTTACAAAAAGTGTGAAATACTTTGTTATAGAAAGTGCTATAAGCCAGTGAATCATTGCTTCCCTTTGAATTACATATAAGTAGCTATCCTTGATGTAGAGCCAGCTAGGAGTGGAATTACGTTTATGTCCTGCTGTGGCACACAAAACATATAAACTTAAATTAAAAAAGATGGGAAATTGATAGCAACAAGGTGTGTGAGTTAGGACTGCTTCCAGCTTGTGCGTGCCAGTAAGTTCAGTGTGATTCATGTGACTTTTTACTCTCAGGGAAAGGGGAAAAAAACCCGTCAATCTAATAGAGAGCATTAACCAGAGCAGCAGCTCCATCTCATGGAATATATATTCTACCACAGAGATAGAGATCATGTTAAACAGCACTCCGGTGCATAGGCTGTGTACTACAGCTGTGTGGTACAGGCAAAAAATGTTTCAACAGCCAGACTTTTGCTACAATGTGGGAACCCTCCCCAAAACCACATTTTACTTCCAGCTTCTTGTTTGGCATTTTCCCTGCCTGGTAGATTTAAGGAACTTTAAAAGGCTTGTTTTAAGGAGGCGCTTGGCCATTACTGAAGTGCTGTTCATGAGGCAAAAAAATAGTTTCCCCTATCTCTATATAAAAATAAGCAGTTTTATATAGCACACTGAAGGCTATATAATATCGAAACTGAGGCTATATCTAGAGAGTGGAGGAGGGAAAAGGAGAGAAATCCTAGCTTACAGTTGCGTCTCCTTTGTGGAAAGACCTGCAACTTCTGCGGGTGGCTCTACAGCGCAAGGATTGGACTCAGGGCACCTCAAGACCCACCTCAATGAGCCGTGGCAGAGATTATGTGTGAATCAAGGGATCGCTGCTGCCGACAGCGATGAATGAAGCGCGTGCAGACATTCTGGAGCCAGCTTGGGTTCTGCTACTAGTGGAGCTGCAGCAGCAGGGCGCTGTGTTTGGGATAGCTACCCAAGTGTTTACCCAGCTTCTTAGGAGGGATTTGTGGCCTGCAGGGTTCCCAAGATTGTGAGTTTAAAAATAGCAGAGGTATTGGATGGCTACATGAGCTGCAATGACTGTGATGTAGATCTACCAGCGGTTATCTTTGCAGGTGAATGTCACATCATTCCCTCAGGCCAGGTCCACCATACTTCAAGTCCTGTAGCAAAGTTGCTGAAAGAGTGTTTGCATGCCCTAACATAAACATGATTCTTTGGGATGCTGTAGGTGGTAACAAGCAGCATCCCACCAGTGGTGCCTATGCCTCTCATGCATGAAAGATTAGGTTTCTTTGAATAGCAGTGTCTCCTAGGTTTCCTCATGATCCTCTACAAGGAGCTTCAGCATACGGCAATGGCCTGACCATGATTTGTTCTGCATTCAAATCTCAAATACTTCCTATGAACTAGGAGATAATAATGTGCGAGTTTGTGTCCTGAAATCTGAGAACTGCCACGCAGGCTTTAGCCTGAGTAGATGGAATAATGGAGGCAAGTGTTATCATTCTGAATCTGACACTATCCATTTGTTCAGTCTCTTGCCTATTGGCTGCATAAAGAAATATCATAAGTGGAAACCTTTTCCCTGAACACCTGAGGAATTGCTTTTGTTGGCTCCAGGTGAAATGGTGCGGCTACTTCTTTTTGTACTAGGGACTGTTCTCAAGAACCTTATGAGGCATGAGCGAGGAGAGTGGTAGGGGACGGGGTGGGAAAATGATCGGGACTTGCTTTGTGATTGCTTTGTCAGGTAAGGATGAGGATTTCTTCAGTGGAGACTAGGGGCCACAGCTGTTCCACCACTGCTCCAGATTCTTGGGCAGTGATGTCAAGCGCCACTGCCAGTGATCTGGGCGGTGATACCAATCGAGAGCTTTGCCTCTTAACCCAGGGGGTACAATAGTGAAATCTGCCATGAGATGATGGCTCCCAGTAGGGCCAATGTTACCAAGGTGATTTGGTGGCAAGAACAGGATCTGTTATGGAGTCAGTCCAATGTCATTTTTGCCTCCTCTGTGGTAGTGTCCTGTGTGTGGGCTCTTTAACACAGGCTTTTGGGCGGCATGCAGGTGGTGACTGAGAGGCATCCCTGCTCAACAGTGGGGAGAAAGGATAGGTCAGAGATGGTGACCTCTTGTTGTACTCTCCAAATGGCAGTGATGCTTCAGCTCTCCTGGGGGCTGATTCCAGACTGATGCTGTCTCCAGAAGGACACACTTCAGTCCTGTAATAAGCACTGCATTTGGTCCCCGTGACCTTGTTGGTGTCCATTTAGCACTACCTCCTTGGCAGAGGACTGAGATGCCCTATTTTTGGAGGGATGTCTCCCTTCTTCTCTCTCAGGTCTCTCACCACCTACAGAGGTATTTCTTTTTGGCCCTTTCAGTTTTGCCTTTGCATTAGTATCAGCATGGGTGCCCTGATGATGACGTTCATTGCCACTACAGGAGCTGGTGCCACTCTTATTAATACCATTACTAAATTGGTAGCTGCCTTTAGGGCTGCTGACAGCATAGTGCTGGGCTCATCAGTATCAGTGTAACTAGTGATATTTCAGAGGAGTTTTTTGCCTATCTCTTCTTTGGTGTACAGCTAGACCTGGGTGTGGTGTCTGCTTAGAGGGACACTTCTTGAGGACAACTTTCTGCTTTTCCTGGAGAGGGAGACCTCCTCCATGTTTAGAGATAGGTATCACCGGATAAAGTAGGTATTCTTTCAGCTGTGTGCCCCTTGATTTGGAAGTCCTTGAGATCAAGCACTAGGAGACATGGCTCTTCTCCAGATAGAAGAGGCATCAACTCTACCCACTGATGAGGGCCAGTCAAGTAGGGGTTAGAAACCACCACAGCAGTTGGCATGATGCACTCTGCCATCCCTGTTGTGTTCATGATTAGTTTTCCAAGTTGTGTCTTGCTGTCTTGGGTGATGAGAGGGATGTGATGGAGGTCTATGACCGCTTACAGGAGCACATGTAGGTGCAAGACACCTACACAGCCCCAGTGGACACTGATGATTTTTTTTTAAAGAAAAAGTAATCTCATGGGTAGAAAGCATATGTACGCCTACACTGGGCTGCACCGTGCCATGGTAAAATTTCATGCCTTGCTAATGGATGCAAGACTCTTAGCATTCTCACTTGTTTAAATGATACTAGACATTTCAACATGGACAAAGCATTATCTCAGTAATTAACCTGCAGTTTTGACTGTTTCTAGGCACAGCAAAATACCATGTGCTCAAGCCTTATTTTTCTGTTTAACATTTCAACACTAGACACTTGTATGTGTCTTAATCATGGTTATGCTCTGTTGTTCCTTTTTTGCTTTTAACTCCTCCCTAAATTAGACTGACTACACCTTGTCTTTCACCAGAAGGGCAGTACAGGAATTGTCTGTGGGAGGTGTGGTCATTTCACAATATAGATTAAGCTAGTGACATTTACCTGAAGATTTCCAAGTGTCATACAAAGGTAGGTGAGCCTTGTTAGCCCTATATCAGGTAGGGAACCTAAGCCACAGAGAGGTTAAGGCGCACATTTTCAGTGCAGAACATCTGGAGTCTGATTTTAGATGCAGGTGATTAGCAGCTTCTGAGGTCTGGCCCTGCTCACATCAAGCTGGACCCCTCCCCCTGCCACAAACTATGGAGGTCCTAATTACTACAGACTTCTGAAAATCTGGCTCTAAATAGCTTGCTCAGGGCCACACAGCTAGAATAGGTACAGAAGATGGCTCTCAGGACTTCCAGGCCCCTTATCTAATTGAAGATGGGAGGGAACCCAAATGCAACACCCAACACTTAGGAAATGTCAGGAGGTCACCCCAGCTCTGGAAGCTGTGCAGTTCCACTGGATCTCAATTTGCACACTCATCCCTACCTGTCTCCAGTCACTAACACTGGACTGACGAAGAGGGGCTGGTGATCAGAAGTACGTCCAATCATCTCCTTTAGAAAGTAGCTAAATCTATTTAAAATACTTGAGCTTTTTTCTGGCTGTGTGACAGTAAGATGTCTGGGAGGTGATTGGCAACAATTTTCTGTGTGTACTTGCAGTTTCAGGGAAGTGTTTCCTCATTGTTTGGATTCACAGTGAGCAAAGAATGTACAGGTGATGGTGTATGTATAAGAGCTTATATTCCCATCCGAAGACAAACAATCTTACTGAGATCCCCGGTCTCCATTTGCTCGGAGAATAGGCCACGTCTGTTCCTTTTTGGCACAGCTTGTCTTGCTCTATGGGGCAAAACAAGTCCTCAGCTTTGTGGTGGAGGAGGTCACGCTGGCAGGAGAAGCTGTGCAGGCCAACTATGCAAGAGAGGGCTCGGTTTTGGGTGTGCACCCCTTGAGTGGCACAGAGCCCAGCATTGTGAGGAATCCCTCTGATGCAATATGCAAAAGGCAGATGAGGAAACAGGGAAGTCAGGCTGGAAGAGCAGCAGGGTGAAAGGGGGGACATGCTGGTACATTAGAGATATTACAGCCACTGGGTGCCACAGCCACCCCCACAGCTTGAAATGCAAAGCTGTATGTTGCACAAGCATTGGGGGGAAGGTCCCTTTCTTCCCTCTGGTCCTCAGTGGAATTGTTCAGACCAAAGCCCCAGCTAGGGCAGGGTGCTGGATCCTATGTGTATATGCAGTTTAGTCCTCTGCTATTCACAGTAACAATCTCTAAAGCATAAGCATAGTTCCCTGGTGAGTACTGATACTAGCCATTCTACCATGCCATTTCAGTGATTTCTGTAATGAAACAGCCTTCTTTACAATCAGCTGGACACAAAGAAATGTTTTTGATTCTCCAAGGGCAGATTTCCAAGATCTTAGATTACTGATGCAAGAACTTTAAATACATAGAATGGTATTTTAACAGAACAGAAAAACAATGTATTTTTTTAACTGGAACAGAACCGTTTGCATCCAGCACAGAATGCTGAAATATGCATGTAGCGTTCAGTAGAAACATTTACATGAATAGGATACATTAATAGGATGATTATATGATTAAGCACTAAACATTCAAGACACATCAAAGTTAATAATGTATGTATGGCTTTAAAATGTTATTCCACTGTGAAAAGTGATGTCTTACCAGGACTGCTTCCTTGAGAACTATGAAACGTTGTCAGAGCTATTCATTTTAGTGACAAAAATACATTTTCCCTTCTACTAGTCTATCAGGAACCTGCACAACTGTGAGAGAAGAGCCGGAATGTCTTTTTGCCTGTGTATCAAACAATTATCTTCCAAGTTTTCAGTGAGTTCCTGCTATGCATACTTCTTGAGATCAGTGTCATTGCAGAGATGTCACTAAGGGCATCATTTGAAGACAATGGGATTGCCCAGATTACATTGGACAACTGCAATTTATTTTGCAAAACCTTCACCAAAGGTGCCTGTATGCATGAAGGGAAGAACCCAGCCTGGCTGTCATTTTCCCAGGTTTAACTTGCAAAAAGAATAGTGGGGGAGGGGACAGGACATATGTTTTTGCTGATATATTTGCTCTGGAGACACTGAATGATGAGTAGAGCCCCACAACAAACAGTTGCTTTTCAGAACAAAAATTAATTTTAACTTTTCTCTAGCATATTAAATTATGTTCAGTTACATATTTTTCACATACCGTGTCATGTGATTTATCTGCAACCTTACATATAGGTACATGACACGGTATGTGAAAAAAATATGACACAGTATGTGAAAAATACGTGATAGTTTAAATAGACATAATGATGTATAATGTCCTATTTTGTTTCTTCAGAAGTTACACATAGAGGTGTACCGATACATCGGTCCAATATTGAATTGGTACCAATATAAAAAAACCTGGCTGTATCGGATATCAGTTCAATGGGGCCAATAATTTGGCTGATAAATACCTGTGCTGTGCGCAGCCGCAGTGCAGCACTTAGGCAGCAAGCAGCACAGCTGGCAGTGTGGAGAGCTGCCTCCAGCTGGTAAGTTCAGTGTGGTAGAAGGGGAGGTGGAAGGAAGGGGTGTGTGTGGGGTGGAATAAATCAGTGCCCCTTGTGGAGAGGGAGGTGGCAGGGGCAGGGGTAGGCACTGCCCAGCTGGGGTGGGGGGGCAGAGCCATGGGTTGGTGGGGAAGGCAGCTCCTGCTGCTGCTTGCACCCAGGGAGGGCACCGGGTTGCGGGGCATGTGCCCCATGGATCTGCACAGGGCAGGGTGGCTGCAGTTGGGGCTGCACAGGGCTCTTCTCAGTGGGGGTTGAGCTTGGAGCAGGTACCAGTGGCACTGGGAGGATGCTGCATCCATCCCAAATTTTGCTATTGCTCTGCTCCCAGCACCACTGTTGCTAGCCACCTGGCGCAGCCCTGGCTCAACACCCCGCCTCCACTCACACACCGGGAAGAGCTGGGGCTGCATCAGGTGGCTGGCAGTGACGGTGTTAGGAGTGGAGCAGAGGTGAAATTTGGGGTGGATGCTGCATCCTCCCAGTGCTGCTGGTGCCCACTCCGAGCCCGGGCCCCACTGAGAAAAGCCCAGTGCAGCCCTGGCTGCAGCCTGCCCCACCCTGTGCAGATCCAGGGGGCAAGAGGGATGTGGACGGCCTCAAGAGGGTCTAGAGGAGGGCCACTAGATTGATATGCGGGCAGCAGGATAGGCATTATGAGGAGTGTCTGAGGGACCTGAACCTGTTCAGCCTCAGTAAACGGAGGCTGA
>JAGPOW010003648.1:91739264-91808210 GCA_030014935.1 Caiman crocodilus
GGGAAGTTGCTCTTGCTCCTACCTTGGGCGTCTTTAAGAGTAGATTAGATAGGTACTTGGCTGGGGTCCTGTGACCCTGGCACTCGTTCCTGCCATTGGTGGGGGGGGGGTCAGACTAGATGGCCTGCTCTAGGCCTCTTCTGATCTTAGATACTATGATACTATGATACATACCCCCTAGGGTGCAAGCAGTAGTGGGAGCCACCTCCCCCCACAAGCCGCAGTTCAGGCCTTCCCCCACCCTGCCTGGACAGTGCCTATCTCTGCCCCTTCCCTCACCACAGGGGCATTGATCTTCCTCTCTCCCCCATGCCCCTTCCTTCTCTCTTCCCCTTCCATCACACTGGACTTACCAGTTGGAGGCAGTTGTATCAGAAATTGGATTGGTATTGGCCGATATGCTTCCTTAAATATCAGCTATCAGTATCGACCCCAATAATCTCTATTAGTGCACCCCTAGTTACATATAGATCAGTTTATGTGATCAGAAACTGGCTTAAACCTGCAACAGAACAGAAGTTCAGTGCGTATAAATCAGTTTCAAAATGGCTGAAACTGGTTTAAGACTGGTTGAATGTAGTATCAGGCTTAACTGATTTGGGTCAAACCAGTTTCTGAAACTTCTGTCTCAGACCCTTTCCTGGTTCAAGTTAAATCACAGTCCCCCAGTAACCCAGAATGCTTTGCAGCTCTGGGCTGGGCTGTCTGCTCCAGAGAGCACAGCTGGCCCTGCCCCTCTGCTGCTTAACTCGAGCAGTGAGGGCTGGCTGACAAGGGCAGGGGAGGTGGGGCCAGCCTAGCTGGAGATACAGCCACCCCCAGGCAAACCTATGGCTGGGGCCAAGGGGTAGGGTTAAACACCCCTCCCCCAACTCAAATTTACTGCTGGCTGTGACTGTGGACTACAAATCCCAGAGGCACCTGGAAGCAGGAAGAGGAAGTGATGAATAACCCTGCAGAGTCCTGCTGCTGTAATTCTGGACTGCAAATCCTAGAGACCTTGGAGGCAGCAGGAAGAGGAAATGAACACACAGAGAGCTGTGCTCTAGCACCCCCCAGCTTCTGGCATGAGCCACTGCAGACACATGGTTAACATTCCTGAATCAAAGGTAAATGTTCTTCACTTCTCTTTCAATTTAATCTGTGCAATTTAGACTAACCTGAAAAGACTGAATCGATTCAGCCTTGGGCTTTTTGACTGTCTGTACCTAGTCCTGGAGATTTCCTTTGGTACAAAGCTATTGTAGCCAGCTCTGTTATCAGCTACTAGCACGAATGACTGGTGACTCCTGAGACTGGGAGGGGCACAATTTGTGGGTGGCAGTCAGCGGCAGGGTGGTGAGCAGCAACCACTCACAGAAGCCATCAGATGCAGGGGAGGAGTGGTGATGGTGAGTGGTGACTGCCTGCAGAAGCTAGTGTTGGTGTTGGCCAGTCTTGGGGGGGAGGAGGGCAGGGGGCATATGCCACCCCCCCCATGAGTCACCTATGGCTATTAGGCATTGACTGTATCTCACTCATCAAGAATGAGCTGGGCCATGATGAAGTCTGGAGAATGTGTGGTTCTAGCACAGTGTTCTTTGGTGATCCTGGATGGGTTAAACAGTTCCCAGAGAGATAGTTCATTCAGCACAAATTTGATATTTATAACAGAAAGGTGTGCTTTCATATTGTCCTAGAGGGAAGCCATTTTCTGCTCAGTTTTTTTCTTTGTGTTTTTTGGGTTTTTTTGTGCCAAGGCCAAGCAGTGGGTACTGCATATTCTAAGCAACTGTAAACGCAAACTGTTCTGTAGCTGTAATGACAGTGGTGCCTGAAGTGATCGCTGTCACATTCTATTTTAACAAAAATTAAGTGACTCTGATGCTCCTGCAAGACCAACAGAAGACCTCCACATACTCGGGGCTTTGCTATAGCACAGATGGTACTAGTACCCCTAGCATATTGCAGCACAAAGGTACGTCAAACCACCTAGGGATGAGGAGAGCCAATTTAGCACTCCACTTCTCTTCAGGTGTTGGCAAAACTGCTAAAACTGAGCACAGGGAGGCCAAGTAGCTGGAAGCTGGTTGATTCTGTGAGATGGACATGGCTCAGATCAACTGCTCATTCTTGTTTAAATGGCCATTGCAAATCTCAGTCACTACTGAGCTGAGCTAGATTCAAGCCATGCAATATGGGCCCCTTTCTAGAAGTCATTCATATATAGAATTTCTATTGACTTCAGTAGGACTCCTGCATGCGGGCACTATTACATCAAGCTGCAAAACAGAGTAGTATAAGGCAGAAAAAAAGAAGAAAGGATTTTACCTGCTGTGTATGTGCGTCTCCAAAATTCCCTTTAAAAGACAAGATCTCAATGTTATTACAATCTACTGAACTTGCAGGAAAACACAAACAAACATAGCATAGTAAACTTAACCTTTTTACCTTTTTTGTAGGGTACAGCTATTTCATATCCTGTTCTATGATGGATGGATGAATTAAAGTGGTTAACATGTTTGAGCATTTGCGATACACATATGCAGTTTCATATGCTACCAAAATATAAAAGCATTGATTTTGCAGAAAGCATCACAGGAGATACCAAGCTAATGACAGAGCCAACTCTGTGCATAATCATGGATAATTATATGAGGAACTAGGTATCCCATATACCTATCCATGCTAGCTTGGAGGGCGCTGGTAGAATTTAGCAGAGGTACGGACCTCTTGGTGGGCTGACTACCTGGCCATCTACCAAGGGCTCACCTAGGTTTTGCAGCCGGGGATGAGCTTTATGCTGCAATGGTGACAGTGCTAGCAGTACCTGTGCTAACTAGTTTAAAGTTAGACAGGTACATATGTCTACATGAGCTGCAGTCACCCCTTTGACTGCAGTGTAAACATACCCAGAAAGAGGGTAGCATATGCCAAAGTTGGCTCTGGTAACACAGCACTTTCAAATTATCTCTTTGAAAATGTGATATGATACTTGAGCATGGCAAAAAGTGAATATTGCTACCTTGCCATGAATACTTAAGAATATTTGTAAAAGGGGCTTGATAGGATAATCATTACTATGGCTTCCTCATGTTCAAATATTCTGCCAGTTCGCTATATTGGCAAATATTCTGTCAATTCTTGGCCACCTCGTCTGCTATTGTTATTATTATTTTATTTTGACAAGTGTATAACATAGAGTCCTTTTTCTTGTCAAGTATTTGTTTAGTTCTGAATATTCTTGCAGAAACAGCATTACTTATTACTTTATAAACACTGACTTCAACGGAGTTAAGTTGGTTGATATTTGAGAATGGGACCCTATATACAAAATAATAAAACAGTGTCTGTAATAAGAGTAATTAATAATAAATCATGTTATTAGTAGGATGTGGTACCTTTCTTCCAAAGAATCATAAATAGTTTTGCAAAAAATTGGAAACTAAGTAAAAGAGCAGTTAGATGACTTAATCAAGGTCACACAAGTTCGCAGTAATGTCAGGAACAGAACTCAAGCTCCCTGCCTCCTGTTTTCTGCTTTTAGTGCTACATCCTGGTGTCTTATTGTCCTGCCATCACATAGAAACCACATGTGACTTGTTAGATTAGCTTATTTTTCTCCCTGTTCAAGAATTCTTCTCACCCCAATTTACAGCTGCTTTCTGTTGTGCGAACCTGAAAGTCCTGGTAACTTGTTAGCTTACCTGCTAGCTTCCAGGACAAGGATTTGTCCATTAGAGAGGCAGCAGAGATGTCCATTCCCAGCTCCTCCTTTCTGTTGTCTGTCTGTCTGCGGATAATAGATCTTTATAGACAAAAAGCGGTGGGAGGGGAGGAATGACAATTGCAAGGGGGAGAGGGTCACATAATAGCAAAGTCATTTTGTTTGTTTATATCTTTTCAAGTGTATAGCAGTCTATGTAATTCACTGTTTTCAAACTGTAGCTCTTTTCTATCAGATGCCATTCTGTTTGTTACTATGAAAACTCTCTTGCCCTTGCAATCGTTCTGTGGCAGCTCTGTCAGTCAAAGATGTGGTGGAGGGTTCTTGTCTTTCAAGCGATTAAGGATTTTGTTAAACAGAACAATCTGATGATCTGTTGGGTGCAACCTTACACACAAGAGGAATGTTTCACATTGAAAAAGTTCTGAGAAAAGGCAGTCAGTCAGATGCCAAATGTGATGGATGGCCAGGACTCTGTCTACTTTTGCCTGCACTCAAACCCCTCCAAAACAGTATTGAGATACAAGTTGTGATCTACTCTTCTTTGTTCAAGGAAGGAGTACCAGCACAATGTGGAATGTACAAATAAATTATTCATTTTCCTTATTCTTCATTAGTCTTCTGTTACCCAATAGTATATGTAGTCAATATGCCCCCCATTTACATGTTGTATCTATTATGCAGGTACCTTGTTAACTGTGCAATAAATTTAAACTGGCTACATGTGCAAATTAAGTATGGCACCTTTAAAAAGGTCCAACCAGCTGTAAAGTTATTGCTGGAAAATTATGTAATAACTTCATAGCTGGTTTCCATGCAGTTTTAATTTGCATGTATAGGCAGTCTGTGGCTGGGAGCTGCTGTGGGGGCTCTCCATGCAGTGGCTAGGAGATTGCAGCTGCTGTGATCTCCTGGCCGTTGCGATCTCCCAGCAGTGGGGTGCTCCACGCACTTCCACATGTGATGTAGCCAGGACCAAGAGTCCCACCAGCTGCAGGACTCTCAGTCCTGCTGCACGTGGTCCCTGTTGGAGCCTGCTTTCTGCCAGTGCAGGGGGAGCTCAAGGTCTAATGCACGCTCCTACAATCATGCCTCTTGCCATGCATGTGCAGCTTGGCAGGCGGCATAATTGTGTGTATCGTGCATTAGATTCCATTGCACCTTCACCTGCATGTGTAAAGGGGGCTTCAGTTTTCCAAGGCAAGGGAATCAAGATTTCTGATTATATCTTGTGCTGTGTCAGCATGCCTAGCTGCAACCCTCACACTGCCAAGAGTTCAGTGAAGTCAGTCTGAGTTTTGCCTGCAGGAAGGGAAGAGCAGAATGTGAAAAAGAAAAAAAGTTGTTGAGCATGCCTGGTTTGATTTCCCTTGGTTTTTCAGTCTGGCATTCAATCCACCACTTCTGGGATGTGGCCACATCTACTCTTGCACTACACTGTGTAAAGGTACAATTGTACCTCATGCCATTTTTAAAAAAGTTTGTTAATAGATTATCAAGTGCCGCTTTTAGTTTTGACAGAAGTAAATTATGAGAACAAAAATGTGAATGCTTTCATGTCACACACTAATTTGTTAACAGCTACAGCACACAATCTCATTTGGCTTTGATAATACAAATAATACATTCCAGACATAAAAAGCCCTTTATTACTGACAAGAATGTAAATAATTAAAGCAAGAGCTTAGACTTTCCCTGTGCCTTTGTCTTCCTACTCTCAGTACAGTGAAGGTTATGCAAGCAGCTGTGAATCCATAAAGCAACTTTAAAGCAACCCTGCTCCTCATCAGCTTTCCCTGAGCCATATTAAAGCTGTAATAATGCAACTGCTCCATCACGCTAAGCTTTATTGGCTCAGCCAAAGAAACTTAAGAAACTTCATTGGAGACCAGATTAGGCTGGTTACAAAATGGAGAGATTCTTTTGCTCTCCGACCCCATTATCTTTTCCATAGTATCTTGATCAGCTTTCTTACACATAGCCCTGGATTCTGTGGAGACCCGTAAATTGCTTTTTTGGCTGCCAAATTGCTGTAACCCTTCTATTTTTATGTTTTAAAAGAGCTTAAAACTGTCCATCCTCTTTGGATGTGTCTTTAAATTGGCCAGTGCTGGGAGGATTTCATATATATCCGAAGGCTTAGAAGAAGATGTTGCTTCTACTGAGCTTCTAGTTTTATAGTCAACAGACACGAAAAGCCCAGTAGGGATAAAAGGAACTTAACCAGTTCTATCTAATACATATAAATCTACCTAAGAGCTCAATGAACCAGAAGTACTCAATGCACTGTTTATCTCAGTCTAAGATGCAGAGAATGGGTCTTCTGCACATATGCCACATATACCCTTTCAGTGCCAAGTTCATATGAATTAAAAGACTGATGAGTAAACAAGGTTAGGCAGGGCTGGGCCAACTTGAATCAATGTAAAATAATTGTCAGGTTTTTCTGTCAGCAATGACAGTTTGTTTTGGCTTCACGGTCTCAGAGCTATAGATTTATAAAATGTTTTCAGCAGAGCAGTTGCCAGATACTTTGTTTATTCTCCTTATTTTACAAATACTGAGAAGTTCCATCAATTGCATACAGTTCATATGACAAGCCAGGGTCTTTTTTTTCCCCAACTCTTTTTTTTTCCTCATGCAAATAATCAAATAAGCTAACATAATAATATGTTAATAATCTAATTTAATCTAGAGGACCTTTGTATAAAATCAGAAGGCCACAAAGTGCCCATACTTTATAACAAATCACTGGTAATAAGAGTTAATTTTATATTTTCAAATGGCTGCATACACGTTAATTAATTAATTAATCCACCCAACATCACTTTGAAGTTGGTGACTGTTATTATCTCAATTTTACAGATGTAGAAATGAAGAGAAATGTGCCCAGGGCCACACATAATTGCCCTATTTAGCATTCTTGGTGCACCCAAAACGCCCATTGCCTTCAGTGGAAAGTTTTGATTGCCCAAAAAGCAAAGAACCGGGCCAGCAGTGACACAGCCAGGATTTGATCTCTTGCGTTCCTGGTTTCCAGTTTCACAATCATTTTACTACATTCTGCTTCAAACAACACGTTTATGACAACGCACTAGAAGCACACAGATGCTATTTAGGTACAGCAGTTACTTTCATTAGTTGGGAACACATAGTAAAATTCTTTTCTTATCCACTTAAACGTTTGCAAACTAGCTCTGCCTCCTTTTTAATGGGAGTTTTTGTAAAAGACAATTAACAATGTAAGAATCCCCATAAATGCTGCAAAAGTGATGCATTTTGATTTTGTTTCCTTGGCTACAAAAGACAACATTCATAGACTGGATGGATAGCGAATGTGTTCAAATAAAGTTTTTCCTTTAAATGACATGCTGGCAACAGTTAGGTATTTCAAAGGAAACAGTTAAGGACTGCTCTTACTGTGCTAAACCCACCCCCCAACCAAACAGATAAATATGAAAGACTGTCGTGAGGCCCTATCTTAATTTTTTCTTGGTTTGGGACTGTACAACATGCTCAAGTTATTTAAACATTTTTTCCCTGTGTTTAGTATAAAATCTTACAGGGGACTAAAAATAATGTATATTTTAAAAACATCTAAGTAATACAAAGTGGCTGCATCTACATGTGCGGTAGACTACACAGTTCTTACTGCATGTGTAGTACTGCATAAGCAAGTACTAAATAACTGTGCAGTAACTGGCATTACTGTGCAGTACAGTCACTGCCTGGTTTTTGCTTAACGCTACTGCACAGTAATGAGCTACTGCACACACAGTAGCTCATTACTACTGCGCAGTATTGCTGCCGCCCGGTTAGTATCAGGCACCACTACTGCCCAGTAGGAACAAGATATGGCACAGTAGCTTGTTGCTACTGTGCCTTAGCATCTCGTGTAGATGTGCCCAGTAAGTGCTTGTGCTGTAGCTTATTGCTTACAGTAAATTTATTTTCTTTTTTTTTTTTTTGCATTATACCTTATATGAGTTGCTTTAAAACAATACACTACTTAACACAAGGATAGGGCTGTTTTTTTAGTATCTAACATATATATGGTGTGGGGGGAAATCCCAACCATATTCAAAATGAAAACATAATAAATTGGAAAAAAGAATACCGGAAGAAGGGGGAGAAGAATGACAGTCTGCAGTAACAGAGGAGGAAGAGGAGACAGATATAACTGGACTGTATTCTGTGAACAAGGCCATGGAAATTATCAGTTGCCAAGCTGATTCAGCCAGAAATAAGCTGACCCACAGAAGTCAATGCCTTTTCTGTTATGCAGTGCGAAGTCATGGAAGGGATCAAATAAGTTATCCTCTTCCCAAGGATAGCAACAAAAAAACCCAGTTTGGCTATAAAGTTTACCACGACCACTAAAATAAAAGGATGATAGTAAAAGGTTAAAAAAAGCACCTGGAGCTGAGACTCATAAAACTCATCTGTAGGCCCCAGCTTGTTTAATTTGTGATACAAGGATCAAAAATGTAAAAAAAAAAAAAAAAAAAATGTGTAGGGCATCACTCTGTGTGAGCAGTTGGTGTTTGTGCAAACTGGGGTAAATCGTGTAAGAATCAGCTCTGAGTATTGATGAGAAACCTGACCTGTTTTAGACCTACCTTAAAATATTAGGATTTTTTTGTTTTTACAAGTTGAGTGACCAACTTGGCTCAGGTCGCAGCTGGATTCTGGTTTCTAACTTCTAAACTAAGAGACAGCCTAGCCTTTGTCTAGAATAAGGTCCCGGCTAGAAAGAGCCTGAATCTGGCAGCCTGTTCTACAAATGCTCTTTTTCCTGCTCCTCTGTTGTTATTCAGTGTCAAACAAAGGCCATGTTTAAAACAAAAGCTAATTAATTATTTGGGGGCTAATGTTCTAGTTATATTGTTGTTCTTGATACATGATATGAGCAAGGGAAGGCTGAATATTTAGATGTGATTTTTATCTCTTTTATGGCCTGATTCAAATACTGTTCAGGTGGATGAGAGGTTTTTCATTGACTTGAATGGGTTTTGGATTAGGCCCTTATACTCAGGAGGAAAGAAAGCTCATGGGTATACAGTTTACTCATTCAGAAAGAGATCTCTTAGTCAACCATGTTAGTGCTGTTCTTAGGTTAGAAAATCATGGTGATTCCACTGAGCTTGTGGCACTCATATGAAATCAAGTGGAAAAAAAAAATCCCATAGTGTCTTCCTGCTTTGCTTTTGTCCATACCTTAGGCATGTTTTGCACAGTGATCGAACTAGAGCAACAAAGCAGAATATATAGAGCAGGGGTGGGCAATTATTTGGGCCAGAGAGCCACATAGAGTATTTTGATGAACTGTTGTGGACCAGGTCAGTACTCCCCCCTCTTCCCGCCCCACTCCACCCCATGCAACACCTCACCAAAACTCCTTATTGGGCAGGGGTGGGCAAAATGCAGCCCATGGGCCGCATGTGGCCCACCAGGCCATTCTATCCGGCCTGCGGGGCCCTAAAAAAATTAAGAAAATGAATATTTATCTACCCCTGGCTCCCTGTAATGCAGCCCTCGATGGCTTGCCAAAACTCAGTAAGTGGTCCTCCAGGCAAAATAATTGCCTGCCTGTTATTCTCCCTGTCCACCCAAAGCCCTATATGTCAGGAGTGGGACTGGCACAAACTGCTCCCTGCATGCTCTGCCCCATGGGAAGGGTGGAAGGGGGTTATATGTGGGTGTGAGGGGGCTTGCTAAGGAGCCAGCTAGGGTGATGGGAGGGAGAGGGAGGTGAGGGGTGCATGTAGCAGAGCTTGTCCTGTTGATGGCTGTCCCTGTGGCGCTCCACATGGGGCTGAGCCCAACCCAGGGCAGCCCGTGCCATGGTCCTGCACATATCTGCTAGCCACAGCCAGTGTGCAGCTTCTGGCAGAGCTGTTTCCATTGCAGCTGCAGCCAGATGAGCTTGCATTGTCACTGGGAGGCAAGGGGAGCAGAGCACCTGGCCAGCTGCAGCCACACCAGGAACAGGCCCATGGGAAGCTGCACACATTGGCCAGGACCAAGGCCAGGGCCAGTGGGGCTGCTGTGCTCCCCTTGCCCCAAGCTGTAGCTGCTGTCCCTGCCATGCACTCTGGGCAGGCTTCAGCCAGGAGGCTCTTACCCAGTGTGTGGAGCTCTGGCTCCAGCTGCCTTCCACCTACTCTGCCCACCGGGTGGGTGGAGCAGGTGGAAGGCAGCTGAGAGGTGGAGTCAGAGCTCCACATGCTGGGCCAGAGCCGCTTGGCTGAAGCGTCCTGGCCAGAGTGGTGTGGCAGGGTCACGAGCGGGAACAGCAGCTGCAGCTTGAGGTCAGGGGAGTAGAACAGCTCCACCGGCCTGGGCCCAGCTTCTGATGGGGCTGTTCCTAGGATGGCTGCAGCCGGATGGGTGGTGGTCTGCTCCCCTTGCCTCCAGTAATGGCTCCTCCTCTTGCTCCTGCCACGCTGCTCCAGGCGGCCAGGGAGAAAACTTCAGCTGGGTGGCTCCCACTGGAGGTGCAGAGCGGCATCCAGTCAGCTGCAGCTGCACTGGGAACATCCACATCAGAAGCTGCATGCAGGTGCGTGGGGGTTGGTGGGATCATGGCACAGTGATTCTGTCCCGGTGGGAGCGGGTGGGTCTCGGCCCCATGTGGAGCAGCACAGGGGCAGCCATGGGCTGGATCCAGTCAGTTGGTGGCCCAGACCTGCCTCACAGGCCATATTTTGCTCACCCCGCAAAATTGTCTATATTGCTATATTGTCTAATCTTTGCTTGGGTGGGGAGGGAAATTCCTTATTGAGAGAGCAAAACCTTGAGGAGGAGGAGGAAGATAGTGAGAAGATTAAATAAAGCTGATTTGTTCAGCAAGGAGCTGAAAAAAAACAGGCTCCAATTAAACATATCCACTTTCTCTTAAGCTTTTTGAAGAGCACTAATAATAGGACTATATTAAAAAGTTTGAAATTAACTGTAAGAAAACTACAAAATCTTTTCTTCTCAAGATTTGAATGTGCATCTTCCACCCTCCCTCTTCAGGATGGTCCGCTGGGCATCCAAGTGAAAGACACATGGGGGCTCAAGAGAAAGCAGGCAAGGCACAGTTGGTGGTACAATACAATGGGTACATCAAGAATAAAGAAAGGAATGGGCCCTGGGTTGTAGCCCCTGCCTCTGCTCCCAATGGGACAGAAATGGTCTCAGCGCTGTCAGTACATTTTATCCAATAAATGCTACATACCAGGTGCTGGGGCCCAGCTTGAAGGGGAAGGTTAAAGATACAGGTTCACAGCCTCACTGGCTAAGTACAGGCAGTCAAAAAGCCCAAGGCTGAATCAACTGAACTTAGTTAGTCTAAGCTGTGTAGATTGAACTGATAAGCAAGTGAACAGAAATTCACTTTTGATTCTTGAAATGCAGCCACATTCCTGCAGTGGCTCAGGCCAGAAGCCAGGGGGTGCTAGAGCATGCCTCCCTGCTCAGCTGCACCAGGCAGCTTGGGCCAAGACTAGCCACCCACCCTGTGAGATGGAGTTTGCTGGGGAGGTGCAAAGCATCCTGGGATGCTGGGGGACTGACAGTTAACTTGAATCTGGAAAGGATCTGGGACAGAATTTCAGTTAGCCTAAATCAGTTAAATCTGATACTATACCCACCCAGGTTTATCTTAAACCAGTTTAGCCCATTTTGAAAGCAGTTTATATACACTGAACTTCTGTTGTGCTACAGATTTTCTGATCACTTATACTGATTGATGTGTAATTTCTGTCCCCAGCCTCTAAGTGAGGAGAGTACTACAAAGAGTCTGTGGTTTTGGAAATAGAGCACTTTACTGGGAAACTGGAGACACAGGTTCAAACTCCCTCCTGGTGTGTGTGGTGGGAGAGGGCACTTTTAACCTCAGTCTTCCATTCTCTGGGCAAGTGCCCAAGCTGTTAGGCCAGTGTGCTATACAAACCTGCCAGAGGGCTGCTATGATGCCAACCCCCTGCCACTGCAGTGCGAGACTGCACATTTTGGTGTTTCGGCAGGAACGCTGGAGCCAAACCAGGAAGAACTGAAGCAGAAACAGCACGCCTGCCTGTATAATGCAATGCAGTGCAACCCGCTGCTACAACTGCTTTCCAGTCTGGTTCTGCAGCAGGTACGTGGGGCAGTTCCACTGGCTGCAGCACCCCCTTGGCCTGTCACTTCCTGCTTCCTGGGCCTTATGTGTCCTTTTGCCCACCTTCTACCCTTTCCACCCCCTCAGTGCTCCTCACTATGCTACAAGTGCAGCTAGGCACCTTGTCCCAGCTGGCCAGGCATCCCTGGAGCATCCCTGGACTGTATCCCATAGAGCTCCAGGGCTGAAGTCCAGCGGGGACTTAGCCCTGGGGCGACTAAGAGAAGACTTCAGCTCAGTGGCTTGCAGTCTCTATTAGTAACCTGGATCCATGTGTGGGGAGTCCATTGCTACTCTGGGAGCAAACATGGTAGAGCTGGGCCAGGCACAGCTAGGGAAGCACTCCCTGCCAGTGGCCTGAAGGGGTGACTATAACAGAATTATAATGGTATATAATCAATTAATATCACATTCATTAATAATAGATGTATAATGTTTATATTACAATATTCATAATATGTTGGTACTAGTTTTTTTAAAAGGGGTGCTGCTAAATTTTGAAAAATGTTGGAGGGGTGCCTTGATTCTAAAAAGACTGCATTAGGCTTTTGAGCTAAGCAGTGAGAGCGCTGTCACCCTCTCCACTGATCCATGGCCACTTGTGCTTTTATTATGTTTAAAATTTTTTGAATATATCAATGCAGCAGCATACACATCCAAAATATTACCAGGCAACAAACTCTCAGTATTGGCAGTGCAGAGATGTGGCTGGGTGCCTGGGGCAAAGTGGAAGCAGTGATTTCTGGTTGCTACCGTGATGATGAACGTGAACATGTGGCTACCAGCTGCAGCTGCTCCCCTCCTTTCCCCAAAGCTGGTCCCCAAGACAGTTGCTACTAACACCTCCCTCTAGTTATGCCACTGTTCAGTATAGTTTAGAAGCACAGTCTGTATCCACATCTTAACATTGCTTTGAAGATCTCAGATATAATTTTCTGTATTAAAAAATAGGTGTGAAACGCTCATTTTGTTCTTGATATAATCCTCTTAATAGCACAGTTAATGCATGGGACTAATATAACAAAAGCTCACTCTGCTTGTATGAGTAAAAGAAATAGCATTTCTTTGCGTAATATTCTAATGTTTAATAAACGATATGATTCCTGCCTTAATAATATTCTAACACAAAGCAGCCCTCTTGCCTCCTCTCCCTCCAAAAAAAGAAGTCTGCAAACTAACTAGAAGCAAGAAGTGATTTCTTACCAGAAAGCACTGGAGAAACTAATGACTTTTTCACTACAGAACAGTTGACCTGTTTTGTTTCTTACTGCTGTGTATGCTTTTGTTCTTGTTTGTTAATCTGCCATTTAGCATCACTGAATCTCTGCTGTCCTAATTATTATTTATATATTTGGAAGTTCAACAGATGCAGTGGAAATGCAAGTGCAGTCCTGTGCAATATAGATAAAGGGCCAAAGGACCATGGGCAGATCTGGAATTTACTACAAGGGGATGTGGTACAACATCTCTCAGACCACAGCAGGGTGGGGATGAGGCATGACTGGAGTCTTTACAGTGGCAGGTAACACTGCAATGAGCAAGTGCACAAAGAGAGAGGAATGTTCCCAATGGTGGTGCTGCCATTGACGCTGCTGACCCTGGTGTGGGGGGGAGCCCTCAGTTGCTCCTGCCCTGCTCCAGTCACAGGCTGCAGGGAGCAGTTGCCCACTGAGGGACAGTGACAGCAGTGTCAGGTTCCTCCTTCCACCTGGCCCCCCTACCGTGGTGTCCCCCTCTGGCCAAGAGCAGGTGCTGGAAGGAGGAACAGTCCAGCTGCACATCCCAGCTGGAGTGGGGCAAAAGTGGCTCTGGTGCTTTCCCCTGGGCTTGGATCAGTTGAGAACAAGGGTGATGGGAGGTGGAGAGGATGGGTTCCTCCTTTTAGTGCCTGCTCCTTGCCAGCAGGGATGACAGTGGGAGAACAGCATGGAGCAGGGGCAGGAAGAGGAAACTTGCTCAATGTTGCCACTGTCCCCTGTCAAGCCCACCACCCCACACAGCAGCAGCTACTGGCTGTAGCGAGGCAAGAATAGCTCTGGAACCTCCCCTGAGCCTGGGTCAGTCAGGGCCAGGCTGTGGCAGAAGGAGGGTGTGACTGTACCACCACACCCACTTCCATGCACTCTAGCAAAGGACTTCTAAGGTTAGGTAAATTTAACTTAGGAAGAGGTAGTAGAAAAGGAATGACAAGGAAAAGGACCATATTAAGTTACTTAGACTCCTGGCAAATGTTAAATTATAGTGTGATTAACATGTTAATCGCACAATAAATGCAGTAACATGCCACTGTAGCAGGAGGCTTGGTGCTCCTGCTACTTTAAGAGAAGGCAGGCTGTGTCAGAGCAGCTGTGGCAGGGGCCAATCAGAGAGTCACCTGACCGGAAGGGGGCCTAACTTGAAGAATATAAGCCCACGCCTGAGTTGGTCAGGGAGTCTAGCCCTGAGGGCCACAGAGAAAGGAGTTCCTGGGCAGCAGGGCTTCTGGTTAACATCTGAGCTGGGGTAAGCACCACTCGTGGAACTACGGGGAGGTAAGGAGGTCCCAGCTGGCTTAGAGAGAGAGAGAGAGCAGTGGCTAGCGGGCTCAGAAACAGTAGAGGGCTGGAGGGTCCAGGGAACAGGTAGTTACAGGGTGGTTATAGGTGTCACTGGCTTAAGAATGGGCCCAGGGCTCAGAAAGGGCCAAAGGCCAAGACTGGCCACAGCTGGAGACAGGTAGGGTTGGAGAGCCCGTGGATCTCAACTGCCCTAGCAACAGGGCCAGAGTCTAAGGAGAAGGACTGACGGGCAGAAGGGCCAGAGCCGGAGACTGAGGTGGCTAGAGTGCCCATAGCCCAGCGAGGGTCTGGTGTAAGGAGGAACAAGGCCAGAAGCCTGTAGCCTGCAGGGGAGGTTAGGATCTGATTAGTATGTGTGACATCTGCAAGGCAAGGGTGTGGATCCTAGGGAGGATGGAGGCCCCATAATTAGCCCTTAACGTTATGAGCAGTGACACTGGTGCACAGGAGTGCAATCTTGCTTGGGGAGCCTGGGGACGGCATCCCTTTTTTGGAAAGTATCATTTCATCAAGGTGTGGCAGGTGAGGAGAAGGGGATATTGCCCAAAGAAAGCCAGATAAGGGCCAAGAGGGCTCCAGGAGTATCACAGCCACCCCTGGCTGGGTCTATGTTACAGCCACACATTCAACCAAATTATTGACTCATAAAATGGGAAAAACCAACCATAAAGCTGATGGTATCTGACACTTTTTATTCCTGATCCCCAAAATCTTGTGTCCTGCCATATGTGTATGGTACAGCAGAATGCACAATTGTTGGGATCAGGGATCATATCCCATTGTACCATTAAATTAAGGTCTACAAGTTGCCTTAGGTGACCATCTTGTTCATGCTAAGGATCTTATAATTTTCATTTTCACCGATTTCCAAATACTGCTGCTGAAAGTTTCCATAACTAGAAAAGGTTTCATCCCTTGGTCAGCAGCTGACATCCAAAGCATACGTACACATGTTCTTTGAGATGCTAGGCACCAGACCTAGTGTATTGTCGTTTGTAACAGGTACGTTGCAATTTCACTCTATTTAAGCATTATTCCACACTGTCTCTCCATTGAGTTTAGCATCCCCTGCATAACAACCATCTTTTGCTATAATATAAATAAGAGCCCTTTAAGAGTGATTCTGTGGATTGACAGATCAGTGGCTTATGTTCAGAGAATCAGACCAGTGGCTAGTGGTGGTTTGGAAGACCTTCTGCTGAAGTCATGTGCACTTATCAGGAGTCCTGTCTTTCACACCTTATCTTTTGGTCTGGACATCTTTGTCGTTGCGCTTCTGTCTTTTCTGCATGTCAGTCAAAATATGTTGCATTATTGGGAAAAAATAAATAAAATTTCATTTTGTTATTAATATTCAGAATTCCCAAACCACGACACTCCTCTGTGACCTCCCTCCATCTCTAGCCTTGTTTAAACTTGATATCTCCTGTTCTAACAATGTTCTTGCTATTTATTTAAAATCTGAACACGGGCACCTGATATTAGGCAGTGAAATCTGTATTTTACTTCATATCCCTTAAAGATTTGTGTATGTTTGTAACTCAATTTTTATTTTGTATTCCCATTCAAGAAAACATTCCTGCATCAGTAAAGCTTTAAGCCAGGGGTATCAAACTCATCTGGTTTGGTGGGCTAGATGAACAGCGAGTGACCAGTCCATGAGCTGAATCAGTGGCTTGGGGACAGCCCCAAGGGCTGGATCATACATAGGGTGCCAAGCTTCTTTCTGTAGTCCTGCTGGGGCTCCAGAGCTGTACACTTCCCCAGCTTGCCTGCCAAGCACCTGGGTAAGGGCAGCAGCACTGGAGTCCTAGCAGTACCACAGGAAACATTCTGGCATGATGGGTGTCTGTTTAGCCGCCATCATGGAAACAAGCCACTGCTGCTTGGGCTCCTGCACCATGGGTCTTGACCAGGTGCTTGGTTGCCACTGGTCACCAGTCAAAGCTAGGGGCTGTATGACCCAGCTGTGGGGGCTGAATCCAGCCGACGGCCTGTATATTTGACACCCCTGCCTTAAACACATGCTTATGGCAAACGTAAGTCAAAAGGACTCAACCATAAATTGAAGTGCTTTTCTGGATAAAGGCTACAAGTTGTCTCATTCCCTTCAGCAGGACTTATCCCTATACATAAAGTCTTTTCATATTAGTCTTCACAAAACTGAGGCCTGAAGACCTAGATAAGAGGTCTAATTTTCAGAGATGCTGAAATAATTAAGTGCAAATGGCCAAGACTCAGCTCCTCTAAACCTCCAGCTCTTTGATAGTTGGGATCTAGATTTAGGAGCCTAACATGGCAATTATGTTTAATAAAAGTTGGCCATGTTTCTTATCATTCATCCTGAATACTTTAAATTCTTGAATAAAGTTTATGCCACTAAGCAATGCAACATCTTTTTTGGGGATAACACCTAGGAAAAGGCCACCAAAATAATCTAAAATCACTAGGATCTCAGACTGTAAGAAGACATGCATTATATACCTATGCTTCAGACATTTGCCTGTTTCTATTTCTTCATTTTCCTCAGTGTTGTGGAAATGGGTGATTTTTTTTTTTTCCCCCCTTGACTTCATAAGAAATTATTGCAATTAAGTGAGGACAGTTAAAATGCTGCTGCTTATACAAGATTCATTCAGCAAATCTCACCTGTTAGAAGAACTGCTCTGTGTTGTATGGTTGAAGTTTGAGTCAGAAGCAGAGAAGTTATGTTCCTCTTGAGGTGTTAAAGATGGGTCAACAAAAGCTTCATTTGGAGTATCTGCTCTGTCAAAATGTCCCAAACGTTCTGTTAAAAATAATCAGGTTATAAGATTAGACTGAATTAACTGTCCACAAGAATACCTGCTTATTTTCTTTATATCTTCTATTGCACCAACTGTAGCATTGAGAGGGGCATGGAGGAAAAAAAAATCACTTCCAACCAAAAGACAACAACTAATTATCCTCTATTTCCTTTCACACTACGCAATTGGAATTACTTCACACCTTCTACCTTTGTTTCACATCTGTTTCAAATCATTTCAGTTTAAAGGTAAGATATGTTGGCATAGTGAAAACTTGAATTTAAGCTAATCTGACTTTTGAGAGGAGAAATATTTTTAACCATACACAAATCATCTAAGGATATAGAAAAATTGCATGTTGGAGGTGTATTACTTAACAACAACAACAACAACAAATCTGTAATCCAAACCTAGGCCAGCAGAGCATGGATTAAGTAAAAATCTTGTTACAGATAAAAACTTTAAAAGGTTATTCGCAAAATCTAAGACCTTCTTGATTTTTTTTTTTTCTTTAAATCCTATTTTCTCCTTGTTCTCTGTCTCCCTGTACACAGTATTACCTAATCTGTACAATACTACGGTAAATTCCTGGTCAGTGGATTGAGTATTACGCTACCACAAGCTTTATCATACTTCTAATTTTACATGTTAGTCAGAGACCCAGAAGTTCTCAGTAGCTTAGGAGGGCAGACATGCTTACTGTCTCATTAACTAACTAGAGTTTTCTGCCTCTCTGCCTTCATTAATCCACATACATGGAATCATGGGACATCTTTACGTGTGGGTGAGGGCAGTGGGAGTTTTAATTACACTAGCTCCAAGAGCCACTCTAACTAAAGTCCCTGCAGCGTCTTGTGTATTCGGCATCTTGTGCTTCAAAATGGCAGCAGAGGTGCTTTAACTAAAGCTTGTTCAATGAACTTTAGTTAAAGTGCCCCACCACCATTTAGAATTGTGGGGATGCTGAACACATGAGATGGGGAGGCTGTTGGAGCGTGCTAATTTAGCATGCGCTAGCAGACTTGATTAATGAAGTCTGCTCCTACACACTGTAATTACAGCACATTGGAGCAGGGTCCCTGCACATCTGCAGGCACCCATGCAGACAAGGAACCAGTAAGAGGCCACATGCGTTGAAGCTTCTGCACTGGTTCCTCAACTTAAACATGAGAGCACTTTGGTATGCTGGAGGACTGTGGTGCAGCTTCTCTCAGGAGGCAAAGTGTACAGATAGTCACTCATCCAGGAGAAATTCTCTCAGAAGCAATTCAATACTATTTGTTCCCTGGTGATTTTTCTCTGACAGAGGCCATTTTTTTGCTCTGGGAGAAAAATCCTGAATATCCGTACTCTCATGATTTCTATGTAGAGAGCACTCGCTCTTTCAGTAGAAACTGAATGTCTTTATGTAGCCATATTATAAGGGGGTTTCAGAGAAACCAGAAAAAAGGAGTATATGTAAGAAAGGTATCGACAGAAGGCTGTAGGAAGGTACAAGTTAAAGTTCACCACCTCTTTATTTGACATGCATTTTCTTTTGGCTTCTCAGAGTACAAAGGCCTGGACCTGATTAAATCACATTTCACCTTTCAAATTGTTTCAACACAGTGAAGACTTGTATTACAGAAGGGGGCTAACTTTGATATAACTAGAAAGTATCATTATGAAAAAGACAAGTCTATGAATGTGATCTGTTTACAACCTAAGTCATATTCATATTATGAATTGTAATTGCACTCTAACTGGGCTGGAAACAACTGTGTTGTAACCCAGTCTGCCAAATTAGGTATTTTTATTGTGTAGACAGCCTGTGCGTCATAAGATGTTATGCATCACTGAATGGGTGTATCTAGGGCTTTGGGAGCCTGACTATAATGTCTACCAGATTTTAACAACTACATAATTTCTAATTTAACCCTCGGAGTGCCTGGGAGATGGCTTACCCATGGGAATGTGAATAGATTGCTGCTATTTTCACATCTAGGTCAACAATGGGAATCCAACAGAGGACCTATGCTCTGAGGCATTATTAGCATCTGATGCTTATTAAATATGTACTGTCAAATAGGGTGTGTCTACATGAAATACTTTAATGTGCACTATTCTACATTAATGTGCATTACAGGTGTGTGTCTACATGTGTGTACCTTTAATGTGCATTAACCTAGGCTAATCACATATCAAATTTAGGCACTGACTTTAGGCGCAATTAGTTAATGCACATTAATGCATGTGTAGACGCGACCCAGCACTAACTTTAGTGCCAAGTCTGTCCTACCACTAGGGGGCTGGCCTGAATCCAACCTCAGGGAACATCCAAGGGTTGGGGTGCTGGACACCTGCCCTCTAAGTCCCTCCCACAGCCCCCCAATCTGGGCTTGAAGATCCAACATTTTGACATAGTTTCCCCCTTGCATATAGTTTTCCCCTTGAAAGCAGGTTTTTATTATGGGGAGGTGGTGGAAGGACTCTGTTGGTTGAAGGGGAAGGGAGGAGGGAGTTCTGTTTGAGGGGGGAAGGATGGGGGTGGGTGTGTTAAGAGTAATGTTTTCTGTTTCACCTACGTGTGTGTCCTGAGAGTGGTTTTGGGGGTAGGCAGGGGATAGGGGGTATGTGGGTAACAGGGCAGGTGGGCTAGAGTAGGGAATGCAGGAGGAGGGGGTTGGGCAGAGCCTCCCACAGCCAGTGCCCTGGTCCCCACTGGTGGGTGCATAGCTATTCTGGGGCCAGCAGGGCCAGCACAGCTCTGAGCATTACTGGCAGGGGCAGGAGCATCTCTGGTGCAGGGAGGCAGGGTGGGCAAGGAGGGATTTGCTGTGTGGTGCCCCTGCTCGGGGCATGAAGCTCCTGAGCAGAGAAGGGGCTGGCCAGAGATCAAAGTTTCCAAGATGGCTGCCAAGTGCTGGCTCTGGCAGCCATGTGGCCAGAGGCTGGAGCTCTCCCCAATGGCCACAGGGTCACATGGCAGGGTTGCAGGGATTTAGGACTAACTTTAGTCCCAGGATTCTGCGCACGTAGACACCTGCCAAAAATCATTTAATGCGCATTACATTTAGCTTATGCTTAAATGCATGTATAGATGCACCCATACAGTTGTAATTCTGTCAAGCATGAAGTCCATGAGTAGCCATGGTATTGTAATAAGCACAGAGCCAGCATCTCAAGTTGCATTAAGTAATACAACTGCTAGTGTATAAAACAAAGTCAAGGATGGACTGGGTATGAGTAATTCCTCTTCCTTGTAAGGGTGGCCCTTTCAGAGCAAGCTCGGGGAAAACCAGCAGGACAGCAAGGAAATTTTTGTATGTTTTCTCTTTGCTGTGGTGACATTCTGGCACTTTTTAGTGATGACCAAATTCATTAGAAAATACCAAAGAGTCCATTTCAATTGTAACTTGTAGCTATGATGTTATTGGATGGTGGAGAAGCTGATTTCTGTATCATTGGTATTTTTAGGTTGGAGGGGGCATTACTGAAATAAAACCTGAATCTAAGGGCTCCTCAAAAAACGTACTAAAGGTGCTCATGATTTTTCCCACTATAACTACAATGAAAGAAAGAGGAACAACTTGAAAATATTTTGGGGCAGGTGAATCAGGAGGAAACATGAACACGCATAGAGTGATGATGCATATTTACTTAACTACACCTATTCTCTATTGGCTCTGTGCCTGCAAATCAGAAACCATTTCCATTCTCAAGTCTCTTCCACAGGACTTTCAGGGATAAAATGCATTTCAAAACATGCCATCACATGGTAAAATGAAATCTGCTTTTAATATTGTTTGCAAAATTGACAGCTCTACTTAACAGAAGCTATTAAAATATTTACAAAGTAGCAGCTGCTCTTGTAAAAATACAGTTTTTTTTTAGCATGAAAAATAAACTAGTTGATAAGTGCAAGATAAGCCATTTGACTTTCTTTGTGCGCTCTGCATGGTATGCACAGCCAATTCTGTACAATCTGATGTTTACAGAGCAATCGTAATGTATGACCTCCTTAGGCAACAGGGACACAAGAAGCCTTTAAAACGCTGAAGCAAGCATTTAATCAGAACTCTTCATGCTGATCTTTGAAAAATTCAATAAGCTCAAAAAATGTAACTCCTTCTAAAGATAAAATATCAGTTTTTTGCTTCACGAATTGCAAATATATCCCAATGAACTCCCAGTGAACCAGACAGATTTCAGCCACTGCTCTTTAAAAGTATATATCATATTGTTTCTTTCTGAAAACCATGAGCAATCGAGTTTAGTAGTTAAGCCAATGGAGTGTTGTAAAACATACCACTGTAATAATAGCCCAAAGAGTTAAAACATTTCCACTTTTTATGTACATTTAAACAAAATTTCTCTCCTCACCTAAATATTTTCAGGTGAATGAATATACATTTCCTTGTGTTATGTGCTTATTCATGCTCCAAACTATTGAAATGAACACATTAGATATTTTCTTTAAAAGATTACATACAATTACAACAGAAGTATGCTTAAGACTTGGTATGACAACCCAACAGTCACTTATTTCACCTTGATTCTACAGCAGTTTTTTTTCCCCTCGATGTTAGTGGTATTCATATTATCATGGGCGACAATCTGAATCCAAAGATGTCAATCAAAGTTTTGTCATTAACTTCAATTACAGTTAGTCAGTTTTATATCAAATCAATTTTGAGTTGATGAATTTTATTTATAGATTCATTTTTAAATAAATTTACACAGGGAAAATATTTCAAAGTAAACTTTTTTTAAAATGGTGGGTTTTGTTTCAATTTTCATTTGATGGTTTGTAATTGTAATACTATTTTTAAACTACTTCGTGACCCATCTAGACCCAATGACATGCCCTTATCTGACAGTACAATAGTCAAAATATTCTAATATTTTTTTTAATTTAATTTAATTTTTAAAATCAATGGGTGCAGTTACTACTTTGTTCTGACAGAATCTGATTGACTTTTTGCTTGTATTGTAATGAAAAAGTTCAATGCATTGGACAATAAGATGTTTCATTAAGTAGTAAGTAGCAGCTGTGTTGAATATTTTTAAAATAATGATGTTATTATATTAAATATTCAATGTTATGATTTTTCAGCAGTGTATAATATTCCTTATTACTAATATACCATAAAATAATGTAATGATGATGAAATGAAAACCATAAAATACAATTCCAAAATGAAAAAAAGAACTTGTGGATGCAAACTTTATTTGGAAATTCTATTTCGTGAGAAATTTCACAATTTTTTTTATTCTAATTTACAAACAAAAAGATTTCAAAATGTCAGTTGTCTACAAAAAAGCAATGCCAGATGGAATTTCATTCCATTCTTTTTGTTATCCATATCTGATGGGTACTAAACACCACTGCATCTTCAAAATAATTTAAACATACATAGTGAAAATAGCATGTGTGTACTTTCACCTGCTCCCTAGAACCTTGCTAATCAGAAGACTTTTTCCCATGGGACTGCTCAGGGTATACCAATATCTCAGGAGAAGAGAGGTATCTTCTAATGTGAGCCAAACTTGCAAGATCAAGCTGTGATGAACTTGAGCAGAAGCAAACTGTGTAACCAAAATTTTGCTACTGTAAATGCTTTCTCTACCAGGACTTTCAATTACAATCTGCCACTAGGAAGCCTGGACTTTCAGCTTTACATCCAATAGATCTGCAGTATGTGAACTCCTAATAGTATGTGTCAACACTGGCTGTAAAAGTATACTCTCAGAGATGTTGTATTTTTGGAAAATTTTTACAGAACATTTTTCTAATGCCCTAAGTAGAGCGTGATCTGATTTAGCATGTTTATTTGACTTATATTTAGTAAACAAAACTAAAAAAGTACCCCCATGTTAATTTTATGTCCCAATAGCCACAAGTATTTGAACTGAAATATTTGGTTAGGGAAAAAAATTAAAAATACAGCACACTTAATGTGGCTTAAATGTTATGTTCAAAAAAATTCAAAGCTTTATGTAGAAAGAAATTATTTTTACTGGAATACTTGTAAAAATGTAAAGATAACACACAATAGCATGTGCTTCCTTTACACTGTTTGTTTAAATTTAAGAACAAAAATGAAGGCACAGAAAAGTGGTGACAAACTAATTTTAGCACACCCAAAGAACTGTGCATGATATGCTGTGGTTGTTCACTGATTGACTTCAACAGAGTTTACCTCTCTTCCACTGAGGTCACTGCAGCACCTCCAGTTCCAGTGTCACTATCTGTCAAATCACTTGCACTACTTATTAGTTCCATTTCAGAATCAGATTGAGGCAAATCTGATTCAGAACTACTTGAACCACGTTCTCTTTCGTTAAAGGATGATTTTACCAATGAATCTGTGGGCAAGGACAACTTATTATCACACTGCATCTTCTTCACTAATTGTGCTTCTGACTGATTCTCTAGAAGCAAGAGATTTGGAGAAATAGAAACAAGCATACTGGTGCATTCATTTCTTAGTCTATTTTCCTTTTTGTCTTGATTGAGCTGAAAGCCTTCCAGTTCCGTTCACAAGAAGCTGCTGTTGGTGGAATGCTTCGGATCATTAGAGCAATCCTGGACAACAGTCGAGTGTTGCAATATCCCTTCCACCATGTTGAGAGGAGACCTATTCTCTGCTGCTTGCCAAATGATGTCTTTGCTCCAAAGTTTTTCTTCTGTGCAGTACAAGGCAATGTCTGTCATCATGACTATTTCGTTGATTGTTGGGGACATTCTTACCTACTTCCATAATTGTAATTGAGAGCAAGGTTTATTTTCTGATAAATGTTTTCCTCTTTGTTGAGGATCCAAAAGGTTTGCTGACAGATGACTTCGAAGAGAGCAAAACTCAAATCTCTTAGTAAACATTTGTTTTACTACTACTTTTCTAGATAGAGGCGAAGAAGGCAAAAGCTCAATTAAATTTTCATTCAGTTGTCTGAATATCTCTAGAATATTTGAAAGGTTTGGCATATCTCCTTCAAGTTTCTTGATAGCCACTAAAACTGGTAGTAGCAAATTGAATGCTCCTTGAACTCAAACCCAGAGCGCATTGTTGTCTGGGATACTGTGTCATCTATCAAAGCACGCTGCAAACAGTTCTTTGTGCGCAGCAAACTATGTAAACACTTCATAGCCGAGCCCAATCTAGTTTCTCTTGGTAACAAAAGTGCACTTTCCTTCCCCAATTTCTCTTTCTGTAATTTCTTAAGAGTCTGATTAGTAACATGATTGTTGAATACCTTCACAATCGCTTTGCAGTGTGCCAATACTGTCTTCATTGTTTTCACACTTACTATGTCCTTGGCCAGAAGATTCAACTCATGAGCAAGACAGCCAAATACTATTAAATGAATATACTTTGTCTTTTAATATTTGCCATGCATCTTTCACATTACTTGCATTATCAGTTACAAGGGCACTTGTAATCGTAGAAGGACCTGCACTTTCAACCTCTTCACTCAGTAATTTGGCTATGTATTCACCTGTATGACGAGATTTGGTAGCAATTGCTTTCAGGAGCCATAGATGCTAGGGTCGGAAGGGACCTCAATAGATCATTGAGTCCGACCCCCTGCATAGGCAGGAAAGAGTGCTGGGCTCAGATGACCCCAGCTAGATGTCTATCTAACCTCCTCTTGAAGACCTCCCAGGGTAGGGGAGAGCACCACCTCCCTTGGGAGCCCATTCCAGACCTTGGCCACTCTAACTGTGAAGAAGTTCTCCCTAATGTCTAGTCTAAATCTGCTCTTTGCTAGCTTGTGGCCATTATTGGTGAGTATTGGTTCAGGTGCATGTGTTACTAACATAACATTCAATAGAGAGAGTATTTCCTTTAATGTCAGATAGATGGACTGATATACGAATTAGTGATTCTGCTTGACCAATCCTTTGAATAACCATTGTTTGAACTCTGTCATATGCTCTATCTAAGAGAGAATGTGATAAGCGATAATGTGATGGTAACTCATATGATGGGTGAATTAGTTTGTAATGTTCCTTCCAATATTGATTTTCAGTTATGGAAAGAGGTGTACCACTTGCAAATATAGCTCCAGCTAATGTCTCATGACCTTTTTTTTTTGACATTTTGTCCACAAAGCTTCATAAAAAGCTTGACTGTCTTGAACAGCTATTCACGGTGGATTGCATATGTGGTGACAGTGATCCTGAAAGCGAGGATCCTGCTGCTTCTTCCCCCACACCTGGCAGCTCAACATTTTCATTTTACATTTTTGAAATTCTATTTCATTTGAGCTACTAAGTTCCTGAAACAAAAAGGGGAATTTTTTTTTATTTTAGCCTGTTCTAGACTGGCCTCATCCATCAGAAGGAGAAGCACCAGCCGGGAGCTTGCTTCCCCTCTCCCTGTCAGAAAGACCACTCTGCTGCTCAGCTTGCTACTCAGTTGCCCTGGGACTGCAGAGCCAAAGGAAAGTATAGTCTGGCCTCTGCCATCTGCCAGAGGACTAAGCTCGCTCTGCTGGTTGAAATAGTTAACTATTTATCTTACTATGTATTTTTAAAAAAAATATTGTTAAGCTTAAGACACTTTGGGAGCTTAGTGCAAGCAGAAAATCAGGATACAAATATTTTAAATAAGTAAATAATAGTCTGGAGTTGCATCAACAACTTTTAAAATTATAATGTTTTAAAACAATATAGATGCTCGTCTATACTGTGTATTAACATATTAATTTGTTTACTTACATAGGATTCCTGAAGTAGACGTTTCTTAGATGGTGTTGTTCCACCACTTCATTATATGGCTTGTACTCTTTCAGGATAGTTTCTACATGTTATTAAATGTTTCTTCATTCTTGTTGGGTTGCTAGCATACTCCTGCCCGCAATATTGACATCTACCAACTTTCTTTCTTCCTTCAGTGGCTTGGACTTCACTATAACGATGCCACACACTAGTTTTTTTCTGATTAGGCATTCATATGACTACTTCAAACCAAAAGCACCAGAAAACTAACAGATCTTATGCACACACTTCCAACTTCCCCAACTCAAGAAAATAAATTAGATACTGCTCTGTGTTTGCTGAACTGAAAGTGAAACAAAATTAACACAGTTTTAGTTTTGGTTTTGCTTTCACTTGCAGTCTGAGATGAAGTAAGAATTGTAGCTTTGGTTTCGATTTAACCTGCACAGCCAATTAGGTGAATTTATAACTTGATTTTTGGTTTGGATTATTATGTGAGTGTATTTATCCTCCCGTTGGCAAATCAATAAAAGATATATGTACTTTCTCGCAGACTTCCTAGGGATAATCACCCGAAAAAACATTAATTACAACTTTGAAACTGCCAAGCTTGCCTAATATTGGATTGGCATTCATTCATTGTTACTAATGAATTTTATGAAACAGTGAATTTTTAGAAATGGAAAATTTCCTAGGGAAAAATAAAGCAGTGGAAAATTTTCCAGAAAATGTTTGAGTTTTGAAAATTTTTCTGTGGCAAGTTTTCCACCTCGCATCTCTGCATATACTATAAGCTGTACTTCCATGGTATAATAAATACTAATTATCATATAATTAGTAATATCATATTGTTATTAGGAAAGTCTACACATCACCCTACGGTGGCACAGCAATGTGCTATGTTGCTGTACGGTGTACTACACAGCAACGTAGCAATGACATGTGTCTATACATGATTGCCATCTACATCACCTCAGTGGCATGCTCCCTGGGTATAGTGTGCTGCCATGGTGAGGTAGTGGTGAAATCTATCCATGTGCTGCGTGCACAGTGCAGTAACCACCAATACTGCACTCTATACTTTAGTACTTCCAAAAGTAAGTACTAAAGGATGTCACCATAGCAATGTCAACATGTAGCAACATGTTGCCATGCCTATTGTTTAGTAATTAGAACAGGGAGATGCAGAGTGAGGATTCTTCTTATAACTGAAATTTTTTTTATTACTCAGAAATGGGATTTCTTTGGACAAGAATGTTACTGAACTGAATGGAGCAGAAACAGCTTTGCAATAAGAATATCAGGAAAAGGCTATTTCTATGCATGGAAAATTAGAACAGTTTGGCCCAAGGCTAGATCATTAGAGGTATAAGGACACATTTACTACTGTTACAGTGCAAATATGAGCCTGAGAGTTTTATTTATTGCTGTTCCAGGGAAGCATCATCTGCTTCTAGCACCATAGGATCCATAGGAAATAAATCAGATCGTACTCATCCTACATGCCACAAAGATGCATTCTGAACCATTTGAATAACATACTCTTTGACCATTTGCAGGCAATGTAGAAACTCATGAGCCAAGAACTTCTACCCTCTGATTTGTAGAAAATATCATAGCCCTTAAGTCCTTTGGAGTTAGAAGTTGTGGTTTATCATATTGAAGGGAGATGGGCTTAGGAAAAAAAACAGTTTCCTAGATCTGATAGGTCATTTGTAGGCAAGTAAATGAACAGATTGTGCCTTCATGAATGGAGGCTTGCAAGCAAGAACTGCCAGCTTGGAGACTCGCCAAGCTGATAAAACAGTTACTAGAAAAAAGGCACTACAGGGACACCGAGTGTGTGTCTGCATTTTGTGAAGATAGCCAAGCTGACTTGGGTACTGGAGGCTCAGATGTCTCTGTGCAGCTCTGTCTTGTGGTGTACAGAAATACTCAGAATGCTTGATCATCTTGAAAGAGAGGAAGTACAGAGCTTGCAACAGAAGCTTTAGGATCCATAGAAGAACAAGGAGTAGGAAGGATTTTTTCTAAAAGGGACTTTCTTGGAAAGAGATCAGCTGGACCATGGAATGGACACCAAGAGCATATAGCTAGGCCTAATGATAAAATACACCCATGGAAGCTCCTATTCTCAGTCCACTGCTTTATCTGCTAGGCTATAGGGCTGCGTTGATTAAAATCCTGAAACAAATGGACACTTGGAGATGCTGCAAGAGGGTGACTCTGTGTATCTGGATATTTACTGGTCAATACAAATTCTGACATGGGTGAGCCTCACTCCCAGAGAAACAGTCCTGGGGACAAAAAAGGAAACAAATGGGCCAGGAGACAAACCGTGTCGAGTTGTTGCACTTTTGGTGGAGAGGGGAAGGGTTTGGCATTCTCAGAGTGCCGGCTCTGCTCTAGTGGCTCTTTGATAAGTGGAACCCCTGCTCCATTGCTGCAGAACTACATCTTCAGGTGGCCATGGTTTTGAAATCTCAGCAAAATTTCCAAGCAGGCGCACAACTAATTCATAGTTATGGAGCAAGTCTAGAGTTCAGGAGTTACTTAACTGCATCTCTCAGAAGGTATTGCCACAGCCCAGCTGAGATAATTGTTAAAATAATGAATTGCTGCAATTTTTTTCTTTTGGATCTGAGCCATTAATGCAGAGCTGAACTGTATTTAAACTCTGTGTGATGGAGACACCAACAGGGAGATTGCAATACTGGAGATACAGGTTCCATAAGCAAAACTCCACGTTGTGATGGTGCTGAGAGGCAATAAAGACATGCAAGCACACATCATGTACATCTCTTAGATACGAGGAGATTCCCTGAGGCATTAGACTTTGATATCTGAACAGGCAAAGTTCATTTTCAATCTCTGGGACCAACTGTTCACCGTCCACTGAGAACAGCACAATCCCTTAGCAGACCACCTCTTTAAAACCAAATTAATAAAGTAGCACCTTTCAAATTAATGATCTGAATGTATGTCAGTTACCTAAGGTGACAAAAAAACTCTTAGGAAAGCCCCCCAAGCTACAGAGGTGTTGTATTGCATTTACTTCTGTGCTCCTTTTCCTTAGCAGCAACAGGGCAGAGATGAACAAGTCTGGGTAAGAGGAAAAGCCGAAGAAAGTCCATGAAGCCTTCCAGCAACCATGGACCTAAACCTAGTAACTAGAGATGACTGGACTTTGCTGTGGCTGAAAGTGAAGGAGGCAGCCTCTAATGCAAAAGGGTCCAGAGGATAAAATGACATAACATATATTATGTGCTTCCAGACCTCAGCATCTGGAGGTGATCCTCTGGCTCCTGGGCTCTTTTCTTTGATTTATAGAAGAGACATTGAAAAACGTAGGTTTGTATTTAGGAATAATCCTTTTGAATAAAGTATTTGCGCTTCCCAGGAGTTGGTACCAAGGAGTTCAGGGTATGCTTTAGGTATTCCAGGCCAATACTTTACTGGGGAGAGCCATTAATTTGTACTTGGTGAACAATGCAGCCTCTATTGAAGAAGAAGCTAGAGGGCCTTGTCATTGTTCCAAGCACAGGGGAAAACTTAGCTTATAGAGATTTGATGTATATTTTGCAAATCTAAGATGGTAATGTGGGATTTATTTTTGACTTTGTAGGGGGAAGCTGGCTGGAGATGACAAATTCTCTGAAATTTAATCCAACAGCACCAGCAGAATACTTGGGAATAGTGCCAGCTAAATGTAGAAAAGTTTTCAGGACCTTTCAAGAAGACTGTCGTTTGTCTCTTCTGGTGGATCTCTAGGACACATGCATTCTCTTTGGAAAGAGAAGACTCCCTACAAAATAGGCTACCAGTGACTCTGTTTTAAGACTCTATGGGTGGTACTGCGCTGTCAGCTGCATGTGTAGAAACTGCCATTTCCAACCCTACTGTACAGTAACAATGAGCAATTGCAATGAGCAATGAGCTACTGTGCAGTAGTTTGTTGCTAGTGTGTGGTAGCATCAGTGTCATGGTTTGTGCCTGGCAACTCTATGCTGCTGTAGTGATGAGCTATAGCAACAAAGCGTCTTATGTAGACACACCAACCATTTATGTTGCTGCTTTTTAAGCAAAGAACTTGTCCAACTCAGGCTTCTTTACATCAGGAAATTGACTAGAATATTCCCCATGTTAAACAATCTACTTTGGAATAAAATTTCTTATTTTGGCCTGTTTTTCTTCCAGACAAATTACTTCATTTTGGAAGCTCACTAATTATTTCATATTAAAGCACCATTTTTTTTGGAACTGTGTGTCCACAAAGGCTATTCTGTTTCAATATGGCTATCCAGATCTGTTACCCCACAGTGACCAGCCCTTGGGGACACTGGCATGTACATTGAAAGATCTATTAGATAATACTGTGGTACTGTTACTTAATTTTTGGGCTGCTGGATAGAAGGAAATGGCAGAATATGGTATATCCTCCTCCAAGCTAACATGATGTTCTTTAGCTGGGGAACCAGAAATGGCATTAACAAGTTAGAAATATTTTGAACGGAAAAGCTTCTTGACTGGCCAACCATCTCTGTATGTCCTTTCTGGCACTGTTGTCTTCTGAAGTGTCAAGGACCTGCCATCTCTATCTTGCTTGGGCTGACTGGGGATGGATGAAGAGTAGTCATTAATGTTCAGGTACCTTGTATACTTTCTTCTCAAGGTGATCTTTTTTTGTAAATGGAGATTATCAGTAGAAGCTGACTTCATCTTTAATATAGCCATTTTCTTGTCTTTGATTAAGATAAGGAGATACTGTCTAGCTAGTAGAAAGGTAGAAAGTTCTGGAAAGAATGGGTGAGGAGGAACAAAAGCTGTATCTTCTAACAAAAAAGAAAGAGAGACTTGTTCTTTGTCAGGAGAAGCTGCAGCTAGGAGTCTGGGATGAAGAGTGTTCTGCTTGTCGGAAGCTATTGTGAACAATGATTTGGAGGCTTGGCAAAACGATACTTTGCTAGGCTGGTTTAGGCTGCCTTGTACTCAAAGAAGAGGCATGTCTATCTTTTTTTTTTAGCCAAGGATTTCTGGTTTCTTGGCTGTTTAACGTATCTGAGGATGGAAAAGCCTAACAAAAAGTTGGAAAACTAATCTAAAAGGTGTTTCTGAAATAGACATGATAGCTCATGCTGTGCACTCAGGGAGAAGCTGTGTTAAGGGCTGGATAGAAAGTGCAAATTCAGTTACACTGTCACCCCTAAATTCCTGCAATGTCATTTGTGGCTGAATCCTATTTAAGTGTGATAAGAACAGATACCAATCAAGTTAGAGACTGACCTTGTTTCCTTGGAGAATCATTATGTTAAAAGGGGTATAACAACAACAAGCATGACACCTACCTCTCAGGATGTTGTGAAGCTTAAGTAATATATGTGAAGCATCCTTAGATGAAAGGTGTTTTATAAATGCAAATTATAATAATTACTCCTAATAACAACTAATCTAGGCTGTCATAGGTCATTGCAACAGCATATATGAAAAGGCACCAACCATCTAACAACATAAAGACTGTGTGGTACCTGAAAATCTTTTAAATGCTCTAACAAACAGGAAAAAGCCAGATACTCAGGACTTTACCCTGCAAAAGGCTTGGTAAGCTCAATTCTTCAGTGCTCAAATGTGGTAGAAACAAGTAACAGTGGGAATGCTTCCTTCACTACTTGTATTTTTTCAATACTTTTATTTTTTTATTACAATAGACACAAATAAAAGACTCCACGCGATGAAGCACATATGAGTAAAGAATGTTTCTTAGCCTTAAGGTTTACACAGTTAACATTGTACACAAATTGGAAATGAGTGCAAATTGTTTGTCTCACAAAAATAAGAAAGCACTTTTAAACTAATTTAGGATTATATTTGAAATGTTAAGTTTATTCATAATTGTCATCTACCCAATAAAAATATTTTTTACTAAAGCCCTCCTATTATGCAGCTGCCTTCTAAAGACAAAAGGAAAGGCTAAGCAGTCAAGATATGCCTGGCCAGATAGTTAATGGACCAGTGCACACATTTAGCTGACAACTGACTGAAATCTGAACCATTTTCTCAGCCTTTCTTGTTGTTTCAAAACTGATTTGGGCTTACACATCTAAAACTACAGGTGTTTGAATTCTCTCACTTGTCAGCAGAGGAGGCCTCATCAGACATGGACTCAGGATGTGGTCAGACTGGAAGAGATACCCAGAGACCCCGCAGATGAAACCCAAGGAACAGCCCACCTGTGCCCCTCAAGGCTTATTTCAGGGATCTGTCCTTCAGAGACTAAAATTCAGAATAGTAGTAGTTAGTAAGCACCCAAGTTACTAAAGCAATTACACTAAATGCACTGCAGCTAGAAATTTAAGCAATGTACTGAATTTAATTTGATAATTCATGGTCATAGGACTGAAACCTTTAACACTTAACCTTGCAGCAAATTCAATCAACTTCCTGATCAAGTGAAAAATTCATAGGTATTGAAATTTGTGTGTGTATAAAGCAGAGACTAATTAAAATAAGCTTTTTTTTTTTTTTAATGAGAAAAAATAGTTAGGACCAGCCTTCCCCACCCTCACGCAAAACAGTTAAAAAGGAAACACCAAATATAAGCAGAGTATTTGTTGTGATGCAGCAAAGTATTAATGATCTCAATCAAGCTACTCCATCCTTAGCTTAGATCACACAACAATCCCCTTATGAGAGGAAAAGACTAAATTTAGCTTTGGCATAAGCAAGCCCAACACCTAGCGAGTTCAACGGGACTTGAGTCTTGGCATGCCAAAACTGTTTGGCCTAATATGTCTTTAAATTCTTTTCAAATATGAAACAAGATATTTAATTTTAGAAAATATGAAAGTGAGGTAGGTATTAATCTTTTATGTTTATATATTTATGTTGGGCTTCCATTATTTGGAAATCCATGTGTAATTTTTTTCTTATGTAGGCATACAAATTAGTAACACTGATATAATACATAAGTAAATTACACTAAAATGTAATGATACATATGGTTCAACTCTACATATAAATATATGTCATATATAAATTATTCATTGCATAGTACCCGTTTGCATACACTTTCTGTCTACACACACAGTCATTAAGATACTGGTATAACTCCAGTTTGCAGTCATTATTTTTCACATTTATTCAACTCACTGTTCAATGGCTCCTGATAAGTCCTACCTTATAAGACCAAAACATAGATGCGTTTTCTAAATGTACCTTAAGGCAGTAAGACATAAAAGAAGTTGAGGTATTAGAACTTGCCTTGTTTTAAACATCACTATAGAACCATAACTGACAGTTTACAATTTACAAGAAGGGTGTGGCTAATAAAGTCACTGAAGCAGATATAAGCACAGGTTGTATCTGATATGCACTTATGGCCTGTCAGTCATTTTCTCAAGTGCTTTGTTGCACAGACATGCCAATAGCTAACAACACATTCTATAGGCCAAGTGCCCACAGGCCTTTAAAAGACTATACACCCATATCAGCATTTGAAGTTTGTGTGCTCCATTTGACATTCTCTCCCCGTAAGAGAGTAATTTATTGTGAAACATGAGATTTAGGAGAGTCGACATTTATATACATTTTTAAAAATATTTAAATGTGGCATTCTATAAAAAGTGAGGTTTTATCTTTAAGTTCCTTCCCAGTTTCTAGATTTTAATATATTGTAATTCAAATAGAAAATACATAATCAGAAAATATTAGAACAGAACAGATGGAGTGATCTTTCCAGTTTGTGAGCTACTAATCCATACTACCTTCCTTTCTTCTGTGATTAGATCTAACTTTGCCTGATGGTATATTTCAACAACAGTAGAATACATGCCATATTTTCTCATAAAAATGCAATGTACTTGTTATGCTGTATTCTCCAATGAGATTTCCATACATTCAGGAGCTCTATTACCGTCTATTTAAACAGATCTGTCAGCAGAAGAACTGGGTGAAGCTGCCTTCAGAAGATGCATAGACATTGCCCAGAATTTCTTAGACAGTCTGGTATGGGAAGGGAAGTAGAAATGAAGCCTGAAGCTTAGAAGTGATGAGAGCTGCAACTCCTGTTCCCAAAGTCTTGGAGCCTGTTACTTCCATTCCCAAAGCCTAGGTTGGGACTAGCCTGCAGTGAAATCCTAGCTCCCCAGAAGTGAATGGGAGCTTTGCCAATGCACTTTTTTTTCTGTATTTCTGATGTTTAACTCTGTGAACAAACTGAAAATAATCATGTAAGAAACAAACAAACTCCAGACCCTCCATGCCTTTCAATAGTCCAAGAGTTGGGTAAGACTTAAGTATGGACACTTAATCTGGTACAAAAGAGTAGAAATGTGGTGCAATTAAGGAAATGAAAACCGAGGATGCATACTGTATCAAGAAAAAAACACAAGGTCAATGGACTAAGACTGTAAGGAAGTGGTGGAAAGTCTATCCCTGCAGCATTTAAATGAGGTTAGTCAAAGCAGTAGGTAATAGCCTTGCCTAAACTTGAAACTGGGCCCTTTGACCTAATATGTCTTCTCTATTTATACTTACGATAATTTTATGGTTTTCAAATAGTAGGAGTTTATCATTCTGGTGTTGTTAGTTTTATGTAACGGATGTAGTTAAAATGTAACAAGCAAGCAAGCAAGTGAAAATAAAATCATGTTATAAAAAGTATAAGTAGTAAAATGTTAGCATGAACTTTCACTATTGTACATCAGTAGTAGAGTAAGTTCTCAAGGGAGATAAAGAAACTGAAAACTGCATAATCCAAATAAACAAGGAGTGATATACAAGCCACAGCACAGCATTTTCAAAGAAGAACAGATTAAAGGAAATAGAGTATAAATAGAAGAATATATTCCATTTTTTCAATGCATACTATTTTACAGAAATGTGCTCTCTGTGTTTAGGATATAGATTAGATTACCGTATCAAGTTTAAGTGTAAATACAAGTGCTCACTTACTAATAGCATAAATTTTTTTCTCTGTATTCATACTCATATATCAATAATAACATCTAATATGAAGACGTGGGTAGGATTAGCACCAACAGTTTCTCTGAGCATACAAAGTGAAAGGACAGAATGAAAAGGCTTTGGAAATCTTTCACAAACAAGCAAACATTAGCAGATAAACTTCTAGAATTCTAATAAAAAAATTGTCCAAAATGATCTTGTTATAGCTAAGATTTATCTATACAATACTACATAAATATGTACAATACAGACAATTCCTGTGGTATTTTGAGGTGGATAGCATATTATTTACCCCTATGGAGGACTGGGAGCAGTTAAACAAAAATCTGCCTAGGGTTTACCGTAATAGTATAGATGCATAAAATATCTAATCTATAAGTATTAAAAATGGTAAGTCAAGTGATACTGTCAATTCCTCTCACTTTACTGAAGAAGAGAGGCAACGGTGAATCAAAAAGATCTCTCGAGAAAATTTCTTGATCCTTCTGAAACCCAAATGACTATATCTTGATGCTAACCTGATTCAAATCTCACTGAAGTCAATGTAAGAATTTTCCCATTCCAGAAAATGGGAAATGGGATGTGATTTTCACTGAATCATTTTTCTATTGAAAAAATACCATTTTGAAAAAGTGAAAAAAGCAATCTTTTTGTGAAATAACTGATTTAGGGGAAAAGAATCCCGGAGATTTTAAAAGTTTATTTTTCATTTCAGAAATGTTTTTGTCTGGAAATGTTACGTTTTTGTTCTTACTTTTATTTTAAAATTATGTCATGATGTATCAGTGTTGTCATGTCATAGGAACTACTACTTGACACATCATGAAACGATGTGGAAAAAATCATGGAAAAAATCAGTTTTGACAGAAAATTTTAATAATTTTCCACAATCTAATTTTCTAAGCTTAATTTTTTTGAACAGCTGTGTTCCTGGAAATTTTGAAATGTCAGAATGTTGATTAGTTTTTATTTAGGGCCCTGATATGACTAAGATGCCATTATGAACTGATACGTAGTAATAGCTTGAAGTTTGCATTTAAGTGAATGGATTTCCCTCATATTGGTTGACAGTAAACAATGGTATTATTGGTACTTTCTAGATTCCTAAACCTATAGTCAGATTTGTGTGTTCAGAAGCGGCTTTTCTGTTACTGTGACTGCAGTTGCTCTTTAAGGACCAACTGCAGCCATAATGCTGACTAGCGTTCAAAGCCATGCAGACTCAAGCCTTTCATTTGCAAATCAGCCCAAACTGATTCCTTTCCCTTGCCAGATTTTGCCAGTTTATAATTTTTTTAACTGAAAGTTAAAGTTGAGATGAGGGTGCACAGTTCTGTTTAACCCTAAAATTACCACAGTTGCATGTAATGCTTTAGGGTCACACTACCACCTAGTGGTAAATGTGATTTAGAAGCAGGTACTAAAGACAGCTGACTTACCAGATTTCACCTACCTATAAGGTTAGCTTGTGACAAGTAAGTACAAAAATATAAAAGCTTGGAAAGTCTGGACCCAAAAAATCAAAATAAACATGAATATAACTATTGATACCAAGTGTTATTTGTATTGCAGGTGAACCTAAACCAAGATTAGGCCTCCATTATACTAGGTACTCTACAAATACAGATTAAAAGACTAGTTCTTGCCCTAAAATCCTTGCAAAGGATTGAAGGAATAGGTTGCCTGGAATCATACAGAATATCATGGGCAGAACTGAAAACAAAACCAAGGTCTCATTCTCAGACCGGTACTTTATCCACTAGACTGCACAGCCATTCTATTGCTACATTAAACCCTAGCTCAGACTTGCGGTATCACTATCCAGTCAGTCCAATTATATTATCACTTTAAATTCTTGCTTTATATATTTTATTGGGCCAACTATAGGGTGGAGAGATATTGAACAAGATCTTTCGGCAAGTACCCTTCTTCAGGTCTTTAGGTCACCCTGTAAGCAGTTTACATGACCTGTATGGTCACTTGACGCCCCAAAGGCTTGTCCAATAATTCTCCCAACTATATGGTCACTTTAGTAAAAGCCATCACAGAAAATTCTTGCATCTCATACATTGTCTGGCCCATTACAGCTATAATAATACTACAACCCTATCATAAAGCAAATAATACTACAGTAAAAGTTGTCATCCAACATCTTACAAGCCGGCATGCTCCACTAATCGGCACACTGGCTTGTAAAATAAAGTGAAACCGCAAGGGCCCACTGTGGCACTTCCAGTTTCAATGAGCCCCTGTGGCTCGTGGCAAAGCAGCCTGCACTGCTGAGCCCTTGCAGCCTGGGGGCATAAAAGGCTGTGAAGGCCTGGCTCCCTGTCCCGTGGGGCCCACAGGAGGGGTGGCAATGCTGTGGGAGGGGTGGAGGGACACCCCAGATGAGGTGTGAGACGTGGTGACCAGGGCTGCTCAATTAACCGGCATATTGAGATAACAGAGCTTTTACTATACATGCTTGTTTATAACTTCCATCCAAGGAAACTGAAGTGGTTTACAAAGGTGAATATCATTCAAGGGCAAACCAAAAGCACAGTGACATTAAATGGTTAGCTCAATGTAACAATGATTCAGGAGCTGAATGGAGTAGGACCAAACCTGGAATGCTACTTCCTGGGCACATCTGCACGTGAAATTGAGGCAATATAATAAACTCTGGAACACTTTAACTTGGAGTCAACTGCACCCAGGCACGGCATCTATATGTGCGCCTGGGACAGGAGTAATTTGAGCTGGGGTGGAACAAGTCCCCTGGCGGCTGGGCTGACCAGGTGCAATTTACGCTCCATGTCACCATTTACACCTGAATTTTGGTGCAGTAAAGTACTCTACCAGAAGATAGTACTGTCCCCAACACTACTATCCTACAGCAGAGTTAATTAGTAGGGCTGGGCGAAGCTTTGAGTACTGATTCGATTCTGAGGAGATCTGGCCTGATTTGGCGGCTGAATTTAAGAATCCAAATTGAATCAGGAGACCAATAAAAAGGTCCAAATTGATTTCAAGCTCTCCAAATCGATTTGGAAAAGGTTCAGAGAGCTTCAGAGATTCGGGCAGTCCCCACTTGCTGCCGTAGGGAGCTGGACCCAGATTCCATGCTGGTAAGTAGTGGGTGGGTGCAACAGGGGCTGGAGGAGGGGGGAGAGGATCATGGGGGACACCTGCCAGGTCCCATCCCCTGCCTGCTCCCCCAGGCCCCCAGCTCCCACCTGCACTCCCAGCCTTCCTCCCCACCCCCATGGCTGCCCCGCATGGCCCCAGCTCCTGGTGCTTTAAAAAAAAAAAAATCTCCTACTCACCAGCTGCTGCAGCAGCCTCAGGGCTTCTGGGAGCTTGTGGTAGAGCCCCCCATGCAGTGGGGATTGCCCCCCTGCCTGGCAGCAGCCAATGAGTTTGGGCTTTTATTTATTCATTTTTTAAAGAACTAGGAGCTGGGGCTGGGTGGGGCAGCCGTCAGGGGTGGGGCTGGGAGAGTGGGTGGGAGTCAGGGGGCTCATGGCAGAGGCCCCCATGCAGTGTGGGGCAGTGGGGTTATGTGGGACTTGCCCCTCTCGCCTGGCAGCAGCTAGTGATTTCGAGGCTTTTTTTTTTTTTTTTTAAGAGCTGGAAGCTGGGCTGGGCAGGGCAGCCATGGGGCAGGGGATGGGGCCTGTCTGATTTGGAGACTTGGCAGCAGCTGAATCTCTGAATTAGATTTGGCCAAACTGATCCCAGACAGTGATTCGAATCACTGAATTTCATCACTGTCTCCCAAATCGGCCAAATCTGAATCCAAAGCGAATACTGGCTGCTTCGCACAGGCCTGTTAATTAGTTTACCACACTCTAATGTTGGCACATGTGTAGACTGTGATGCTTTACTAAGGAGCTAATTAGTCTACTCTGCAGTAAAGTGCATATGTAGATGAATCCCTTTGTCTTTACCTCAGACCTTCTTCCCAGCGAACACAAAACACACACACAGAACAAAGCTCTCAGTTGAGAGAAATGAAAGCCTCTCTCCCAGCAAGATCTGTTTTAAGACAGTTGTAGACATAACTTATTTTTTTTAACAAGCTTACATATTTCCCCAACCCCTTCCCCAAAACCCCACCCCGTACAATGCCTATATCTTGTAGGAACCATATTTTGGATTTGAGAAATGAAGAGATAGGAAGATTAGAACTGAGCAGAATTAAATATCTGTATCAGTTTTTCAAAGGGGGGGAACCTGCCAAAAACAAACTGTAAAAGCAACTGCATATAGTAACTATAATGGAAATTACATTCATTCCTAAGTGTGTTTAAATGAAATTGTCCAGGAAATCAGCATTAAGGGATATATCCTTATTTCATAGGTAGGCAACTTCTTATAGTCATATTGGCCTAGGACATTTAATTTCCACACTGACAATAATTCCCACGCTAACAAGTGATTCCTTAATAATCTTGTAGCATATAAAGCCTCACAGAATGAGTCAGTGGCCATGAGTGGCCAACACTAAGGGTTCTCATGCCTGCCACTTCTAACTGTTTTTAAAATCATCTTCCCACTATAATGCTCTTGCCCTTCTCCGTTATTTTGTAGTGCATGCTGATTACAGAAAATACTCTCCTGTGCTTTTTTCCTATTGTCTCCAGAACTCACAGTCCATCTGTTCACAGCTATATTTACCTCCATTTCTGACTCTGTTTTACCTCATCAGCATATACAGCCCCCTTATCAAAAATAAATTAATTTAAAAAGGAGTGATATTTAATATGAGAGAGGGAGTTAGGACCTCTTCAAGGGGCAAGGAGAAATGATTCGGGAGTAGGGAACTGAAAGTCTGGAGCTAGGTAGGATCAGAAGGTAGGGAGGCAGAGGTGACTCCTTGTGAGCCTATGGAATGGCTTCTCAAGGAGCAGAAGCCATTCTGATATATGGGTATTATGTATCCAGTAAATCAAGGTGATCAGAAGACAGCATATTGTACCATGCTACAAATAAATTAATGATATTATCCTGATGAAAATCATAGCTTTCTGATGTTTTCTCCCAATTAATTGATTAATAAGTGCAATTGAGACCAATATATTGTAAGACCTGTGGCCTCAAAATTAACTTCTTTAAGCAGCTTAGCTTTATAGTTTATGTAGCCAACCTTTTGACTCCTATTGTCTTAAGAATACCTTGACCTAAAGGGGCACCAGGCTAAGGGAGACAGCTTGCACCAACTTGTAGGTACAGGCTTGATTACTCTTCAGTAGTTAAGCAACACTGGTTGTCCCAAACTTGTGCCAAGAAAATCATTATATTACATTATAGCTTCTCTCATGTGGGGATATGGAGTGATTTGTAAAGTCTGTACAGGGAGGGACTATGTAAATAAGAAGATGATGGTGGTTGAAAGACAGTAAAGGGAGCAGTTTTCTTATCTTAACTCATCATCTTTTTTCCTAACGATGAGAGAGAAAGAAGCAGTAAATTGGTTGCGTTTTCTGTCCATTCAAAAATGAAATTATGGGTGTCACTGTGTGATGTAATCGCATCTTTTTATCAAGGCATTGAAAAATCTTGTAATTTCATAACACAGGCAAGCTATGCAATGATAGTTGATGTTTCATGATCCAAATTTAAGGCTAAAGTTTTAATTTAAAGTGGTAAATAATTTAATTTAAAATATAATGTGAATCAGGACTATCTTTTCAAGGAGTTAGCTCGTCCTTAAGGCAGCACTGGAAAATGTTGCAAAAAAAAATTGATTAAAAAAGGCAAATACTTCTAACCAGTCTGGGGAACAGGGAGGTCTGGCCAACATATACGGTGAGGAAAAATATATAGGATGACTGCAGGAATGCAAAAAGTCCTTCTATTTCTGCAACATGACTGTTCCTTTTTGAGGTCTTGATAGCTATCTACGTTCACCTGACTCTGAGATTAAAAACAGAAAAGCCTCAGCAAAGACCGTAGAACATTTGGGGAAAGGCATTTTGAAAGGGTGAACTGCAATATGTAGAGACGGGAGGTCTTAGTTTAGAGAAGGAAACATCCATTGTGCACAAAGTATGACACTCAGTGTCCCTGTTTGTTATTTCGGGCACTGCAGAACAGTTTTTCACCCTGCTAGTAAGACTCTCTCTCTCTTCCCCCTTCAGATTTACACCCAATTTGGAGTTCAGGAAAGTGACAGATTGATAACATTGACAAGACCAAGGAAACTACTAGCGCTAGTCAAGCTTCTCTTCATAGCTTTAATAAGTAACATTCTTGCTATAACAATATTAGGTATCTCTTGAGAAGAGACAGTGAAAGACTATGGCTTGTGATGGTTTTATTAGGCTGAAAAGATTCAAACAGGGACTAAATTAAGACCATCAGACTCCTTTCTGTTTTGGTGTATATTTGAGTTGAATCTCCAGAGGTGAAAGGTTAGCATATTTGCCCATTGCAGCCCTAGTCTTTCACTTAGTTTTCTAAAAAAGAAAACAGGCAAGATCTTCACTATGCCATTAGTGTACCATGACATCCTAGATGGCTGCTGGCCCAGAGATTGGGAGATCATTATCTTTGTTTAATGCCATCACTGAAAGCAGAGAAAGTAATTAACTGAATAAAAACATAATGGTTCAATATTGTCCTGTTTGATCAGTACAAAAATAACTGAATTGTTTGATTAAAAAAAAATATTAGCACTTCCAAACACAAAGGAAAGTACAGACTCCATTTCCCTTCTGATGTGTTGCAAGCTAGGGCTGATGAATGCTTTTTTAACTGTTCATTGCAGAGAATATTGAGTCTGAATCACTTGGTGTGAAATAGCAATATCTGAAAAGGACTTTTTAATCTGTTTGTAAATGCTATATTGTTTAAAACCTCACATCTTTATAGTTGTGAGTTCCAGAGAAACATCTCTTCTACAAATTCCTCAGCTGATATGTTGGTCCTGTGATGTGTTATACCCTGTCACATAATGTTACATTACACAGAGTGAACAGAAGAAAGAACATACTACCAGCTATGAAAGTATATGTTTGTCTGCTATTCCTCCTAAATAAATGAACACACTGTGAAAATATTCAGATTAAAAAAACCCTATATGCTCAGGGAAGATGTTGCCATGCGTGAGAGAAGATGCTATGATACCCTCTGAAGAGAAAAATGAGCACTTAATTTTACGAAGGCATGTACAGAGGCAGATTAATAAGTACTGGGGCCCTGGGCAAGCACAAAATTAGAGCTCTCCCCATGGGAGCTGGGCTGTGGGGGGCAGGGGAGAGGGGCCCTTTCCCCCATATGCCCACCTCTTCTCCCTGCTCCCTGCACATACACATGGGTGTGCACAGACACAGGCACGCACACTCTACTCTTACTTTCTGCACATGGACACAGATGCACACAAAGACAGGCACACACAGGCTGATAAACACACATGTACACAGACACACACGCCAGGCATGTGCAAAAGGAAGCATGGTCATTTATGATTTGGTTTCTTTTCCTTGCTGAAGCTGTTACCAATGGTCTCTTCAGAAGCACTTTACTTTAGCCAACTTCCCCTCGTTTGGAGTTAATACTTGTTGCAATGGTTGATTACCTTCACCATTAAAAATGCATGCCTTATTCTAATTTAACTTCAATGAGCAGAATCAGTCCAGTTCTAAGGTGGTGAATATTTGTCTCCTTTGTATCTTACTTGTAGTTCTGTATATACAGAGTATATACTTGGGAGAATCGTCTGGTGAAGGCTTTTAGTGGTACTCCTGAGCCTAAACTGCGTTGTTCACATTTAGCAAAGACATTTATGAATTAGGCAGCCATCCTAAGCTTATTCTGACATTACCTTTATACCATTTCTCAAAACTTAAACAAATGCCAAATGTGGGGCATCAAATTTGTATTTTGATACATGACATTAGTTTACATGTCTAAATATTTTATGTATACCTAATATTAAAAAAATATAGTAAGAAAAATTATTTCATTAGTAAAATCTTTCTTCATGTAAAAAGTCCTTTTCAGCCTTGAGGATCCCAAAAGTATTAGTATAATTATATAGAGTATATAAAGTATATATAATTATGGTTTATTGTGCACTTACATTCACACTAATTGTACTCACTAGCCACATAATTTATCTGCTGATCATTTCTGCAAGGATTATGAATAAACTCTGTGGGTGGGATATAGTTGCCAATTTTCTTTTTATATTACACTGCACAGACATGCATGTGCCAATTCATAGAGCTCTGAAAGGCAGCCACTTCTGAAGTAAAGGATTGTAGTTGTTTAACAGTAAGTGCACCACTGCACTATTGTATAGGAAGTAAAAAATACTGAATTCTAATTGGAACCAAAGACAGAATATACTAGAGGTAGGCAAAATGTAATTACCCCAGCTGGAATTTTGCCTAGTCATTAGCATTAACAGTCCATAACTTGTGAAAAACACTAGAGAATTTTTTAATGGCTTTGGACTTGGATCACACTTGAAATGGACATAAAGTTATATGATTTCATTTATGCATTTTGTTTTATACAACTACAAAAAAGAGCATCTATTCAAATACCTATATCTCTAAACATAGTATTGATTCACTTACAACTCTTGTCTGTAATACTTCTCTATCCCCCGGGCTTCAAACATTCGGTCACATGCGGCTTTGGTCCAGGAGGCTGGTAGAGGGTGTCCTACGGTCTCCTGTAGGCTGGTGAGCAGCCATTTATCACCTGGATGGCCTCCCCCAATCTCACCTGCCATGACTTTGAATGTTATACCAGTGGGAGGGCCAACCACCCAGGGCTCTGCTGCAGCGGGGAGTCCGCCAGGTGGTCATCCATGGGAGTCCAACCTCCCTTATACCCCAACCTCATGCCAACCTCCGGCGGGTCACCAGATCTTCTCGGCCGTCCCCCGATGATGTTGTCTCCCTGGAACTCGATGGTTCTCATGGGCCTGTCATGTTCTAGGCCCTGCCTCCCAAGATAACTAACTCAGGCAGTGGTAGGGCTTTGGAAAAATCACTCCTTCCTGTCTCCAAGCAGTCCCTGCCTGGGACTCTAAATTTACTCTGCACTCAAATAAAAGATGGAGGACCAAAGAAAATACAATACCGCACTATCCTGCCTGCGTTGTCTCATCCTCCGTTTCAGCCCCTCCAAAATGGGGCAACTAAAAAAAGGAAAACCCAACACAAACTAAGTGTGGAAGGACCTATCCGGTCCTTTCCCCTGCCGTTAGGGTAACGGAGCAACCTTCGCTCCCTGTGATCCCGGTGAAGTTTGGGCCGTTGTACAGTCAGTGTAAGCTGCAGCCCTTCGCCCCGAGTTGTTTCACCTTGGGTTGTTTTGCCTCTCACTCTGCCCCGTCTGGTATGTGCCGCTGCTATCCTTCTCCACTGTTGGAAACGTCCAGCTTCTGGCATCCTGTGGTATTTCCCCATGTACCTGGTTACTTCTTACGTTATGGGCTGACACCCAGTCTCTGGCCATTCTGCTCCGCAGCTCCCCTTGCTGCTCCCTTCTATTTCCAGCCACAAGGGGAGCCTCCTTTGGTTCTCCCATCCCTCTGCCAATCCTGTCTTTGGTGGTGTGGAGATTCTCTTTTGGCTCCCCTGTCTCCTCACCATGCTGTTCCCCACTGGCATAGAGAGCCCCTGCTAGCTCTCTCTCCCTTGGGGTATCCCGGACAGCATCCAGTTTCAGAGTCTTCCCCAACTCTGCTCCACTCCCCCCACCATCTTTCCCAGCGGTCCATCTTATCCCTGCCGGCCGGCGATTGCTGATGATGTCACGGGCTGGTTTCAGCTGGATAAAGGCACGGCTTATGACCCGTGCGGATTTCCTTTCTTGCTCCAGCTGCACCGCGGGTCCTGCTGCTGATAAGTATTTTCTTTGAGTTATTTTTGTATCTTTTCCTCTTTTGACGTGTGCTCCCCACTCCAGGGAGTCCCCGTTCATTGTTTGGGGTTCTTTCCCCCACTCTTCCCCAAGACAACTTCAAATCTCCTCAAAGACCTTGCATCCAAATACTGACCAAGACTATACAATAATGTATCCTTTTTGCCTAAAAGGAAGTCAGAATTTATGCATATTGTTTTCAGTTTCACAATTTATCTAATTACTCAGGTGCTGAAAAAGTAGATGGTTCAAATGTCAATTCAGTGTTGTCCATTTACTTTTGTCTGTTTTTATCACACTTTACTATAGCTTACAGGAATGTACCAGGGACTTATATTGAAAATATCTGGAATCCAAGACCTCATATACCTTGTTCTCATCTCGTGTGCAAGAAGGATCAACACAGGCTAGACATAAAGGAAATGATCTATATATAAAGAATACAGAAAAACTTCTCCTTTCTACTGTAATTTAGAAATTTTGTTTACAGGTAAGCTGTAATATGTGTATGACTGTATCTACCAAAATTCAGGATCCCAAAGTTGACTCTTCCATGGCTGATTTTTTTTGCTCCATCTAAAATATCATTAACATAGCAAGAAAACAGTTTGGCCTGTCTCAGAATTCCTATAAATATTTGTAACAAGTATTTGGCAATATACTGCTAAAAAATATTACAAATGAAATGGGAATTAATTTATTTTAAAACAGGAACAAAACTTCTATGGCCGCTTAATTTCATTGGGTACTTCAGGTTGGTTAGTATTTGTGCTTTTTTAAGTCACATTTTGTAGCAGACAACATTATGTCACAATAAGTAAGAAGAAAAGCTAAGGAATGCCATGATTATTTTAAAAACTTGACAGAAAACTATAAATCTCTTTCAAGTTAAGGTACATAGAGCCTTGTGTAGACCCTCTGCAGCTAAGCAAGCCAGCTAGGCCTTTGATGTACTTATAATTATTAGGGGCTTAGGATTATGTCTTTAGGCAAAGCTGCCTAGCAGTAGGAAGGTATAGATCAAAACTGACATCACAACACAAGAAAGTGAAAAGAGGTGAGGTGGAGCCAAAAATAGTTTGGCATAACTATCTTAAGTAAAACAAATAAATGGTACTATGCAGCTCAAAGAGAGAATGTGAAGGCAAGCAATTAATGTCCAGAACCTCTGAAAACATAAGCCCTTATTTTTTGCTAACATTTACAAGAAATATAAGTAACCAAACAATACAGTTGATCCAAACATTCAGCTGCTCAACTGACAAAGTGGTTTAAAAATACATAGTAATAACCAAGGTGGATTGAAATGTTAAAGGAAGGATTCACAACTAAAGGTAAGAGAATGCTGCACACAATACGGGACCGAGTCCTTTTCTCCTACTGACATGAATGGGAATGGAAGGTCCTCATATTTAAAGAGATGCTGAGAAGCTGTTGCCTGGCACAATATTCTCACATCTCATATGCTGAAATTCATTTCTTATCATAGGTTTCCTGCCAAATGTATTTTAAAGGACTATTTTAGATTAAAATGGCCGTTTCTGGGCTCCCTGAGGAACAAAAGTCTCATTATTGCAAACTCAAATCAAATGCTCAAGTTCCTGAGGTTTCCAACTGACTTAAACTGAGAATCTAAACAAATGAAAAGGTGGTTCCCTCTTATATATATAAGTTGGAAGCCATAAATATTCAAAACATTTTGGCATAAAGAACTGAACATTAAGTGCTTGGAGTTCTGAAGTTCCAGCATCATAAACATCTTATTTGGAGTAAGTATAATTACATCTTATTTTGGATAGTACCTTTTTGTAATATCCCAAAACATTTTACAGGGTGAAAAAATAAACAGCAGTAGAGGATGAATGGAATCATATCAGAAGGAAAAAGGGTAAGTTTTCAAATCTGAAATGTAATGGAAGGACAATGATGCAGATAGATACAGGAAAGTTGTTCCAGATGGTCAAGGGTTGCAAAAGGAAAAGGTTCTCCACCAGCAACAATGGGACTCTGAGGGGCAGAGGAAAAAAAAGCTGTATTAGATAGATGAAAGCAAGTCCTTGGATGGTTATGGAAGCAAGAAAGGCAGTTTTAAATTTGATCTTGAAATGCAAACAGAATTGGTACAATTGCCTGAGAATGGGCTTTTTTCTAAGTATTGCCTGAGAATGTTTTTTTTTTCTAAGCCAGGTAATCCAGTACCCTACAATGCACTCTGAGAGAAGAAAAACTGGTACATGTATGTTGTTGTAGCTGATTACAAATACTTACTTTAATATCAGAGCTAACAAGAAATGAAATAATGCTTAAGGGTCAGATTGAGATGCATGTTTCCAATAAAATGAAATATTTAATGCTCCAAAATTTTGAACATTAGTTAATAGATATGACAAAACATTAAATATTTATGACAGTTGTTAAGATTTCTGCTGTCACATGTTTAAAGTTACAATATTTTCATAAATACTTAAAATACATCTGAGATATAAATGCTAAAAAAACTCTCAAATGTTTTTCATGTAACATGAATGAGCCACTGCTGGGTTGGTCTGCACCAGCGGGCTCTTCAGAAGAGGGGAGCTATCTCAATGCCAGTGTTTTGATTAGGGTACCACTGTTAGAAATGTTGCCTAAACATTAGAGCTACCAATATTTTACATATAACTTCTAAGTAAAAGTACAGGGCTTCATAGTTTGCCTTTGAACTATGCAGCATTTATCTGTCTTGTCACAACATGAATCCCTTTTGGGTGAAAGCTATTGATTTGAAGGTTAAAATAAATTCATCTTGCTGGTCTCTAATGTAATTTGTTGGAAGTTGGCCTTGGGAAACTTTCTGACATTTACTACATATGCTTTTCATTGGGTATTCATTGTGCAATGATGTTTGAAAGGCTGAGTTCTTCACCTCCGTGATCATTATTAATTACGGCATATCCTAACAGGTTGTGCCATGTCAGTTCTTGGTAACTGAAATTTTCATTAGCGATCTAGAGTCTGCTGAGTCGAGCAGATGTGCTATCCTACAGTGGACAAAACTAATTTTTTTGTGCTTTGGGAGGCTACATACGAGAATTAATACAAAATCCTCCACCAGAAAATCTTAAAAGATTTTTTTTTTTGTACTTCAGGTATTCAAAAAAAAGTCTAGCTGTCTCCATTACAAGCTGTAGAGAGATAAGCATATAGATTTCAAGGTTGCTTTTAATTTAGCTTGGGACCAAAGTTAAATTTTGTTTATAACTCTGTGGGCATGTCTACATATGCATTAATGCCAGCTTAAATTTACTGCACAGCAGGTTACCGAGCAGTAAGTGGGAAAAGGCTGGTGTCTACATGTGCAGATGTTAAAGCACATTAATGCTGTGTGTGAATTGACTTGGGACTATCCCAAGTCAGTCCACCCACACAGTGTTATTGTGTAGTAAGGTATTTACATGTTTTTTACTGCACAGTAACTAATCGGGCATGAATATGATACCTGCATGATGCCATATTTACTGTGCAGTATGGTTATGCATGTGTAGACACATATCCATACTGTGCAGTAATTTTGGTTACTGCACAGCAAATGAGGTTGTGTAGATGTACCCTGTTTGTAATCATTATGACAATTAAGTGTATTATTTCCACAATGTCTATCAAAATAGTATAAACTGAACTGTACTAAATATGTTGCAGGACAATTTTAATAGTACAATCACTGAGTTTTGCTAAGCATCTTAAAGATCTGTCCTGGCAAAAATCCAACAGAATTTAACTTCAATTCAGAGTTAGATTTAAAGTAGCCTTAAAGTTTGAGGTTGCCTCTCTCCAGTTCATATTGGAGTTGGGTAAAAAAAGGAGAACTTTTTATTTCTTCTCTGAAAAAGCATATGGTGCCATTATTTTGATCTCATAATGCCCCAAAGTGCATTCTCATAGGATTTTAAATATAAAATCCCTTGTGAATGCTACTTCTTAAAAACCTTTTACTGAATTAATCTAGTAATGCTTGTTTATGCACAAACCACAGGCAGAAAAAAGCAGTGAGCTCAGCTGTCTCTATTTCCCCTATTAAAAACCCTCACTGAAACTTTCCATGCTCTTATCTCTTATAGGAAGCTTACCTTTTTGGAGCTTGGGCTGAGTCCCAGGATTAAGGGTCTGCTGTTTGATTGGTGGAGCCTGCCCACCAATCCAGAAGCAGGACAAGGAAAGCAACGCCCTTCCCGTTTCCAAAGGGAGGGGGCAAGAAGCAGCTGGACCTGAATTGGAACTGCACCAGCCAGGTCCGGAGAACTTCAGGGGTGGAGCCCCTGAAGAGTATAAAAGGGGAGTGTGTTCAGCAGGCTAGGGAGAGATGACAAGGGATGACAAGGAGAGAGGAGTTCCAGAGATGACTATCCTTGGGACCCTGCTTGAACTTCAGCAGTATGCAAATCAGCGTGCAAGGATCAGGCTCTAGGAACTGCTCAAGGTGGCCTGAGTCTGTGAACCCAGCAAGCGGCTGGGCAGTTAGTGTGCAGATCAGCACATGGAGAGCTGGCTCTGGGAGAAGCTCACGGATGCTCAGGCTTCACCTGGTGCACAGGTCGGTGCACGGACAACTGTCTTGGAAGCAGCTCATGGCTGCTGGCATTAGCCTTAGCCCTAGGCCAAGTGACTGAAGCCCCACAGTGCGGCTCTACTTTTAACTAAAAGAGCTGTGGTGCCCAGAGCAGGACCCGGGAAAGGGAAGAACCTCTGGTGTGAGACCAGGGAGTCAGAGCCTGTGAATGCTTGGCTACTGAGATAGAGAGTGAGTCCTGGGTGCCCAGTGTAGGGTGCCAGGCCGTTGAGGAGAGCCGAAGGCACCGCTGGGGAGAGTCTCTTGCAAGATTGGCTACCAGGGGACAAACCTTGACTTCTCCAGAGAGGAAGCGTTAGTTACTGGGGAAACAGGCCCCGCAGTGGAGGCTGACATGGGTGAGGAGGGTCTGCTGCCTTCACCCTCCATTGCAGGAGGGGCATGTCCACATCCAAGGACTATAAAGGGGATGGACTTCAGGGAAACCCCTCAGGGAGGTGCTGAGTGCACTCCCTATTTTGAGGTTGTCATGTTAAGGGCTATATAGATAGGGGGGTTATATGGTTTATGTGTTTTAATGTCTCACTGTGTATATTGGTATTGTTATTTGCAAAGGCTTAATGAAATATTATGGTTAAGTTACTTGGGTTATATAGGTTAATATCCTTATGTGTTAATTGTGTTGTATAGGTTGTAAGTTATTTGGTTCATATTTGGTATTATATGTGAATTGTGGAATATTATATATAGTATTATGTGTTAAGCCTTGTAAATATTCTTTGTTTTATATTAAGCATCTGTATTGATTCTTTTAATAAATTGTACATAGTTAAGTATTTGGTTTTGGCTTAGCTCTATAGAGAGAGAAGGAAGCCGCTCTAGTAGCTGACCCCTTCCTCAGGACCCTGCCTGACCACCACCACTGTCATCGGAGGACAGGGCACACCCCCCAGGTGTACTCGGGCTATACTCTTTAAATATCGAAGAAGTCCAAGATTTCCTTAAGTATTTTCATCAGAATCTGTCAGATCTTTTTGTTGCCTGTAGTATGCTTTCACAGTTGTTTACTGGATACATACACAATCATATAAAAAGCTCAAAGGAAAGAAAAATCCAGAATTTTTTTCAATATTGTATTTGGCTCTTACTTTGTTCAAGATTGATAAAACATTCACTAATTAGCATAAGGTAGCATGACGATTATGTCGTTTCTAAAGGGCGTCCTTTGGCATTGTCCTGTGGTTATAACTGAGGTGGGGACAGGGGGTCTGTCTTTTTTCTTTTACTCTTTAGTTAGGTTTCTTTGGTCTTTGTACTTTATTTATAGGGGGCAGGAGGAGGAGTTAGATGTGGAGTTTTTTGGAGTGGGAGAAAAGTGACAGCTGTAGCCCCTCTGTCAAAGAACGGGTGCATGCTTGGAGTGGAATTGGAGGAAGGTGGAGGAACTCTCCTGGGGTTGAGGCAGGGTGGTGGGAATGAAGTGGGAAGACAGAGTCTGGTTCCACTAAAATTATACTGGACCTTGATATCTTTCTCAGAAAATGAGACAATTGTGATACCTAGAGGCAGCTGATAATTGATCTTTCTATTGATGTAGACAAAAAACAACATGGAAGCAAAGTAAAAGGAGATGAGAACATATCAAGCATCTGTCCACTCTTATTCCATAGTAAACGAAGCTAAGTTGAAGAGGCAAGGATTTCTTGGGGTGATAACTTTTATTGGACCAACTATATAACTGGGATAAAGTTAGACAAACTTTCAAATGCAAGACATTCTTCAATGATTTAGCTTTGTTTCATTCAGGGGCAGCTCCTAGTTCCACAGTTGGTAGGGCTGGAAGGGACCTGAACAGGTCATCAAGTCCGACCCCCTGCCATGGGCAGGAAAGGATGCTGGGGTCAAACAACCCTGGCTAGGTGATTATCTAGCCTCCTTTTGAAGATCCCCAAGGTAGGAGTGAGCACTGCTTCCCTTGAAAGTTGGTTCCAGATCCTAGCCAACCTAATTATGAAGTAGTGCTTCCTGATGTCTAGCCTGAACCTACTCTCAGTCAACTTATGGCCATTAATCCTAGTTGCTCCTGGTAGTACTTGGGGGAACAGGATCCATTCCCTGCTGTCTCCCTTGGTAAGTTTAGAGATAGACACCAGATCCCCCCTCAGCCTTCTCTTGTGGAGGCTGAACAGGTTCAGGTCCCATAGCCTCTCCTTTTAGGGTCTGCCCTGCTGCCCCCTGATCATGTGAGTGGCCCTCCTGTGGACCCTCTCGATGCTGGCTACATTCGTCCTGAATTGTAGCACCCAGAACTGGACACAGTACTCCAACTGCAGCCCTGACCAATGTCGCATAGAGAGAGAGGATCACCTCCTTGGACCTGCTCGTGATGCATCTATGGATGCATGACAAGGTGCAGTTAGCTATCCTGACCGTGTCCTCACATTGGCAGCCCATGTTCATCTTGGAATCAATAGCGACTCCAAGATCCTTTTCTGCCTTTGTGCTGACGAGAAGAAGTGTAAACTCCTCCAGTTTAGTTTTCACTTACAGTACAATAAGAATATGTGGATAAACAGTCACTGCATGTAGAAGGTCTGCAGTGAGTCTCTTTTGCTTTTTAAGTTACAGAAGCTCAATAATTTGTCTATTGTCTAAAACACCTTAAATTCACATTTCTACTAATGAACAAATATTGCATGATCAGCTAATAAAATGTCCTCTTGTTGAGTGTCCACACTAAGAGGTAGAATGGGGATCACTGCTTGAACCTTACTTTTAATGGTTAGCATGATTCACTTCTCAAAGTTAATGTTGCATTCATATGGTAATATACATATAATGTGTTAATTAATATTACTTTCATTTTAATGAATGTCCATACTACATGAGACCACATTTACTAACAGTTCTCATAAGTTCTTAAACTGAAGTGGCATAAAGCAAAAAAGTTGAGTGTAAAATCAGAAATGAAAGAACAAAATTGGTTTTAAAATATTTAGTGCTAGATCCAACTTCTGGTAAACTTATGAGAAGATTCCCACTGACTTCAACAGAAGCTGAATCAGGCCCTTAGGGCTCTACTGATAATATGCTGAGGCTCAGCAACAATTCATCCAAGGGACAATGAATGTATCAAATAATTGAAATATGTACTTAAGTATTTAAAAACGAATTAATCACAAAATGGCAATACTTTAAAGATTACATTAGATGTGGGGTTGACTTCATCATTTAAATTAAAGAAGTTTATTTTACAGTAATAATAATTTACACTTACAGAGGGTATTCTTTGCAAGAATTTCACTATGCTTACAGGCATGAACTTAACCTTACAAAATCTCTAAGTGTTAATATCTCTAATTTACATATAATGAAACTAAGATACAGGAGAGTGAGTGCATCTACACGAGATGCTACTGTACTGTGGCTAGCATGCAGTAGTGCCGGGGAACGTCTATTAAATGATGCACAGTATTGCACAGTAGTGTATTAGCACTGTCTGCACTGTGACGCGCTACTGTGCAGTATTATTTGCCTACTGTATTGTCAGTGTCTCATGTAGACATGGCCAGTAAGGGTTACATTTTTACCAGGTATGTGTAAACAACAACAAATGTACATGTGTGCATTGCTAACAGACTACTTTATTTCATGGTGTACAAGTTGATGTGGTATATAAGGTGACCCCATTTTTCTGATTCAAAAAGTTACAATTTTCATAGATACAGGTTATAAATTGACCTAACCTTTTGGATCAGAAATACGGAGTAAGCTTATACTGGCCTCTGAGTGCTCTCACTGTGGGCCGGGCACGCAGGGGGGTGGTGGACACATGCTGTAGTGTCGCCTGCAGAGGATGGGCTTGGGATCAGTGTTCAGCTGGCACAGCCCAGACTGTGTGACTGACAAGGGACAGGACCAGGCTTGGTGCTTGGCTGACATGACCCAGGCAGTGCCATTCGCAGGGGACTAGGCCAGACTCGGTGCTTGGCTGGTGTGGCCTAGGCAGCGCCACTCACAGGGGTTGGGGATGGGGATTGGGCCAGGCTCAGCACAGCTGGTGCAACCCAGGCAGCACTACCTGCAAAGGATGGGGCTAGGTTTGCACTCGGCTGATGTGCAAACCATGGGAGCTGGAGTGAGTGGTGTCTCTATGGTGACGTGAAGGCCCACAAGCCATTCTCAGGCCAAGCCTGGGCCCTAGAGCCTCCAGCAACAGGGATGCCATCTCGTGATAAGTGAAGAAGGCTGGGTTGGGTCAGAGCCAGGTCAGGGTTTGGCCAAGGCTGGGGCTGGGCTAGCACTGGGGTGGGGGTCAAAAGTATTAATATGGTATATAAATCTAAGTGAAAATTTAAAGGTAAATATTTTGGCTTCAAACCGACTTATACACTGTGAAATATGGTAAATGAATAAGAGGTCCTAGAATGGGAATTCTTGTCTACAATAATGTAAGTAGCAGGGAAAACAGGTGGAAGTACGGTATATGGGACAATTTTAAGAATACCCACCATTAGGTTATTTAAATAAATTTTGATGAAGGAAAGACAGATTGATTTAAAGACACATTGTAGTACAATGACGGAAAAATGTTTGAATGGAAGGGATCTGGATAAAGGAGCCCAAGATAGGAGTGACTACCACTGTTTGGCCTCATGCACCTAGTGTTTGGAAGAATGATGATGCTGGTGATAATGTCTGCATGGAAATACACAACATGGCCAATCACTTTATATATACACAAATGTATAGACAGTCCTCTGGGTAATGAACCAACCACATACAAATACTTGACTCACATGTGTACAATGTAATTTCCTTGCATAATTAGGCAGGTTTAGATGAAAATACCAAGTTCTTTGTTTTTCATTTTGACAGTATTCTTAAATAAACTGACCAAGATCTTAGAGATTTTCTGACTTCTAATTCTATGTTTTAATCACATCCTTCTCTCCTGTTTCATTAAAAGGATCAAGGATCACAGGAACGGATGATTTTATTTGCTATGCAGAGCTGCACTGGAATAAGGAAAACAATATAATACATACTAGGTGCGTCTACACATGTCCCTGACTGTGTAGTTGTACTGCACAGTCCCAGAGCACGTGGGTCGTTTCTGACCCTACTGTGCAGTAGCTCATTGCTAGTGGCAGTGTCACAGTTAGTGCCCATCAATACTACATCACTATAGTATCTCATGTAGATGGGCCCAGTATGTACATAAAGCTACTACACTCCCCTTTTCACTTTGTTTTACAGTAGGACTTTTGCCTAGTATCTGCTCTAGATCTCTCCTTCCTGGCTCTTGCTACAGAGTTAACAAACAGAAAAGTATATATATCTTAATACTTCTCATTAAAGCAATTAAGAAGTAAGGGTCTTAGTTTTCTACTTTGTGGGTGCAATTATGTGCAATTACACATACAATTAAGATGGAGCAATAAACTCTGACACAGTCCATGACAGAATCAACTGCTCCCAGGTGCAGGGTCCACATGTGCACCTGGGATTGCAGCATTTTGGGCTGAGACAAAGTAGCCAAGGCCTGGTACGGGGCCCAGAGGGTCAGCCCCTGACTCCAGGTAGCAGCATCGGGCACCATTGGGGCTGGCTGGGGTAGCAGAGCAGGCAGCCCCCGCACTTTAGCATCCTTGTACTGCAGCCAGCTCCTGTCACCAACTACAAGTATTTCAGCGCATAGAAATACTTCGCCGTTCAATAGTACTATCTCCATACTATCTTACAGCACAGTTAATAAATTTAGTGTGCCCTAACACCACTTCATGTGTAGGTGGTGATGCTTTACTGAAGAGCTAATTAGTCTACTCTGCAGTAACATGAATGTGTAGATGCACTCTGTGATATACAATTTGTGGCATACTCACTCCGTACTAAAATGCTGAATCCCACTGATTGCAACAAAACTACTTCAATTCCAGAACAGGGGGCCATTTTGGCAAATACTTACTTTGCCCAAACTCTTCCAGTGGATGCACAAAATGAATGTCATTCTCTTTATTGGGGCTCCTTTGTAGAAGTACATACCTGGAAGGATGTATAAGCTCTACCATCTGGCCTTTAATATTTGTTTGTATAAGAATTTCAGGGTTAGGTTCCTTTACTCTTAATTCTGCTTATATGAAATTAACCCTTTCCTGATTTCTGTACAACTGAGGTGTGTTAATCTATTTCGCTTTGTAGCCTCTACACTGTGCATACAAGTAAGAATTGAGTCAGAAGCAGTCATTCTGTTTTAAAAGCTTTTTTTCCTTCCCACAAATAAAGACACCATCTCTTTTTCCAAGAAAACAGTTCGAATTAACCAATAACCCCCTACAAGTATAACATGTTGGTGATATAGAACAAGTATTGATTAAAACAAAAAGTCCTTTTTAAACAGTATTAATTCTTACCAACTCCAGTAGTTATTGATTCTGCATCAATGTCATTAGCCTTTTTCTTTGCCACTTCAGCTAGCGCCAATTCACCCTTATCTAGTGCAAGGTAATGGATGTCCTTTGGAAATAAAGCAAAAAAAAGATTAATCTAAAATGAATCTTGGACAAGTAACAAAGGAGAATTTGAACAAGAAAGAGGCTCTTTTATTGCTTAGATTACAAACACAGATGGAACTGATGAACCTACTGTTACATTTTAATTTTCTCTTATTCTTTCCAAATGCAAATTTATTATCTTACTCATGTTGTTGAATACAAGGTCTCTGGTTAACAATACATAAAACATCGACCATCCATGAACTGATAAAAGGAGGCTGTCAGCACTGCCTGGATAAATGAATCTGAGTATTTTTGATGCCTATGCTTATGTTTGATGCAATACAAATCGTGGGGACTTTCGCCGGGTTATGATTTGCGGTATCTTCTTTTGTGTGGCTCTTTGTTTACATATGACCTAAATTTCAGGAAGTCCCTAGATCTGAAGCTTGTATTTGGGGTGTGAAAGTATTTCTACCTGTGTAACTCTCGAGTTAAAGTTGTGTTGGCAACTCGTTTTATGTAGAGAGGGCACGCCTACACGTGTACTTTAATGTGCAGTAGTCTATTTTAATGTGCATTAAAGCATCACTAAAAACATGGGACGTTTATACATATGCCTTTCCCACGCGTTGAAGCAGACTCTGTTAATAGAGTCTGTGGAGCACGTGAGCTGCCGTGTCCAGTGCTGTGTTGCACACATTTGTATAAATAGCAAAATGCATATCAGTGTACAGAAAATGGTGGTGGTGTGCTTCTGAACTAAAACACCTTTTGCTGTTTATACAAATGCACCTGATGCAGGGCTGGGCCCTTTTAAAAGCGCATGATGCTGCAGCAAATGCATGCATGCAAATGCCCATGCTTTTTAGCTAATGTACATTACAATAGGCAAATGTACACTAAACATCACTTAAAAATCATGGATGCCTATACTTGAGCAGGGCCACTGCTCCAACATGTTGTAATTCTAACACATTGGAGCAGACTTGATTAATTACTGTGCTCCAGCAGCCTTCCATGTCTCATTTATCAGTGTCCCCACACTTCAAAATGGTGGCGGGGCTGCTTTATCTAAACCTTATTTGATGAGCTTTGGATAAAGCATCCCGATGCCATTTTGAAGTGTGGGGACACTGATACATAAGACACCTCAGGCGCTTTAGTTAAAGCGGCTCTCAAATGCTCTCTAAAAAACAATTTCCCCACACCCAACTCCCAGAGCATGTTTGTAAATGTCCTGTGCTCTTTAGTTAATGCACATTAAGACAGGATAATGCTCATCTTGTTAGTACCTCACAATGGAGGGCATTTATACACATACTTTTCCACACTGTGACGTGTCGGAGATCCAGCACGTTGTTCAGGCACCATGCTGCATTGCTTGCAGTTGTATAACTGACAAAATGTGTCAGCGCAGCTAAAATGGTGGCAGTGCCCTTTTGACCTAAAACACCTTCAATATATTTTGCTTCAAAAGTGGACCATCACCATTTTCTGTGCACTGATGTGCATTTTGCCGCTTATATAATTGCATGGGTTGAAGCACCAGGTGCTTTTCAAAGCACATTAGCATGAAAACATGTAAATGCATGAGTAGACATGCCCAGATTATCACAATGCACTGGGAATTCTCTGCGCCCACAGGTGGATGTAGGATTTTGAAAAGGAGGGTGCAGATGGTATGGTGCATCATCACATATAACACAACAATTAAAATGAAACTAGAAGCTTTATTAACACAAGAGGTTTAGGGCTATATTATTCAGTTTAGGGTCGAAGTAAAAACAAACATAACTTTATTGGAATGTACACTAATTTGATATTTTACACATTATGTATAAAAGCACACCAAACAAGTCAAATAATCAAAAGACAGCATTTCATTAGTTATGTAATTATTAGAATTAAATGTACGTCTCTTATTCAGATTTATCAAATAAAATCTATTTTTTCTCCTATTGCGGCACACTTCCCCTATTGTTGAATTAAACCAAGTTTTAATTCCTTGGAGGGTAGAAAAACTTTTCTGATGTAGCCACAGATGCAGGAAATGAAGGTAACTTGAGTATAATATGAATGTTTGAATACTATTTCTTGTTGCAGATTGTTAGACTATCAATGGCTATATTTGGCACGTCTTGTTTTCTCCATGCCTTCCCACTTCTTCCACATTTGAAATTCAGCCAGAAATACCTTTTCCTCTGACAAGTCTTCATCATACATCTCTAAAATAGAGTTAAGTTTTGTAGCTGGATATTGACTTAATCCCTAAAGCTCAGAGGTTTTTCGCTGGGCATAGTGCACCCTTGTGGCTGGGAGCCCCATCAGCTCATGGGGCTCCTAGCAGCAGGGGAGACCCTGCTACATGTGCAAAGTAAAGCTCAATAACAACCGGGTATAAAGTTAGTGCATATTTTCAAGGTCTGGCTTTATTGCAGTTTAGAGATTATTATTATATGATAGCAACTTTGCACGTGAACTAGTCTCCACATAACTGCACAATTAACCATTTAATTGTGCAATACCTGTAAAGTTAGAGGGGGCCTCAAGTATTTCTCTCATCTGGTTGATACCTAAACACAAGAGACGATTTTTTTTTTAAATTTTCAGGTGCAAAATTGTGGTATGACAAGATACAGAGTAAGAGATACACAATGACTATACTCAGCAGCTGGATTTCTGATTTTATGTAAGCCTATACACTTCAGAGGTTAGACATTAGTGGCTCCATCACAACACTGATTCCTTAATTTTGTCAAATCTAGATAATTTTTTTTTTCCCACAAGAGACCTAAAATAGTTTTTGCTAAACCACCACCAGTTAGGACGTAAACAGGTAAAAAGCCGAGGAAAACTTCACAAATGGTGATGTAGTTTTTGATATAGTGCACACAGACATATGTTCTACATTTGAAATATCTGTAGTTTCTTCTGTTATTATTGTAAATAAATATGACTCATTTATTTCATTTTCCAGTTGCTTCTGATGTGCTCACACACTTCTGAATAGTTTGGCTAGTATATTTTGAATTTTGGGGTGCATTTAGTAAGAGTTCATGCAATGTTACATCAGCAGGTTGGCAGTGGAGGCATAATGGTGACTGGAAAATACATTCAGTTTATACTTATCTAATTCACCATCTCTAGAACTGGCAAACTTTTCTTACCTACAAACAAATCAGTCTCAATTATCAGTGTAAGTTTCTTTCAGTTTTCTTCTACGCTGCACACCTTCGTTCGTTCATTGTGTGCATCTTTATTTCATACCATTTGCAGAACATTTGTGCTTTTAAATAGGCAGTTCCATTAAACTATTTTTAGTATGATTTTTCAGTCCTCTCAAGTTTTTTTTGCCATTTTGATTAAGGCTTAGAGCAGCATTCAGTAACCTTTTAAGTAGTTCAGGTCATAGAGGATGAGGGGGTGCTAAGACCCTGCTACTGCTGCCACTTTTCCCCACAGGGGCACAAAGAAAGTGCCTGCCTGTGGCAGGGCACTGGTTGTGTCTGCCACTTTAATGTCCTGGAGCTGGCAGCTGCCAGGTGCCTGATGAGGGCAGCCATTTTGGGATCTGGGGCTGCCCATATAAACAGGGCAGCTTGGCTGCTAGAGGCCAGGCAATAACATCACCTGGCTGGAGACCTGCTGATATCATCTGGAGGTAAGAGAGGAGCTGTAGGGATGGTTTGGAGGCTCCTGGTCCTGGGTACAACCTAAAACTGTACCCTGGTGGGAGTGGGTGACCTGGTGGGGCTCTCAGTGGTGTGGGACCCCCCGGAAATGGCAGGCCAGTTACCACCCCGGTGAAATGCAGATCAGGGCACTTTAACCCCTAGCCCCCATGACTGGGTGGGTGACTCCTTTGTTTGGAGGGCCCAGAGGGTGGACCCTTGGAGAGTGAGAAAAGGGCCATAGACTCAGGCATGTCTGAATTTCCCCTGACTGACCCATGTTGGAGCCGGGACCAGAAGGGCTGGGGGGCCCACCGCGAGGGACGCCCAAGAGCTGCGGGCCTGGGGTTCTGACTGGCCTGGAGGTGGGCCAAGCCTAGTGAGCCCAAGGTCCAGGTGGGGGGGATCATACCTGAAGGGGAAGTAGCTCAGGGAGCTATGTTGCCCGGTATGACGGTGGAGGAGGCCGCCTGAGGGGAGGAATCCAATTGGGGTTCACTTAGGAGGATTCTGGGGCCCAGTGTGGGGCTGGTGATGATGAGAACACCTAGAAGCCATCTGCGAGGCTTGGGCTGCAGTGTAGGGGAGGAATTGAGTGGCAGATAGCATCCCCTGGCATCGGGGCAGTAAATGGGAGCCTCCCACTTATTAACATATATTAATTAATTATACCATCAAGGCGTGGTTGGGGAGAAGGTGAGTGGTTAGCCCAGGAACAGGAGGGTGGGCCACACAGAGAACAGCCCTGAGCAGGCCCCCTGTTATACTGCTAGTGCCACTTCTCCCTGCAATGGTGATCATTGCTGAATCCCCCCTCTGCCAAATGCTCCTAAGGCTTCACATCCACTGGCCTGATCAAATGGTTCCATAGGCTGGATTCAGCCTGTGCGCCACAGGTTGTCAATCCCTGATTAAGAGCACAGCACAGCTACAGTAAAAACAGTCTTCATGGATCTGAGGTTGGGGAATATTTATCAGAGGTGGGTAGTGGACAGGAAAATTTCAGAAGAAAATATGACTTGATTAGTGGAAGAGCTAGACCATTAAAAAAGAGAGAGGTTGTTAACACTTGTTAGGGCTATGTGACGCTTTGGTCGCTGATTTGATTTGGTGGAGATTCGGCCTGATTTCGGCTCCAATTTTTTGGCAAAGATTCAGTAGATGCAGTGTCCCACGGGAGTGCAGGAGCATGGGGGGGCGAGACGGGGGAGTCCCCAGTGAACCTGGTGGCGGACCCAGAAGTGGACCAGAAACACTTCTGGTCCATTTCCAGGTCTGCCACAGAACATGTGGGGGACCCTCCCCTTGCCCTGGCGACTGGTGCCTCCTAGTCTGGGGGGGACATCCAGGGTCCTCCTGCAGTCAATCGCTGAGCCAGGAGGTGGACGGGGGGAACCCCCCAGTATGCTCCCTGGCAGACCAGGAAGTGAACCAGAAGTACTTCCTGTCCACTTCTGGGTTTGACGCCATGCTTCTGTGGGATGCTCCATCCATCCCAGCATCACAGTGTTCATGAGCCATGCCCGGTATCTCCAAGGTATGTAGGAAAAACATTTAAAGTTGTGTCTATGGCCAAATTGCATCTTATCTTCAGCTTCAGATTTGGCCAAATCAAATCAGGACAGTGATCTGAATCAATGAATCAAATCACTGTCCCCCAATTTGGGCCAAATCCAAATCTAATATGGCCTGTTTCGCACACTCCTAACACTTATGGAGTGAAGAATGATTAGCTAGAATCAGATATATTATGAGTCATTAAGTCAACTGACTTCCACGATATAGGCTTAATAGAAATGCTATTGCTACCACCATGCAATTAATTTTAAATTTTGGATGGAACAGAAGTCAAAATGGGGTGTGACCATACCATGGCATCCTGCCTCTGTCTGAGTGAGAAGATGAAGGTCCTTGCTGCCATGATATTGGAGCTATGAAGGCTAATAATGCTCTCTAAGGCTGCCTATACATCTGCTTGGAAGTGCGGGGGGTGTTTAATTATAGCAGTTTCTGGGCAGCTGCTTTCATTAAAATGCCACAGCATCACGTGTATTCAGCCCCACTTACATTTAAAAATGGCTGCAGGACATGTGCCCCCATAGCCATTTTTAAATGTGTGGGGCTTAATACAAGTGACACTGTGGCAACGCTGCACTTTCTAATTAGAACATGTAAGAGCACACGTATAGGCAGCCCCCCCCAGACTGGCCCTATGTGCTGCATGCAGCATATGCCCTGGATTAATCCCATGTGCTGTATGCAGAGCACACTGGCCCTTGCCCCATACAGCATGTGCCAGTCCCAGCCCCACATACAGCATTTGCTGGCCCTGGTCCTATGCACCATACACACCGTGCTCCCTCCCTAGCCCTGAATGCTGTGTGCAGCACAGTGCATATTTTGTGCAGCACAGTGCATGTGGCATGCAGAATGGGCTGGCATACATGCTACATGAAGCATGTGGAACCAGGGCTGGTTTGTACTGCATGCAGTGTGCAAAGTCCAGTCTGAAACCCATGGACAGCACCATGGTCTGAATGATAGAGCTCTTCAGGCCAGATCTGGCCTACAGGCTGTATTTTTGACACTCCTGCCATAAGTGATAAGTAACCTAAATTAACAAGATTTTGTGGCCACTGCCATGACTTCGAGATAATCACAAATTGCTACGTATTCAATTTATGGGGTAGGTCACAATCTGGAACCTGGTAGGTTTGGATTAGGAATAAAAATCTGAGACCTGAATATTATTTCCATATCATTGGTCCCACATTGCCTCCTACATTATGAAGTCAGGGACCAGACTTCTCTGTTTTGGGATTAGGGATATCTTTTAATGATTTAACAAGCAGCTGGATTTTTATCCTGTACATGGCTACTAGCATCATTTTATGCCAAGGCTACATGTGAGAGAAAAACATCCTTTGTCTCCACCATATTAGCTGCAAAGTCTGAATCAGTGGATTAGAAATGGCAGAAACATAAGCTTGTTATTTTTCCTAAGAAAGATGCAAATCCAATGACATACTTTATTTTTTATCATTATTTTGCACTCTAACTAGATGCAGGAACATAAGGGGAAAGGAATATTTTCTTGAGCTAATGTCCCACAAGGAAAACTACTGAAATTTCAGACTCAGAAAGCATCTGATGTGAAGATCCTTCTAAATCTGAATTTACTGACCCTTTATTTGAGGTGACAGACTCTGAGAGATCTGAGTGGCAGGGCTGTATCTCACCCAGTTCTTGAAGCAGAACAGAAGACAGAAAGATGGAAAGAAATACGAGATGGAAGTAGTGACAGACATGAGAAGAAAAGGGAGGAAGATAATAGTCATGCTTTGAAAGCAAGATTAAGAGAACAAAATCACATCTAATTTAATTTAATCATATTTAACTTTATAAAAAAAAATCTCTCCCTTTGCACAGTTACCTTGTTTCACCACCTTTGTCCTTCAATTCCATATGTACATGCTTGTGACCCTTTCACTTGCATAATATTAACTTTTTATTGTTTAAAGTATAAAGGGAAAGAATTAGGAGTTTTTGAAAAGCTGGCCTGTCTGCTAGGTGATCATCTTCCTTGTGGTAAGTAGCACTAACAACAGTACTGAAAGGCAAGAAATATTGGGCATCAGAACGACACTAAGGTAGGGAGGAGCTTAAGGAATGCCGTAAAGGACAGCAATTCTCCATAAAAAAGGCATGCTGACTTTCAGAATAACAGAAGTCTGGATGTGCCTGGAACATCTGAGCAGTGAGGAGTGTGCTTTAACAAGAATGTACAAGTGTTTTAGGGCAAAGCTGTAAGTTAAGAAATTGCAGTGAACACTATATTTCTCCTGTATTTAGGCCTAACAAGGTTGTCAGTACAGAGGGAGTCACAAAAGTTAGGAATTTATCAAGATTAAACAGTTAAAAGTTGATACCATCAGCTTGTCAAGACAACAGCTCTAAATTGAATGATTCTGGAATGAGTCTAAAGCTTCCAAATATTGACATATAAAGTTAGGCTCTGCTCTCATATAGCAGATCAGAGAGATTCGGGAGTGGGGTGCCTTTCCCTTGTGCTTTTAAAAATCTGGTTCTGTTAACCTGAAAATAAGAGTGATTGCGGATTTTCAAGAATTCTCTTTACATAATGAAACATGGGGAGAAGTTTAAAAAAAAAAAAGCAAATGGCAAGAGTTCCATTAAAAGGACTGTCAACAGAATTGCCATCTTGTTTACTGCACATTTACCACCCCTTGAAGAAGAGCAAAGTGATCTCTCAAACTGCACCTGGCACAACACCCCAGGAACCACACATCTCAGTAAAAGGCCAAAAACTGCCAATGGATGACAAGATTGTCTATCTAGGCAGCATGCTCTCCCGTGCTGTTCACATTGATGATGAAGTCAATGAGAGACTAGAGAAGGCTAGTGTGGCCTTCATCAGACTCTGTAAGTCAGCCTGGGACCGCAGAGATATCGGAACGTTGATGAAGCTGAAGGTTTACAAAGCCATCATTCTCCTGACCCTCCTTTACACTGTGGCAAAGTGGGGCTCCACAACTAGCCACAGTGCTAGTTTCCCACCCTAATGCCAGGGGGCACTATCTGCAGTTCTCTTCCTCCCCTACACCACTGCCCAAGCCTCGCAGATGGCATCCAGACTGCAGTGCTCCTGGCCTACAGTGAGACCAAGCTTAGCCCTCATTGTCAGGCCACAAACACACACACATTCATACCGCCCTCCTCTCACGAGGGCCTCACACACTCCACCCCCTCTCACAGGGTCTCTTTCACGCATTGGCAACTTATACTGCCTTGCTCCCTTCTGGAGCAGGCCCCTTAGGCTATAGGCTTTAGCTAGCTCATACCTTGGGTGGCAGACGTACTGTCTTTTGAGTCTCTCCCATGACCCTCACTGGGGTAGTGGCCAGCCAATTACCCGCCCACATCTAAGCTTGCCCTGGCCCCTTCTAGGGCAACTCTATACACTTATACATACTAGCTCCCAGCCCTCTGTTTTTCCCCCCTCGCTGGGACTCCTCATCTCTGCTCCCTCACTGGGGCCATCCCCTCACTGAGGCTCTTCATCTCCACCCCCCTCACTGGGGCTCCATATCTCTGCCCCCTCACTGGGGCCACAGGGGCTTCCTTTCCCAGTGGGCTCAGGTGGCCATTGCTGTGCCTGGCTCCAACTACCTCTTCTCGGGGGCTTGCACCCCACAGGGCTTAGGTGGCTGCAGCCATGCCTGGCCTCAACTACCACCAATGTTACATGACCCATCTGAAGGTGAGGTGCCCCAACCCACCTTTCACTGGGGTGGTAACTGGCCTGGTATTTCTTGGGGGCTCCCGCACTGCCAAAGAGCCTCACTAGGCCACCCACTCCTGGCAGAGTGCAGTTTTAGGTCATACTCAGGACCAGGACCAGGAGCCTCCAAACCATCCTCTACACCTCCTGTCTTTACCCCAGGATGTTGCATGGAGCCTTATAGCCAGGCAATGTTGCTGCCTGGCTTGCCAGCAGGGAACTGCTCTATTTATATATGTGGCCAGAGGTCTAAAATGGCTGCCGCAATCAAGCACCTGCCAGCTGTTTGGCTCTGCTCTTAAAGTGGCAGGCACCAACAGTGACCTGCCACACAGACCTGCAGAATCTGGACTGTGTTATGTCAAGAAATAAAACCACTTTCACCTTTGCTGCCTGAGAAAGATTTCACAGATTTCATAGACATTAGGCTGGAAGGGACCTCAGAAGATCCTCGAGTCTAGACCCCTGCCCAAAGGGCAGGAAGTCAGCTGGGGTCACAGGATCCCAGCAAGATTAGCATCCAATTTTCTCTTGAAGGTGTTCAAAGTAGGTGCTTGAACCACCTCCGATGGTAAGCTGTTCCAGACCATGGGGGCTAGGACAGTAAAGAAATTCTTCCTTATGTCCAGCCTGAAATGGTCTTGCAGTAGTTTGTAATTGTTTGACCTTGTCATCCCTTGGGGCTGTCTGGTGAACAAACATTCCCTCAGGTACTGTTGGTCACCCCTGATAAACTTATAGATGGCCATCAGCTCACCCCTGAGCTCGCGCTTTTCCAGGCTAAAGAGCCCCATAGCTCTCAGCCTGTCATTGTAACATCTGTTTTCCTGACCTCTGATCATGCATGTGGCTCTTCTCTGGACTCTCTCAAGCTTCTTCACATTCTTTTTGAATTGTGGGACCCACAACTGGATGCAATACTCCAGCTGTAGCCTCACCAAGGCAAAGTACAAGGGGGGAATGATGTCCCGGGATTTGCTTGAGAAGCATCTATGGATGCAAGCCAGCATTTTGGTCACTTTACTAGCCACAGCATAGCATTGAAGGCTCATGTTCATCTTGTAGTCATTGATGACTCCCAAGTCTCTTTCTTCCATAGTGCTAACCAGTGTAGCACTGCCAAGCCTATAAGGATGCTGCCGGTTTCTCCTCCCAAGGTGGAGAACCTTGATACTAATGATCAAGTGGCAGGGCAATATTCTGGACACCAAGGCACTCAGATGATCAGCTCTCTCCAGTATTCAAACTCTGCTGAAACTAGAGCAGCTAAGATGGGCCGGCCACCTTTCAAGAATGCCCAACACTCGCCTAATGAAGAAAATCTTCTACGATGAACTGTCAAATGGAGTAGACTTTCACAGTGCACCAAAGCAGCAGTACGAGGATACGTTAAAGGTGTCCCTAACAAGCATCAACCTGGAGTTGTGAGAGCAAATTGTTTGCAACCATCCATCCTGGATGACATCCTAGATTCATCAATCCAGAACAGAGCACTGGCCTTTGAACACCAACAAATGACAGAAGCAATGAATAAATGTATGGCCAAAACCAAAAACTTCTCGTACCCAGTCCTTATTGTTTTCCTGCCCCTGCTGTAGCAGATTGTTCAAGGCAAAGATAAGGCTTATAAGTCACCTATGTACTCAAGTGACCTGGTCTCCACCTCATTCCTTTCTCTTTCCTCTCTCTTTTTTCTGCTGCTTTTCTCCCTCCCTTTTTTTCCCATTTCTTTTCTCTCTTCTTCCCTTCTCTCCCCCCTGCTGGATGCAGTCGTCTTCGCCTGTGAATGACAAACAACACACAACCACCCCTACATGCTTTCTACAGCTTCTTTGTGGCTCACGTAGCAGCACAATGAGCAGATTTTGAAGTTCTTAAACAGTGCTGAAATTAAGCAAAAATATGAGTAACTATATGATCATATTGTTTAAACTCATCATTAATTCCTCATTTGCTTTATACTACTTATTACCCTTGCTCAACTAGTTACATCCAAAATTTAAAATACAAGCAGCTGGGGCAGAGAACACATCTTTTGAGGTCATCTGTAAAGCGTATAACAAAATTATATTTATAGCAGAGATTGTGAACATCAGAAAAACAGGTGATAAAAGGATGATGTTAGGGAATGAAAATGATAATTCCTTAGAAGGAACAGGGTGTTGACCTTCAGAAACTGAGAAGCCTGGATGAGCCTAGACCATTTTCTGTGCACAAATACAGGTGTGGTTTTACAAGAATGTGCACGTGTCTTGGGACAAAGTAATAAGAACCTGCTGTGAACTCTATACTTTCTCTGTTCATAGGTATAATATGGCTGTCAAAAATAGTATTGAGTCACAAACATTACGATTTTTATCAAGATTAAAAAGTTAAAAGTTGATATTACCATTTTAGTCAAGATAACTGAGAATCAGCTTGCTGTGGAACAAGTATCAGCTTACAGATATTTGTATGTATAGCAAAATTATGTTCATAAATGTGAACATTATGTTGGGTATGTTAAGAGAGCTTAAACTGAATTTTTTTACACTTTTAAGTAGTTTTATGTAGTAAGATTGGGGGGAAAACTACAGCGAATATCAAAGCCCTTTTCAATGGACTTTTAACAAATTATATTTACATTTTTTCAACGAAAATTACAATTTGTATTAATATCCTGTTTACATCTTGGATTTTTTTCAGTCTTGTAGATGATAGAACAATGTCAGTAAATAGGGGTCCAGTTCTTAAGATAGATCCAGGATTAACTTAGTAAGTGGCTTTTTGTGGGCTTACACAGATTGCTATAACAGAGTATGCACAAAAATGACTATTTAAAAAAAAAAAAATTTTTAAGCTTTAAAAAAAAAGTATGTAATATCTTTGCTAATTAATCCAGATTCTTTCTGATCTCACTACATGCACTTAGTATTCAAATTATACAAAACAGAATTTTTCTTGAAATTTATGAAGCACTAAATTAGGTAAAAACGAAATAGGAAGATGAACCAAAAGAAAAACCAAAACACACTCTACAGCTTTGGAATTTTTGCACTGCTTGCACAAAGCATAAGGGCCAATATCAAACCGTGACCTCCTTTTGTTTTTTTGGTCCAGTGCTTCATTTTGCCTTTTCTTTTCTCTCATCATACACTATGCTTTGTTTTCATTTTCTGTAAACTGGCAGAATGGATCATCTTGTTGTATGCTTCTAGCAAGATTATAATTTATATAGTTTGTTATTTTACTATATATAATTTATATTATTCATTTTATTGTTCTGTTTTGGTGAAAGTTGTTAAGTTGAAAGTTGTAAATAAATTACTAAAACTCACTTTATACCACAAAGAATAATAGCAAAATAAAATAAAACATTTACATTATTATAATTATTGTAATTGATTTGTTTTTCATGTAATCAACCCAAAGATTGCCTGTTCAGAGATCATCTTACGTATGTGAATCAACTGTGATGATACACAATTGAATCTGCTGGATATCAAGTTTATGTTAAAATGGCTGTATTTTTATGATTTCACAATTTGATTAATTGCAGGAACTTTTTTTTATACTCATCCTCGCAAGTTAGGCTATGCTGGACCTCAGTAAGCAGAAGTCATCTGAAATACTGATGTGCATGTATCCAGAAGATATTTCTGGGCAAAATTCCAACACTTCTTCAAAACTTACACTTTCCTCATCAGTGTATCACCCAAGATCTGACACTAATAAATGTGTCTGTTCCTCAGGTTTCTGCTACCCTTGCTAAAGGGGTTGGCCTTTTGAATTTTCAGCAGCTGAGAGCTGAAACACACTACAAAAGGATTTAAAGCTAACAATTGTATTTATTGCTTGATCTGTTCTGTCAAAGATTGGATCATTTATTGTTCAATAAATGTAGCTGTTGTTTGTGATATTATGTTTTGTACTGAACTTTGTGGGAGTTGATATAACCAATAGATTTGTGTGACATGGAGTTGGGAGCTTTAGAGATCCTCACAGCAGTGTCTATGTGTGTATTATTATGGCATCATGTTGGTGATGCTATATAGTTATGGTTAAGAAATTTCTCTATAAACCTCTCCTTTTAGTGTGAAAAAAAAAAGTGAAAAAACGATAATGTTCAGGTTGGACATTAGGAGGCACTACTTCACAGTTAGGGTGGCTAGGACGTGGAACCGGCTTCCTAGGGAAGTTGTTCTTGCTCCTACCTTGGGTGT